>CM049807.1:24117052-24225312 GCA_027422405.1 Ptychobarbus kaznakovi
AATAATTAAATTAAAGTTTTATGGAAAAGCTGAGAGGAAATGTATTCGTAAAATATTATTTGGAACCAAATAAGAAGTAAGGCTATTTTTACGAACATTTCTGAAACAAGGAAAGTCATCTTACTTTTATCTTTAACTGTCCTTGTGACCACACATAACTTGAACTTTTTATCTTTCATGTTAACTAAAGCTATTTGTATGCAGCTGCCAGTGAAGGCTTTCTGACATTCACAAACCAGTGAGCCACTGTCCTAGATATATGGACCTACTGTGACCGTTCTGCAAAGACATCAATATAGCCTTCAGATATGCCTGAAAATAAATGTCTAGCTTAAATTGTTCAATATCTATAAGACCAGTTTCACTCCATCATGCTGTAAGGCCTGTCATTGTACAACCTGATCCACCAACACTAGCGCTGACCTCACTTTTAATAACTCTGAGAACAGATACACTGTACAATTACTGTTATACGCTCTACCTTGAATACCTCACACAAGGGGAAAGGTATATGACACACAAACGCTCACACACAAATTAACACACACTTGGCTAACATTTAGCGAATGCTACAGCAGCAAACTGATTTAAGTGCCGCCCCTGAGGCTTCCACATTATAAACATCCTGCTGTTTCTGCCGCGCTCCCGATCAGAGCCGTCTTTATACCCACCAGTGCCGCAGTGACTATAGGCAATTTATCTGCAAGGATTTTTTATAAGAAGATGAAAAAAACCTGTTCACAGAGACCCTGCTGCTTTGTGCCACTGCTGATTGAGTTGAACTCTTTTCACTTAAGACAACACTTGTTTCAGTACAACACACACCTGGGCACTCAGTAGACATTCTCAGTTTGATAGTGGATTTTGTAGTGTACAGACCACTGAAATTTGGAGAAGTACACTTGAAGCCAGGTTAAGTTTAAGAGTAGAGTACTTGAATGGAGTGAAGAGCAGTCAGGAGTTACGAGCCATCGTGAGAAAAACTTTCAAATTCCTGTTCAGTTGCTTAGTTTGAATCAAGGATTTGAATTAGCAGACAGGATGCAGATTTGGGATTCAAATCAGGGTTATATCTAAAACTAAAAACAGTACAGTCAGTCAATCAATCAATCAATCAATCAATCAATCAATCAATCATATCAACCAATCAATCATTCAATCAATCAATCAATCAATCAATAATCAATCCAATCTATCAATCTTTCAATCATTCAATAAAGCAATCATCAATCAATCAATCAATCAATCAATCAATCAACTTTGATTTTATGGACCATGCTGGAAGAACAGTGTTTTCCAGAATGGCTTTATTAACCTTTTTTAATGTTTTAAAAATCAATAATAATGTATCAAAACAATTTACACACACACATACATACACACAGCAGAGAGAGAGAGAGGAGAGAGAGATTTTGGTCCATATTGAAATGATAGCATCACGCAGTTGCTGCAGATTTGTCGGCTACACATCCATGATGCAAATCTCCTGTTCCAGCACATCCCAAAGGTGCTCTATTGGATTGAGATCTGGTGACTGTGGAGGCCATTTGAGTAAAGTGAACTCATTGTCCTGTTCAAGAATCCAGTCTGAGATGATTTGAGCTTTGTGACATGGTGCATTATCCTGCTGGAAGTAGCATCAGAAGATGGTACACTGTAGTCATAAAGGGATGGACATGGTCCGCAACAATACTCAGGTCGGCTGTGGGTGTTTAAACGATGCTCAATTGGTACTAAGGGGCCTAAAGTGTGCCAAGAAAATATCCCCACACCATTCACCACCACCAGCCTGAACCATTGAGACAAGGCAGGATGGATCATGCTTTCATGTTCTTTACGCCAAATTCTGACCCTACCTCTGAATGTCGTAGCAGAAATTGAGACTCATCAGACCAGACAACGTTTTTCAATCTTCTATTGTCCAATTTTGGAGCCTGTGTGAAATGTATCCTCCATTTCCCGTTCTTAGCTGACAGGAGCGGCACCCGCGAAGGCCATCTGCTGCAGGGTTCGACATGTTGTGCGTTCAGAGATGGTATTCTGCATAGCTTGGTTGTAACGAGTGGTTATTTGAGTTACTGTTGCCTTTCTATCATCTATACCCAGTCTGCCCATTTTCCTCTGACATCAACAAGGCATTTTCGTCACACAAACTGCGCGCTCACTGATATTTTCTCTTTTTCCGACCATTCTCTGTAAACCCTAGAGATGGTTGTGCGTGAAAATCCCAGTAGATCAGCAGTTTTTGAAATACTCAGACCAGCCCGTCTGGCCAAACAACCATTCCACGTTCAAAGTCACTTAAATCCCCTTTTTCCCCATTCTGATGCTCGGTTTGAACTTCAGCAAGTATTCTTTACCACATCTAGAAGCCTAAATGCATTGAGTTGCTGCCACGTGATTGGCTGATTAGCAATTTGTGCTAATTTGTGCTTTATCTAATAAAGTGTGGACGGTGGAGTGTGTATATATATATATATATATATGGATGTATATAATAGATACGTATTAGCGTCGAGGCCCATTCTTCGAGGGAAGAAACGTTGGCGGGCTTTCCGATCCAGAAAGGGGCGCTGGGATTGTTTAAAAAGAAGGAAGATAGGGGCTCGCCCGTCTGGTTCCAGGTCATTCTTATTGTGGGTACAGTATGTGACCCTGGACCACAAAACTAGTCTTAAGTTGCTGGGGTATATTTATAGCAATAGCCAATAATAGGTCAAAATTATCTTTTTTTATGCCACAAATCATTAGGATATTATGGGGTAAAGACCATGTTCCATGAAGTATTTTGTAAAATTTCCTAACGTAATGTAATAATATATCAAAACCTATTTTTTAGTTTATATGCATTTCTAAGAACTTCATTGGCACAACTTTAAAGGCAATTGTCTCAGTATTTTGATTTCTTTGCACCCTCAGATTCCATATTTTCAAATACTTGTATCTCGGCCAAGTATTGTCCTATCATAACAAAACCAAACCATACATCAATGGAAATCTTGTTTATTCAGCTTTCAGATTAAGTATAAATCTAACTTTTGAAAAATAACCCTTATGACTGGTTTTGTGGTCCAGGGTCACAATATTTATATTATATAAATGTATTGTGTGTGTGTGTGTGTGTGTGTGTGTGTGTGTGCATGAGACACAGTACTTCTTTTAGAGAGATACGCCAGTTATATTTTAGTTGGAACATAAAATTAGCGCATAGCATTCTACAAAGCATAAAATAAATAAGTGTAATAAATTCATAATTAATGATGTAATTATTAATGTTTTGTCACAAATCTTGTGGCTAACAAAAATAACTTGCTTGTGTGACATTGTTGTGAATCTTAAATCAGTAATTACTCTTCCTGTCATTCAAAATACACTTCAACAGCCTTATCAATATATGCTGAAGCATTTGAAGATCATATTAAATCAAATTTTACTGCCAGCTTTCTTTTGATAATAATTAACTACCTCAAAAGAATTGCACTAACATTTATGAATTAGTGTCAGAGATCTGAAGGGAAATGTGTTTATGCTGAAAGCTAGTGACTTCCTTGAAAAGTGCGTGTCAGTGATTTTGGTCACATGTGATACATCAAACCTGAAACAACATGTAATGACACCTTATTCATTTTTTATATAATATTCCATATCTTGTGGGATTCTTTCTCTCTTTTTCTTTCTCACAGACACACACCCACACACACATTTCCATCTATGATTTGATTATCGTGACTCCGAGCATCTATAGGAGTACAGTGTTTATAGGTTTTCTGCTGGAGGTGATGGGTGTCTCTCCCACACACCTCTACCATAAAAAAGTCAAAGCTCTCTGCATCTCCTACCGGTGGCACATTATTACAGAAAGACAGACTGTTGCGCAGAGGTGTTTTGGGGAGCCAGCACATTCCCTCTCCTCTCAACACACACACACACACACACACGCACGCACGCACCCACACACACACGAACACTCACGGCCCTGCTAATAAAGTCAGACTCTCTTCACGCTCAATTCTCCCATGAGTGCTCAGATGTCACTATTTTTTACAGTCCCTTGTCTTCTTCTCATCATCCTGATGCATAAAGTGCTGCACCAACACTGAGGAGAAAAGGGCTTAAATAAAGAAATAAATATTTTAGCAGTGCATGCATTAACCAGAAGCCTTTGATCAAAAGATCTTTAAAATCACGAAAAACATAAATTCTGTGGCCAAACTTTTGATTGGTATTCTATCAGAAAGATTAAGTAGAAATAGTAAGGTGGTAACAGTGTGTTACTTGCAATACATTATATTTAAATGTACAATTCACCAAAATTAAAATACCCTCAAGATGTTACAAACCTGCATGAGTTTCGTTCTTCAGTTGAACGCAATTTTGAACAATGGTCATAACCAAAGAATTGCTGGCAGCCATTGACCTCCGTAGTATAGACAAAAAAGTTATATATATTCAGCATAATATATATATATATATATATATATATATATATATATATATATTAAGCAAAATAAAGACATTTATACAGATTACACTTCAATAATAATATATTCAATATTAAATCATAAATTAAATCCAGATTAAATTAATCAAAGTATCTTTGTATGGATGAATTTAATGATCATCAAAGATCAACAAGCATGAAATATAATTCAAACATTGCAACATTAACATGCATTTCACTCATTTACAGATTTGTATGTGTATTTGCATGTATCAGTTCATTATAATATCTAATTATTTAACCTAATGCCTTAAATACATGCAATGGCAATAAACTTGAATACATTCAAATTATAATTCTACATGTTTAAATGCAGTCAATACGTTTGTATTGTGCATTTCAGTTTCTACATAAACTTGGAAAATATATGCATGTTGGATTTAGACATTTTATCACGACAAACACCTATGAATACTAAAGAGATCACTTTGGTGAAACTGCAGGCAAGACCCTGACTCAAATAAGCACATTAGTTACATAAAATGCCACAAGCTCACACTCTGTCGTTTTATTTGTTTTGGCAATTAGGGCTGATAGGTCCACCGAGGCCCCAGGAAAGCAGAGATTTTCTTTAATTGCTTCATTAAAAACTGCTGATTCTGAAACCAGCTCTATCAAGCTGAAATACGTCTCATTTTCTCCTAAGCTGCGGATGAGGTAGAAATACTGTATATGTAAACTAAATTTGATGATTTAATAGTAAACGTGAATAACTTCATGAAAAATAAGCTGTGAGGGCTAATAAGAAGGTGGACATACATAATAATCGTATGGCTGTTGGAGCAAAGTTAACCAAAAAGCCAAATGCCACAGCGGTCAGAGAGAAGCTCCTTCAATGTGGCTATGAGTCACATCAGGTGACGAAAATGCTGTGATGCAGATGATGAACTGGCGGATGTGCTGTAATTTCTTATTTAGCTGCAGTGGCTCGCTGTGACTGTTCCCATCTGCTCCAGGTCGTAAGCACTTCTGATCGTCCTACTTCAACCCAGACACTTTGAGCTCAGGCCAAAAGCTCTCACAGGCCCTTCACAGTCATAATGACGTCTCTTCACTACCCAGTGATAAAACCCATTCATCAGACGTCCAGAAGAGAGACTGACTCACTCTCTGCAACTCAAAAACTGTGTTCTATTGAAAGTCAGACATGAGACATACCTACTCATTATATTGTTACACTGAAGGTTAAATCGTGTCATAACCAGATGCAACACGACCCTGCAACACGTGATATATGTGATCTTTCTTATCCTAACAACTCAGAACAAAATAGTTTTTATTTGTAGACTGATACATTGTGAATACACCAGCTGAGAAGAGCAAGTAGGATACAGACCGTGACTCATACCGTGGTAAAGATTTTAGTCACATTGCCTCCCCCCTAAGTAATTTAAACAGGGAGCTCCTATAAAGTCAACACATATTTTTTTAATCCCCCAGTGAGCAAGCAGAGGCAACTGTGTCAAAGAATGAAAAACTCAATTTTGATGATCGCAGGAGAAAACTGTTCCCCTCTGGCTATCATCATCCAATTCTTTCATGAAAATGAATGGCTCAACCCAGCAATGTACAGATCCAAACCCAACTATTTCCAAACTGTAGTTTGCCAGGTAGACGTCACTTTGATTGATGCCACAGCATCCAAGGACAGATGTGGAGCTCAGTACGACATAGACAGCTTCTTGACCGACTTGATGTTTGCAGACAGCAGTGCCATATTCACAAAACATCCTTTACCACATCGCCCAATCCTATGGTGTAAAAATCAGTGCAGACGTGACCAGAGTTAAATGACAGATGGATCGCAAGCCAATGTTCACATTTGAAGTCCAAATCAAACAGGTCCAAGAATTCAAATATCATTGGTGCAGTAGAATAAATTGGCATCTACCACCCCAGCAAGGCAATCACTCAAATGGTGTCCACTAAGAACATAATTTGCCTCTTCTAAACAGTAATCCTACCAATTTTCATGTACGGATTGGAGACATGAACTCTGCCCAAACCAGACATGAACAAGCTTGAGATCTTTCAAATTAGATGCCTGAGGCAGATTCTGGTTGCCATTGACTATAGCCATAAATGACACATGGAATCCAGTGGCCCCTACGGCAGAGTATTGGTTGACCTCTTACGCAATCACCAGCTAAGGTTTAAATAAACTACGACATTCACCTACATCTTGACAAAAACAAGTTGTAGATCTTCACATATTTGGCGAATTCATACATTCCACTCCATGTGACTTTCTAAATTCTGGGTTTCTGAATTGAATAAACCACATTGAGATGAAATACAACACTAATTCTGTACTGTTTCTTCAGTTTTCCCAAGGCATCAAATTATAGGCTGGAAAGAAATACGTAAGCAGCCAGTTTAATAACCACGATATTTGCTTAAGCCCCCATCTTAGTCTGAAATATCTCTGTGGGCCATTGATTATCATTACAGATGGCCATGTGAGTTAACAGCTGGCGAAAGCACTAAACCTGGTACTCCACATGGGAGCCACATACATGCATGCATTCATACCCACATATGCACTCTTTACAGTAAGTTAAAGTAGACTGCAGCATGTGTTATCTCTGGCCAATACATCATACCTATCGCCTGTTCTCAGTGGGAACATGTTACAGCTGTGCCAGGAAAGATGACAGGCCCAGAGTTTCACTCAAAGAGGGTCTGAACCAGCTAAGAAAATAGATGCAAGGTCTTTCAGTGTCAAGAGACACACACTCCAGCACACCCCCCCCATTTCTTCAGTCTTGTGTGCACCGTTTGTTCTTCCTCACAGCTGAGCTCCCTGCTCTTCAATTGTTCAGGTCGACTGCAGTGCAGACCTCAGCTCCCATACATTCACCAGACGAGTTTCTGTCATAGTTTAGCTAAAGGACACACACTCAAACCAAGCCTACAATATTACACTTTAGATTGAAACACAGACACTGTCCGCTCTCACACGTGGAGAAGGTGTCACATGTTATTCAGGAAGAGAATGCCAGACAGATTAATCCTCAAGGTCATAGAAAACATGATTGTGATGGGCTGCATTTGTGTAGAAAAGTGGATATCTGTGTAACACAGTTATGAATGGATGAGTAAATCGGGCGTAATGTCTCTTAGTGCAATGACCTATTTAATTTCACCCGCATGAAGACCGGATGAAATGGTAATAGATTAATTAACTGAAAATGTCAAAGTAAGAATACAGTATTTGAAATGGGTTGTGGTTATCACTGCTGATAACCACAACCCAAAGGTTGGCAACAGGCATTTCTAAACAGGAGAGAGCATGGTTTGTGATTTGCTTTTATACAACAGTTGAATGAACAAAATATTAGAGTAATACTTTGTCCAAAAATAAAGGTTTGCTTAAAATTTACTTAGGTCATCCAAGATGTAGAGGAGTTTCTTCTTCTTCGGAACAGATTTGGGGAAATTTAGCATTACATGACTTGCTCACCAATAGATCCTCTGCAATAAATGGGTGCCATCAGAATTGAGACCCCAAATCTTGTGCTCTCAGAGTATGTACTGCATTTAATGAATTACAATTATAGAATTGTGTTCTATAAAAGTATGCACTGTAACAGCTTTTTTAACTAAACATGTTTTAACATGGTTTAACACCAAGAGATGGGGAAATTGGCAGATAAGTTAATTTTATTAACAGGGCATGAACGGGGGAAGCAGGAGGAGCAATAATTCAGTGGAGAAATACAGGGAAATGCTGCACACCTGTGTTTGCAGGGAACTCTCCATGGTCCTGATCACCTCCACTTAGATCTACCTTCCAGCACCATCCCTAATGGCAGAGCCTGGGAGTGGGGTGCTTTCCATGGTGCTGAAAGTGCCTCTTCTGCTCTGCAGAGGAAAGATTTAGGATCAGGACACGGCTTCAAGCTATACAGCACATATTATATAGTATGAATAGGGACTATCAATAGGAACATAATACACCTGCCATGATGGCATTGTCAAACATATTAATCACATGACATACTGCTTTTTATATACTGCCATATACTGGGTCCTCCAGGATCAGGATTGAGAACCACTGAATTAAACAGAAGCAGTAACATGGAGCAAAACAAAATAAAAATTCTAACCATGGCACTAATGAGACACGAGTATAGTGTACCTTGAGGAGGTGAGATAAAGTTGTATTTTCTAGATATACTTTGTGACTTCAATCCCAGCTGACCTGAACACATTTTGTTCTTCAAAAAACCTTGGTAAAAATTACAAAACAAATTACCTACTGTTGTTCTTTTAACTCAGGCATCCTCTGAGAAATCAAATCCAGTTCGGATGGGAATGTCAGTGATTGCTTTTATTTTATTTGTTTATTTATTTTTCACAGTGGCTCTCAATTACTTTGACGTTTACCAAATACTATAACTAAATACAAAATTTATTTTTGCACTTTATATTATTTAGACCTTTTTGCCAACTTCATGGATAGCAGTATATATAAATGACTGGTGTCCTTTAAAAATTAAAGATAAATAAATCAATAAATATAAACACACACACACACACACACACACACACACACACACACACACACACACACACACACACACACACACACACACACACACACACACACACACACACACACACACACACACCACACACGCACACATGCACAACACACACACGTTGGTTTTTATGGTTTACTGGGACTCTCCATAGGCGTAATGACTTTTATACTGTACAAACCATATTTTCTATCACCCTACAACAACCCTACACCTAAACCTACCCTTTACAGGAAACTTTGTGCATTTATACTTTATCAAAAAAAAACTAATTCTGTGTGATTTATAAGCCTTTTGAATTATGGGGACACTGAAATTGTCCTCATAAATCACCTTCTCTTTGTAATACCTGTCATACCATGTCATTATACAAATTTGTGTACTCATAAATCACATAAACACACACACACACACACACACACACACACACACACACACACACACACACACACACACCACACACACACACACACACACACACACACACACACACACACACACACACACACACACACGCATATTTATAATTATATATATGCCTAGTATATACTTGTGGGTGTGTGTGTGTGTGTGTGTGTGTGTGTGTGTATGTGTGTGTGTGTGTGTGTGTGTGTGTGTGTGCGTGTGTGCGTGCGTGTGCGTGCGTGCGTGCGTGTGTGTGTGCGTGCGTGTGTGTGTTAAAGGATATATAATAACTGAATATATTATATAACAAAATTACGGAATATTTAACTAATAAATTAAATTCTGTCATTGTTTACTCATTCACATTGCTCAAAACCTGTTTTCTGTGGAAGACACAAAAATAAATACTCAAATAGGACCATAAAATTAGTAGAAGCACTACGAAAGCATGCTTTCTTATGCATTATATATTTTCTTAAGGTCATGTCATGGTTCCATGTCAGAACAGACTTACATTCACAGCAGCTCTCAGATATGCAGTGATTACATCAAACATCAATATGTCAAACACATCACTGCTTCTCTAATAGCAACTAAACAAACATTACTATTGACTATACAATGAATGCCTTAAACAATCTCAAATTAAGATTACCTTCTTAATGCATCAGATGTACAGCCTTTTCACACAATGTGTACACCTTAATTCTCTGCACATACAGATGAAATGAATAAACATTAGCTGGGCACAGCTGGGTGCAGCTGACACCAATGATATACAGGAGAAAATGTTGTGCCGAGAGGGAATTCTGCTGTATTCCTCCCAAAAAAAGAGCCATGCTGTCAGAAAAGAAATCACTCCCTGGAGCTCAACTCTTCTGTTTTTCTCAAGATAGTTTCAAACATTCAGTCTGGCAGCCTCAGTGAAATCGCACAGAGTCAGGCGGGTGTGAGAGGTGCTAGCCGCGGTTTACCTCACAGTACATACTCTGTGCATCTCAAATAGGACCTCTGGGTGAGATTCTCTTTTACTTTTTACATTAACTTCTTCCTTACAAGAAACTATAGTGCTAGTACTATATATGGTATAGTGATGCATCATATGGTGATACCGTGATACTAAATCACTAAACATTTACTGCTAGTATTTGCATTGTATTGTCCAAAAAATTTGGTAATACTATGATAAATAGCTTTATATTGGCTACTGAAGTAATTACAATATTTGAATAGTTTACAAATAATTTTCTTGTCTTTTATTATTTTATTAGACTATAAAGTGATAGAAGAGACAGAAGATGAGCACAGCTATGAGTGAAAGTCAGTTGTACGCTGTTGGACAACACGCCCACATATCTCTTAATTTATTTTCTTTTCTGTTTTTTGTTTTTTTTTTTCACATTTTATGTTGCAGCCTTATGCTAAAATGCTTCAAATTATTATAATTTTTTCTCATTCTCAGCCCTTCATACCCCAAAATGACATTGCAAAACTACATTTGTGATAACTTTGCTAATTTATTTAGAAAAACATATAATTGCATAAGTATTCAGACCCTTAACTCTTTACTTAGTTATAACATTTGCCAATAAATTAATGTAATTTGAGCAGTAGCCTAGTGGTTGGAGCATGTGCTCCAGACATTTGGATCTGAGGTATTCACATAGGAAACGCGGGTTTGAATCCAGCCTGTGTCGTGTATCGAAATCTTCACCCCTCTTTCCAATTATTCTTGTCTCAGCTGTTCGGTTTAAAAATGGTAAAACAGAATTTCAAAGCAACACTCATTTCACAGCCCTACTGGAACGCTACTTTGAACAAAGCAGCATTAACTTTTGATTGACTAAGCATTGTTCTCCTGCAGGCCTTGATCTGCTGCTCATTTTGTCCTCCTACTCACCAGATGCTCCTGAATTTAAGCTCGACAATAACTTCCAATAAAGGCAGCAGACTCATACAGAATTCAGAGGAGTCTATTATTTACACAAACCTGGACACTTTCTGAACATCTCAAAGCAAAATAAGACCTGCAAGAGTGAAAGGTTGAAACATACTATATGAGCTTGTTTCTTAGGGATCCTCGTATCTCTACACCACAAATTCTAAAGATAGTGAAACTTTTATTTCAACTGTGCTCTCTGCACTGCTAAAACAAAGGGTCCTTGAAATAGCCACTGACCGATTACAGGGTATACAGAACAAAAATAGATGCAATCAGAGAAGGAACTTTTAGATGTTTGGAGGAACAATCCAATTAAGTAGATTAGAGGTCTCCAATAAGGTATTACGCTCATTTTCCACCTCAGCTGCCTAGGCTGTAAAAGTTCACCTTCATTTGTAAAGACAATTAGATCTTGCTGACAGTGTTGTGCATTTATATAGCTATACATCTCTTTTAGGACTCGGGTATGTACTTTGAGCAATGGGGGCGTGCTTAGGCCTCTTGTTTCAAAACATTTATGAGACATTTTTGCATGTGCCTAATATAAATGGAAATACGGACGTACTGCTAATTTGCATACTATGTAGCGTGCGTAATGAGCTTATTTTTAACCCAGGAATGTCGTGCATCGGGCATCAGTGTGACAACTGTATATTTAGAAGTCTAGATAATGAATCATCTGTTTAAAAATCCCAGACATCAAACTTGGCATCCCTTACTATAATTAGAAACCTTTTTTTCAGGTCATGGGAGATTGAAAGTGAAGCATTTAAAAATATCTCTATTCAGCTTTGTGTATCACACAAATAGTGTTCTTCTTGGAAGATTGGAACTTATTTTTACCAAGTTTGGAGTTAGCATATAACTAAGCTTTCAGTAAAAAAAAAATGGTATTGAATGAACTGTAAGTAGATAAATATGTCTGTATTTCTAGCTATTTCTCTTAATCCACAATTTTTCACTGAGGTTGCTCCAATGAATTCTTGGTATACATGATGCGATGCCTTGGAATTTTGAATTATTATTATTAATTATTTGGAAGTAAGTATTAGTACACTATGTTACATTGTCCAGTTCTGGCAATCTGCACGCATCATTCACAGAGTCAGCGTTCCCAGAATGCACTGCGACAAGCTCAGTGATGCACTAAGAAAATGTGACAGACAAAATTAAAAATATTGATTTAAAAAAAATATTCAATGGATCTAATGCACAGACATTTACACTGACATATGAACATTTTACCCAATATTTTTGTGTGCTGGCAAAGTTTTATTACATTGCTTTGTGTACATATCGCAGCAGTTCGAAAATGAAATGTCTGGCAAGTCGCACTAAAAGGTTAAAGCGCTATCGAGTTTGAAAATAACATACCACCTATACACTAAACCCTACTTTAAAAGGCATTTGCTGAAGCAACTATGTCATCTAGCGAGTTTTTAATTGTGATTTGTGTTTCATGGGACTCGTACCTGAGCGCTCCACATCACAAATGCAGTGCTGTACCAGGTGAGCTTACGAGCAAGTTTACTAACAGAAAAGTAATATATATGGAACTCATTATGTGATGCAAATGTCAAAAGGCATTAGATTACAAATTATGCCTCATGGTAAAACTGCTTTGAGGTCACAACATAGCATTGTGCAAAGAACTGTGCAATAATTATTGTTTATGAATCAATAATCCGGTCTGTAAACATGATTTGCAAGGAAAAGAATGCAGTGAATTGTATGCACAGTTTTATTTTATTTTTCATTTAGTTTTGCAAAAATGTAGGTAGAGACAAGTTTTCCAATGAGTTCATGTTGTCCTAAACAGTACATTATGAAGTTCTCTTTGAGTTGAATGCTGCTTCAGAAGGCCTCTGTAGGCATCAAGGTTTGATTCATTGTGCATGGTGTGGCAGAATGGTGTGCGGCCATCATCATCATCACCATCTCCTGCACTGTCTTTGCCAGCTCAGCATCATGAAGCTTATAACCTTCAGTGAGGTGAGGGCTGCTTGCTTTGACTTTGCAGAAATGTGCAATATTCTCTGGGTTTGAAACCTGGGCAGCAGTTTCTTTGATCGATGGACAAAGGCAGCAGAGGAAGAGCTGGCATTTGGATTTACCTGCAGGCAGAATCGAGCGATCTGCTTCTGAGCCATCGGGCCTGTAGAACAACAAAAGCTATGAAAAACAAAGCCTTACAAGATCAGAGTTTATTGGAAATGCCCTATCCAACATTTCAGCACATCTCCAAAGGATAACTCGAGCTAATCATTTAGATAGAGTTTGAGAATTGGAATGTAATCTAATGATGGAAAGCGAGGAGGATAGGGAACTCTATTATAAATAATCTTAGCTACAAAAAAATAATACAATCACAAACAATTCCACAGAGTAATGGACATTTTTAACAACAAAAAAGCACAACAAAATTACTGGCCCAACCTGCTGATATTGAACATTACATATTATAGCTATAGCCCACGAGAGGCCATGATTGCGGTTTTACAATGAGTGAAGGGTGTCTGTATGCACAATACCACAATAAAATGAGTAATGCACAGCCTTGATGTTTTTATTTCTTTTTTTATTATTTTGTATTACTTTTTTTAAATGCAAAGGGTGTGTGTGTGTGTGTGTGTGTGTGTGTGTGTGTGTGTGTGTGTGTGTGTGTGTGTGTGTGTGTGTGTGTGTGTGTGTGTGTGTGTGTGTGTGTGTGTGTGTGTGTGTGTGTGTGTGTGTGTGTGTGTGTGTGTGTGTGTGTGTGCGTTCGCGCATTAGGGTGCATTAAGAATATCTCTATAATTCCTTGAACATAGAAGCTTAATTTAAAGTGTTACCAAGATTTCCCTGAAATTGACACTTTTAAAGTGAGAATTTTCTCGAGAGCACAAAACTGAGTGAAGGGACTGAAGTGTGATCATTATCCAAATCACAATACTCTGCTAGATGAGTGAAAACATTAACTTCAACTGTTCTCTGTGACACTTCCTCCCTGGAGGTCAATCCTCGGTGATCAGTCCTCATGTTTGCCCATTAAATGTATTACGTAGTTGGCTGAAATCGATGTTTCCCTCTCTCTAGCTCCAAGGTCAATGTTCTCCAGCTGTCTCTGCCTCTCCATCAGTGGGCAGTTGGGTCACCGAGTGTTGGTCAGCATTCTCTCACAGTTCAATAATACTGAATGATGGGGAATTAATTAGATGTTTAGACATTCTTCACCTTTCTAAAGGTCTCTGTAAATGTCTGCACTTCTGGGACACAAATGTAGTACTGTAAATGTTATGTTTTTACTTCAGTCTTGAAACTTACATTTGTTATTGAAACTTAAACTTATATTAATAACTTTTATATATACAAAAAGTTTGGAAAAAGATTGAATAAAACTGACAGTATACTGCCAGCAGTTTTCTGATGTCATGACGCTTGGCCATTTGCTCTTTTCGTGAGCCTGGGACGAGGGCCAGTGACAGCACTGGGCAATGATGATTTGAGGGAAGCCAAATGTTCCATCATGCTGTCAAACCTAAGAGACTGAGAACAGAAAAAAAGATCTTAACTTTTAGCTTTTACCACTTTTTTACATTTGCATTTCTCAATACTTAGGTCACTTTTTCCAAACTCTTCACACAGCTCTCCAAACCAACTTTTCACCAGTTAATTTCACATTCAAAATGCACTAAAACTACATATCTATTTTATTATCTATCTATTTTTTTTCAGTATGAACACTGAAGTCATAATTGCAAGAAACATTATCATAATAAAAATGTCATTATTAGTCGATATTACACCATAATTATGAGATACATTTCTAATAACTAAGCCATGATTTCAAATAAATTTCCTTTCACTGTAATGGGTGGGTGGAGAGATAGCTAGACAGACAGACAGACAGACAGATATAATCAGAATCAGAATGAGCTTTATTGCCAGGTATGTTTACACATACGAGGAATTTGTTTTCGTGACAGAAGCTACCGCAGTGCAACAGAATGACAGTGACTGAACAAAAAACACAGATAATAAGAAAAATTTAAAAAGAACAAGTAAATAAGGAATAACAATATACAAATTGACAATTGTATGTACAGGTATATAACAATGGACAGTTTTGTATGTACAGGTATATTATGTGCAATTGAAGTGTAGACTAAGTATGTGTGTTAGATAAATAAGTGTATGTATAATAGTGTGTGTAATAAAATTATTGTCAAGTGTTCATGAGATGGATTGCCTGAGAGAAGAAACTGTTTCTGTGTCTGGTCGTTCTGGTGCTCAGAGCTCTGTAGCGTCGACCAGACGGCAACAGTTCAAAGAGGGAGTGTGCTGGATGTGAGGGGTCCAGAGTGATTTTGTCAGCCCTTTTGCTCACTCTGGATAAGTACAGTTCTTGGAGAGTGGGGAGGGTTGTACCAATGATTCGCTCAGCAGTCCGGACTACCCTCCGTAGTCTTCTGAGGTCAGATTTGGTAGCTGAGCTGAACCAGACAGTTATTGATGTGCAGAGGACGGATTCAATGATGGCAGAGTAGAACTTTTTCAGCAGCTCCTGTGGCAGGTTGAACTTCCTCAGCTGGTGAAGGAAGTACAGCCTCTGCTGGGCCTTTTTCACAATGGAGTCTATGTGATTGTCCCACTTCAGGTCCTGGGAGATGGTGGTGCCCAGGAATCTGAATGACTCCACTGCAGTCACAGTGCTGTTCATGATGGTGAAGTGGGGGGAGAGCAGGGGGGTTTCTCCTGAAGTCCACGATCATCTCCACTGTTTTGAGCGTGTTAAGCTCCAGGTTGTTAAGACTGCACCAGACAGCCAGCTCCTTAACCTCCTGTCTGTAAGCAGACTCGTCACCATCCTGGATGAGGCCGATCAGTGTGGTGTCGTCTGCAAACTTCAGGAGCTTGACAGAGGGGTCTTTAGATGTGCAGTCGTTCGTGTACAGAGAGAAGAGCAGTGGGGAGAGAACACAGCCCTGAGGAGCTCCAGTGCTGATCGTGCGGGTGCTGGATGAGAGTTTTCCCAGCCTCACTAGCTGCTGCCTGTCTGTCAGGAAGCTGTTGATCCACTGACAGATGGAGGTGGGGACGGAGAGCTGAGTTAGTTTGGGCAGGAGGAGGTTTGGGATGATAGTGTTAAAGGCCGAGCTGAAGTCCACAAACAGGATCCTCACATAAGTCCCTGGTCTGTCTAGATGTTGCAGAACATAATGCAGTCCCATGTTGACTGCATCGTCCACAGACCTGTTTGCTCTGTAGGCAAACTGAAGAGGATCCAGCGAGGGTCCAGTGATATCTTTCAGGTGAGCCAGCACCAGTTTTTCAAATGACTTCATGAACACAGATGTTAGAGACACAGGCCTTTAGTCATTTAGTCCTGTAATTTTGGATTTCTTTGGGATGGGGATGATGGTGGAGCGTTTGAAGCATGAGGGACTTCGCACAGTTCCAGTGATCTGTTGAAGATCTTTGTGAAGATGGGGCCAGCTGGTCAGCACAGGATTTCAGACAGACTGGTGTAACACAGTCTGGGCCTGGTGCTTTTTTCCATTTTCTGCTTCCGGAAGACCTGGTGCACACACCTAGTCTTCGCTGATCTGAGGTGTGCAGGTGTGGGGGAGAGGGGGGCTGTTGGAGTTGTTAATGGTTGTGTGGAGAGGTGTTCAGGGCAGGTGTGGGGTGTTTTTTCAAACCTGCAATAGAACTCATTAAAATCGTCTGCCAGTTGTTGATTCTCCACAGTGCTGGGGGATGGTGTCTTGTAGTTGGTTATCTCTTTCAGACCTTTCCACACTGAAGCAGAATCACTGGAAGAGAGATATAGATCGATAGATAGATAGGCAAGGCAAGGAAAGTTTATTTATATAGCACATTTCATACACAGTGGTAATTCAAAGTGCTTTACATAAAAGAAAGTGAAATAGACATTAAAAATAATAATAAAAACAAGGAATAAAAAAAAAAAACTAATCAACAACAATAAAAACAAAATTATATAAAAATTATTTTAAATTAATTTAAAACAGTTATGAATAGAAGATGATTATACATAGTGCAATCAGTTCGGTTGTAGCACAGTGCTCATTCAACAAATGCACAGCTAAAAAGATTTGTTTGCATTAAATCACTTGTTTCGTTTTTGTTTTGTGCATTTTTTCTCTCTCTGTAATGTTCAAGTCAAGTATAGTCTAAATGTAATCTGACTTCATATACAGCAAATTGAGCAAACAATATGTAAATTCTACATTTGTCAGTGTAGCAGTATTTTTATGGCTCCATAATGTTCATGTTACACTAAAAAAACTAAAAATATAGATGAGGCAATGTTTAAAATTTACCATAGCAGTTTTGTCCCAGACATATGAGAAGCTGTATTTGATGAAGGAGCCATAAAGGGCAAGGAATAGACATACTGTTTCATAAAAAAAGTGTAGTAAAGAATGTGAGGACAGTATACTGTGGTAATTGCAGAAACTAGATGAGCAAAAACTTCCAGCTCAGCTCACCAGCATGCTGGTCATAGTGACATGTTATAAGATAAAAGCATGTGCACCCATTCATGTGGATTATCTGTGTATCTGTGAGCAAAGGCAAGCGAGAGAGGGGTTCAGGAAGGACACAAGAGAATATTCACCACATACAACATCCCTAAATGACCCAGGAATAAAGCAGTGTGAACTGATGCCTAATATAGCGGCAGATAATGGTCTGTGTGACGCAGAAACTCTCCCGACACCACCGTTCCTTTTTACTGGTGAATAATTAGAGGCAGCTCCCTTGTGCTATAGATGCATTCTCCTATTTACTTAAAGCAAAATTAGATATGGCAAAGAGAGGGAAAAACTAATGACATGTGTCTGTTTTATTTTATTTATTTATTTAAATTTTTAAGGGAGCCCTGTTCGTGCTGCCCCAATTGTAATATTGCCTCCATAAGCCACGTTTTGTCAAACAGTGTCTGGAGGAAATTAATGAACACCATTTGTCTCAGAAGTGCATCATCATTAAATTTCAGTGGTGCATATTGTGCATAATGCATCACCTGACACTGTTGTCACTATAATGATAACTAACAATGAGAAAATTATTCTAAAACCTTTATTATTCTTAATTAATGTTAATTCCAACATTTACTAAATCACTATTCAAAATCAAAAGTTGAATCTGTTCACTTTATTTAATTAACCTTACTGAACTAAAAATGAATATTACATGAATATAAACAGATAATCTGCTCATCGTTAATTTTAACAGATGGAACCTTATTGTTAAGTCTTTATTTTTATTATAATTGAGCATATTTTCCATCCAAATTTTTAGCCCTCATTGTAGTTTGGGCTGTGTGAAGACAATTTAATATTTACTTTTATGTTCCACTGAAAACAAACAAACAAAACACACAGGTTTGAATTGCAAAAAGTTGAAAATGTTTACTGTAATGTTTTAGCTGATGAAAATGCTAATTGTTAATACAATTAAACCGATACAGTATTTTTCCATTTAACTTAAGCGCATACATTTTACAATATGAGAGGGAAAAAACAAATAAAACAAAACAACAACAACAAACTAAGTTTGGAAACTTTTTGTTATAAAGAAAGAAAGAAAGAAAGAAAGAAAGAAAGAAAGAAAGAAAGAAAGAAAGAAGCTTGATTTGTTAAACTTTTTTTATTATTGAATCTGTTAGTTTTCATTTTAAACCATTCTGGCAGACCAAACCGTTTTCGTAAAGTGCATTAACGAATTTCACAAATTTTGCACAAAAATGGACATGAGGCAATATCTCCGCAACGCTTTTGTGGATTCTGACCAAACTTGGTATATATACCAAGCATGACCGGAGGACACATGAGTAGTTTCAGCACAGCGCCACCTACTGGTCAAAAAATACACATTAAATATATATTTTTTTAATATAACTTTGCCAAAAGTCATAAGATTGGTCTTTTAGATTTGGAGTGTGTATATTTTGTAGTAAAATGCTGTATCAACAAATGTCTTTAATAGGGACTACAATACTGCAGAGTTCAGCTTCAACCCTAATCAAACACACCTGAACCAGCTAATCAATGTGTTCAGGGCTACTTAATTACAAAGAGGTGTGTTGAATCAGGGTCGGAACTGAAGTCTGTAGGAAGGTGGCTCTCCAGGAGCAGGGTTGGAGAACCCTGGTCTTTAGTGAGTAATTAAAAACAGTTCCTTAGCTCTTCATTTTACCTCTGTAGTGCTTGACCACTTAATTGCTGCTTGCAGCTATATTTTTTATTACAACTGAGCACTTTTTCCACCCATGTTTTTTATGTAATTTTATTTTTTGCACTTTCATTGTGGTCGTGATAGTGACATGTTTTGTGAGATTCCCCCCATTACTCCATTGAAGCAGTGTGTTCAGGGTTCTCTCAGAGAGAGGTGAGAGAGACACGACAGATTGTTGCTCTATTTGCATCCGCTCTGTTTGATTGCCCAGTGTGTTGCAATCTCACGGAGAGAGATGGAGAGAGAAATACAGAGACAGATAGATGGGAATTAAATATTTAGATCAAAAAGCAGTCCATTTATAGATTGCTGTTGGTGGGGGGGCTTCAGATAAATTATTGATGTGAGAGTGTGAACGGGGCTTTTTCTCAGGTCTGAGAGGAAGGCAAGGCCATTCAGAGAGAGATGAAGGAATCGCTGTAGGGATACACCTTATACATAGGAAACAAATCGAGAAATGAACCGAATGTGCATGAAATCACAGGCTCACAGTCAAAACAATAGCTTAGCCTAGCTAGCAAATAACGTCCTCACTTTCACTTTGCACTTCCAGAGTTCAAAGTATCAGTACACTGAATGATACTGTACTGTTAATATACAGATTTATACAATGTTCATATTAATATTTTAAACGCTATTTTATTTATCTGTTACTTCATTCATTTCTATTTTTCAAATTTGATTGTGTGAACAGTTATGCAAAAGTCCTAATATTTAGTATAACACTTTTCAGTTTGTATCACTCCACTAGTCTGTTTTTGCTTGTGTGGTTTAAATAAGAAACATAGGCTGTGTCTCAAAGCACATTGCATATTCTTTTATTTACATTCATATTTATGCATTTGGCCAACTAATTAAATTACACATTGTATATTTTATTTCCTGCACATTTCAATGTGAAACATACAGTGAATGGCGCTAAAAGTGTGCTACATTTAGTCAGAAACAGATAAACTTGTCAACATTTTATTATGTTTGTTCTTGCACATATCGCAACAGTTCGGAAATCAAATGCCTGTAGAGTGCAACTGAAAGGTTAATGCTCTGTCATGCTCAAAAATAACATACCACCTACACTAAACCTTATAAATATGTAATAACCTTATAAATTGTGAGGATAAAATACATTTGCTGAAGAAACCATGCCATTGTACCTTGTTTTCACACAGCTTTGAGTCAAACTGTATTTCACAAGACTTATACCTGCTTAACATGTGAGCTACCTAGCAAGTTTATTACATTGGAAAAGCCTTGCATATGGAGCTGGTTATGTGTTGCAAATGCCAAAATGTATTAGTTTACCAATCATGCACTATGATAATTTTTGTTTTTAGGTCATAACATAGTATTGTGCAAGGAACCAGATGGAAGCGAAGTCTTCATTAATTGACAATCTGCCCCATAATCCTAATTTGTGTGAAAAAGAATACAAGTTATAAGTTATGCAATATTTACTGTCAGTGCTTTCTCTCTCTTTACAAATGCTCAAAACAGAGGGGGTTAGAAATGGAAAACATTGGTTAATAAAATTAGATTAGATACTTTGTGTTGTTTAAGTTTGCTTCATATATTTTTAATTCATATACATGTTATTACTATGTTATTATAAAGTTATTGATATGTTATAATATTTGTATGTCATCTTCATCTTTGTATATAATGGCAAAGCTATATAATTAGGATTAACTATGAAAATGGAGAGAGATATTTTGAGAATGTTACTCTGTCCAGGAATTTCTTCGTTAATTGGGAGAATTAGGAAGAAATCACTGTGTAGATGTGGGCAGATGTTCCCTCGTTTCTTCATTTCTTCATTAAAAACACTGCAGCCTTTTACATGTATTTAACCAATGATTAAAGAAATAAGTGATTAAACAAAAAGTTATTTTTTTTTCATGGGAACAAATTTGGTGAAACTTAGCATTACATCACTTGCTCACAAATGCATCCTCTGCAGTGAATGGGTGCCGTCAGAATGAGAATCCAAACAGCTGATAAAAACATCACAATAATCCGCAAGTAATCCACACCAGTCCATCAAATAACATCTTGTGAAGCAAAAAGCTGCTTGTTTGTAATAAACAAATCTATCATTACAGCCAAAATACCAGTCCATAATACCAATCCTCTTCCTCCAGTGAAGAAGTCCATCTCCTTGTTGTCCTCTCACATCAAAATCCACTAACATATTTGTTTAGAACTGTAGGATTCATATTTTAGCATGAAGTATATGGTTTGGATGGATTTGTTTCTTACAAACACAGCTTTTCACTTCACTAAATATTAATTGACTGACTGGTGTGGATTACTTGTGGATTATTGTGATATTTTTATCAACTGTTTGGACTCTTATTCTGACGGCACCCATTCACTGCAGAGGATGCATTTGTGAGCAAGTGATGTAATGCTAAATTTCTCCAAATTTGTTCCCATGAAGAAACAAACTCATCTACATTTTGGGTGGCCTGAGGGTGAGTAAAGAAATACCATAAACCACACATCATTTGAAAAACCTGCATCATCCCACCATGAGAGAGAAATCAGATGGCGTTGCAAGCCTTGTGCACGATCAGAGTGACATTGGGAACGTGTTTAAAAACACCTGACAAGTGTCTTGGCAGTGTGTGTTGAGCGTGAGAGTGAGCCAGTGGGAGTGTGTGACTCAGACTTTTACATTCAGACAGAAGAATGGTGAGTGTTGTGAAGAAGCAAGGCCAGATTTTGTTCTGTGGAGAATGGCCTTGCTTTATATTGAGAAGAAATTAAAGAATAAAAAACAGGCCGAGTGTGGGTCTCATGTTCAGTAACTTCTTCACCATTATTATAACTTAAACTCAATAACCAGGCTCTTGCATTGTAGCTACCCAACTTGACCATTAGTTCTTGATCCAAGCCTCTTAACTGACCAATTCAGACCAGCATGTATCCTTTTCTGAAGATATACTGTAATTAGGTTCTGACCTAAAAACCACTTGATTACTATGAACTGAAGTAGAAGAACATTCAATAAGAAGAATAAAGGTCTAATAGAGCTTTACATTGTTTTTTAGTTACACCTCTATGGCACTGCAATTCAGATTTTAGCGATCCAACACATTCTCATGTCAATTCAGAACTATTCTATGTTTTAGAGAAGTGGCAGATTCGGACAATCTCACTCATACACTTTTATACAATCTGCTTACACCCCACTGAGGGTTCGGTTTATGGGTGGGCTTCCATGTTTATGTTATTATTATTATTATTAGCATTTTTTTTTTTATTAATACGAAATCACCACTTTGTAAAATTGTGTTTTCCCATCAGATCAAGATTAATGTTTTACACCAGTTTAAAACTGGTGCAACCACATCCACCAAACATTTCAGCACAATTATAAAAAACGAGCAAACAAAAATATAAAGTATATATTGAAAAGTTTGAAACGAAGTCAGCAGTTTTTCTTCATAAAGTAAAACTATGCTAACCATTTTATGTCTATTCGTTTTAAGGTCAATTATGAGTAAAACCATAATTTGGTGACACTTTATTTTAAGGACCAATTCTCACCACTAACTAGCATGCATATTACTAGCTTATTGGCTGTTTATTAACACTTTTTTTTAGAAAAACATAATATTAATACACGAAGAGTTGCAAAAACAGACAATTTTTTTTATTATGTTATCATGTTTTTATTGTGTTTTATTGTGTTAGTTAGCTGTATTTTATTTATTTTTTTTAACCTTATCAAAATAACCCAACTGCAGTTTGATTGAGATTAATTGGAATGCACAATGAAAAAAACATGATTTTTGAAATTTGTTAAAAACGAGAGCTATCTGTTTTTGCAAATCAACTCGTCACATATTAATGCCTTATTTCGCACGACCATGTTGTAGATCTTTTAATCCTACCCCATACCTAAAACTAAAACAATTACTTCACTAACTATTAATAAGAAGCAAATTAGGGGTTTATTGAGGCAAAGGTTATATCTAATGGTTAGTTAATAGTGAGAATTGGACCTTAAAATAAAATGTGGCCAATTTTTTAATACAACAACTGATTACAAAGAGCTCAAAATAAATGTAGTAAATAATATTTTTTAATAATTAATTCATTTATTTTTTATTAAATGCTAAAAAATGATGTTATGAAAAAAATTGTCTAATGCAAAAATCACAGTCACGCTTTATTTTAAGGTCCAATTCTTGTCATTATCAAACCATTAACTACGACTTTTACCTCAATAAACTACTAATTTGCTGCTTATTAATAGGATTTGGGTAGGATTGGGGATGTAGAATATGGTCATGTAAAATATGTGCTTTATAAATACTAATAAACAGCCAATATTAATAGGCATGCTAATTAGCAACTAGTTAATAGTGAGAATTGGTCCCTATACTAAAGTGTTACTAAAATCACTATATGAATACAATTGTATTAATGTCACTATAAATGTGTAAATGGAGATTTACAATTTACTTTTTTATATTTTATCAGTTTTACACATTTTTATACACGCACATCATAGCCTATATGAGAATGCTTTTATAAGACAGTGGAATTTGGGATAATTATGTAACCTTCGCCGCTGAACACCTGTCGGTGTGAATAATTGAAAAGTGAGGAAGTTCCTGAAGTCAAGCAATCGGAAGACTCATCTAGAGGAGCCACGTGACCGGAGGAGGAATGGTACAGAATGAACTGAGAAATGCATTTTTCATGTGCCTTATTTTGGGTTATTGAAAGCTTCTCTGGCTACTTGAATGCCTTCCCTGACTCATGTATGTGACTATAGAGGATATATAACTGCTTGCCTCACTACATACAAGAAGAATTATGTGCAGTATCCTTCACTATTGACAGCGAGCCAATCCCATCTATACATTTCCAAAACTATCCGGCGTGTTTTGAACACATCACATACATGTGCAGATAATGCAATTACTATAACTATTTTTGACCCATGATTTGAACATAATGCTTTATTTACAGAACAGTATATACTTTATATATGACACTTACCACAAATTGCTGCAAATGTTATAGTGAAACTTATTGCATTTTATTGCATTTATTGCGTTTTATTTTTTTTTGCTATGTTACATTTTGAATTATATATTGATTGTAACCAATAAACTGATATTTAATTGCTCACCAAAACTGCCTGCTGAGGCATTGATTTTTAGACCCAAGAAAATACCACAAATAATTATTCTGTACAAGCTGTCCAAGCATTATACTTATAATGTGGGCCAGGTTGAGCTTACGTTACCTATTCTGAGCATAATAAAAAGGCAAGTAAAAAGGTCAGAAGGTTAGTATCCAAAAAATTTTTTCCGAGGGTTAAGATGAAAGTACAGAAAAAAAAAACAAGACTGATAAATTGGAAATCTCAGGAAATATGTTTGACATTCTAACATTATTCAACCCCCTCAATGGCTATGAAATACATCCAAGGCCAGTAAATGTATACAATATTATATGGAGAATGGCCTTGTTTTATGGTTTGACAAGACATGATAGAGAAAAAGCTAGTCGAGTGTGGGTCTGTTTCATAAGTAGCTGTTTCATCTCTTGCATTGTAACCAAACATCGTAATGTCTAGACTTCGATTCAAGCCTTGACTGACCAATTCAGCGCAACACATGTTGGTGAAAGGGTGATTATTAAGTAACTCAAAGAGAAGGGCATTTCTGACCCTGGACCAGAAAAAAACTGTTATAAGTAGCATGGGTATATTAGTAATAATAAATTGTATGGGTCAAAATTATTGATTTTTCTTTTATTTACATGTATGCATTTAGCAGACGCTTTTACCCAAAGCGACTTACATGCTTCAGGCTACACATTTTTTTTGTCAGTATGTGTGTTCCCTGGGAATTGAACCCACAACCTTTTGCATTGCTGAATGCAATGCTCTACCACTGAGCCACAGGAACGGAGTCAAAAATCATTAGGATATTAAGTAAAGATCATGCTCCATGAAATTATTTTGTAAATTTCCTACCGTAAATTTTTGATTAGTAATATGCATTGCTAAGAACTTAATTTGGACAAATGTAAATGTGATTTTCTCAATATTTAGATTTTTTTGCACCCTCAGATTCCAGATTTTCAAATAGTTGTATCTCGGTCAAATATTATTCTGTCCTCATACATCAAATGAAAGCTTATTTCTGCATAAATCTCAATAAAAAAAGACCCTTATGACTGGTTTTGTGGTCCAGTGTCACCTTTAAGGTGAATGATAAAGGGCACAAAGAGAGGTTTTAAATGTCAGTTCTTCTCTTCACGAGGGGATACCACTTACAGGATTGTTTCCAGAACAGAATCCAGTCTTTTTAGGCTGATTCAGAGAGGAAAAGTGGTAGTTATGTAACCAATAAGTAGTCATTTAGCAGACTACTTAAAATATCTTCACAAGCTTGGGTTTTGATGTTTCACACTATTTGTGAGGACATTTTCAAACATTATAGCCAAATACACACAGCTTCAGTACAAGCTGAATAAAACTAAAGGAACCACAAAAGCAAGCTTTGTCAAGACAGACATTGAGTATTGGCCTGACAAAGCATTGTCTGGAATTTTAAGACAGTTTGAAGTTTAGTTTTAAGGTTATATAAATCGTGTGTAGTTTGAATACTTTTGTAGTTTGAAGAGAGACTGGATCAGCCTCGCTAAGCTGTTGCTAAGGTGTCCTGGCTTGGTTGCTAGGGGGTGTTTGGCGCTTAGCCAGACAGACAATAAAATTATGATTTAATCATATGTATATATTACATTTCTTTAGATGTAAAATATTTATCAGTGTGACTCAATGTTAAATGGTATCCAAGTCATGTGCATTTGTCCAATCCTAATCTTTTGAATATTATGTTTTTATTATATGTATGTCAAATAAATCAGATCGATTGAAGACATGCATTGGGTCATTATCATATTGTCTGAGGCTTTTAAAGAACAAATAATTCAAGAGCTGTGATATTGAGAATATTAAACTTTTAACAGATGTCATTATTCAAGCAGTCGGGCTCATACCGTATGTAAATACTATTACCGTCTAATGCAGTCATTACTAGCAAACATAATTACCAGAGATGAATTATCCTGTTCTTTCACGTTAGTCTCCATCCGCATCAGACCTGAAATTACGAGACTATTCAGCATCACATCAAGCCGAAACAGAAAGACCAGGGACGATCTTTCACAGTTTGGAGAGATTAGTTTGACAATTCATTACCAGGATAGAGTTACTGTCAAAACATCTATCAAAAGCTAAGCCTATAAAATGAACAAACAGGAAAAGATACAAAGACAACTAGCAACAAACAACCTTCCTTCTTATTACCCAATAACTCGCTGGTGAATAAATGAAGAGCTATGATTACACCAGTGATAAACTTTTGTTTAACCCAACTGAGCTGTAAAACTGTTATTCATTTGCTTTTCAGGTGGACAAATCTCATTTCAGTCTAAGCTCAATAATATAAATATATTTAATGCATATAAACTCTCTTACCATTTATTTAAAATTTCATAATTACGTTTATTGTCTTTAAAATATAGATGTGTATTGCCAAATATAGTGACAAGCATTTAAAGTAAACTAAAATACATTGTAATTTCTATTGAAACTTGCATGTCAGTTTGTAATTGCACATGTATAAGGATAAAGCTGCAATTTAGCACATTAAAATATATTAATATTGGATTGACTTACTAGTAATACTTTATTTTGATAGTTCACTTTTAACATTCAACTAACTACAAGTAACTTTGCAATTACATGTCAACTACCAGAGTATTAGTAGACTGTCTGCTTAATATCTGTTTTTTATGGTCTTTTGAGGGCCAAAGAACAGACATTCTACTTACTATAAGTAAATTTAAACGTATTCTACTAACCCCGACCGCAACCTAACAATCTACTAAAACTCTAATGAAAGTTAGCTAACACGTAGTTGCAAAGTATAGTTCTGTCAATAGATCTGATAAATCACAAGTTTCACATAATATACATGACAATGTTAATGTGTTTGGTCGTGGCAGAATAGATCTGCTACTCTACTGCAGCGAAACAAGCACCGAAAACTGTTCCTGCCAATATATCCAGCTGTGAGCATGTAGTAAATACTCCTGCTGCACATTTAACATATATGAATACCCCACACATATAACATTTGTGAAATTATCCCAGAGCAGATCTAGGCAGGTGGAGCTGGGGAAGGTGGAGAGTTCCTGAAGCGCACTGCAACTGCTACAGCAAACACTAGCCAAGTATTTTAAAGTTGAGCAGCAAGCTCATTGGCTGCTGATACAAAAATAACCAATCAGTTGCACCATGTCAGACTGAGTTTGACCTATCGGCCTGCGCCTTCTATAATTTCAAGTTAGAACTTTGTATGTACTATAATGTAAAAGTGTGTGGTTCTTAACCATGATTCACTGCATTTCGAACAGTCTGATTATACAAGACTGACATGTAAATGCCTGCTTTACTTAGTTTTGTCATTCTGTTGACAAGAAATTGAAATACTCATCAATCTTCTTGCTGAAATCACATGAGTGTCAAACTGTCAGATCATTTGTGAGCGCATGCAACTGACACGCAGTGAACAATTATGTCCCATCGGTGCGGCTGAAAACAGAATATGAGAGAGAAGAAGAAAGACAAAATAATAACGTCTAACCCCATTGTGATGAAACACAATATCTATTCAGGATGCCTAGAAGAAAATAATGAAATTATAACATTTAATAAAACATAAGGAGGGAAGCTAAAAACACATTCATCTGCAGAGCATAAGAGAAAATATATTATGAAAGGACAAAGCAGAGAGTGCTGCTCATGTGTGACCACAAGGGATAAATATTGCCTTTAATTAGTCGATTCAAGGGTATTTTTCATTTCAGCTGGTATTTGAGTGTCTAGTTAGTGTGGTGACCCTCGAGTGACCGAATCCATGCTGCTCTGGGAAGGCAGGGATGATCCTGACCCTCAGGCGCAGGGAAGCTTTAATTGGGGTTTTCCTCCGTGATGAAGTAATGTAATTAATTCCTGTAAGCAAAACGGCAGATGTGACAGTAATGAATTCAAGGTGTAGGTTAGTAGATGACAAATTATATGGACATGAACTTTTTATAGTGCTTGTAAGGAGTTTTGTATTCATGTTTCTCAAACAATCCATCCGTCCATAAACTGTTCTTAAACTCTTTTGTATAAACTACAGAGGACTACTGAGCAAATCAAAATACAAAGAATTCATTGCTAATATTATTGTTTACTGTTTCACTTTCGCAAGACTGCAAACACCTATTTCCCCAGACAGCACCAGCACGACTACAAATCATTGCACATTATTATTTAACACATTGAGGCTCTTTGACTGTTTGGTTATATTGACGCACTGCGCAAACTGGGAATGGATCAACTAATAGATTACACACAGCTCAGTGAACAAACGCAGCTCTAATGGGAGGAGAACAGATAGCTTAATCCGCTCGGCTAATTAGCCATGCCGAAGGATAACCAGGTCCAGATAGAATCTGCAGTCATTTTCTGAATAGATTTTGTGAGAAAAGACTGCGTAATTCAGCCGAATGGTTTCAAAAATGGTGTTAAATGGAGCTGAAAGAACTACACCCTTTTTGGTATAGCTGAAAGAATACATAATTAGCCCGGAAGATATGCAAAGGGCAGGAGATGAGATGAACTATGTTTGAGTATGAATATGAATTATGGGCATCTAAATTCTTTGGAAATCTGTGGAGTTTTGTGAATACAGATGACATGTGGGCCTGAAAATGACTCTTAAATAAGAAATATTCCTTTGTGCCACATTCAATTCAAGATTATTTGTATAGCGTTTTCACAATACAATCGTTGCAAAGCATCTTTACAGGAACTTAAGTTTCTACAATAGATTTATATATTGCAGAAACTTAATATATCTCACATCTTAGATTTAAATCCTGCAATCGCCCCTTGCGTGCTTAATAGTGTACTTCAAACATTAAAAGTATACTTTTTTAAACATGTACTTGCAGATAATGTAATATAAATAATACAGGTCACTAAGTGTACTTAGAGTACACTTTCATGATTATGTTTCCTACTCAAGTACACTTTTAAAAGTGTACTTTGTAATAATGTCAAACTAAAAGTTTTACTTCAAAGTCTTTTGTCTTTCTTAAAAGTAGTACACTTATTTTGATGCATTGACTAACAGATTAAAGCACATGCAAAGTACATGATTATAATTTTGACTGTAGTGTATGATTTGAAATTACATTGAAAGTGAATATATTTTAAATACACTGAATTGTAACTTCATCATTACAAATGTGTAATTACAAATGTATTTAAATGCAGTTATGTAGAAGCATACATTAACCACATTTCAAAGACAATAGAAGTAATTATGAAATAGCATTTAAAATGTACCTAAGTTTTACCAAAAAATACCTCTTCAGTTCAACTAATTGCATGTAATAAAATTAGTGCTGTCAAATGATTAATCGCGATTAATCACATACAAAATAAGAGTTTCTGTTTGCATAATATATGTGTGTGTTCTGTGTATATTTATTATGCATATATAAATACACACACGAAAACATTATATATATTTACATGTATTTACAGGTCTATATTTATATTCATATAATTGTTTTATACAATTTATATTCATATATTAATACATTAATACATTTTATATATAAACAACATATTCTGAAATATATAATGCATGTGTGTATTTATATATAGATAATAAATATACACAGCACACATACATATTATGTAAACAAAAACTTTTATTTTGGATGCGATTAATCACGATTAATCGTCTGACAGCACTAAATAGAATATAATACATTTTCATTGTAAGTTTATACTTATGCATATTCTTTTAAAATATATTATTTCTGTAATAAGCACTCTTTTTTAAGTATGCTAAAGTGAACTTCTTTTTAACAAGGGCAGGTTTAGAGGGAGATCATGTTATGAAAGGTTTTCTGATTAAAAACCCATTGGACAAAGTGACAGATAATGAACAAGCTCGCAGTGCCAGTGGACCTACGATGGGTCATAACTTATAAGGCCAGGGAAAACTCAAAAACTGTGCTGAGGCAGCCAAGAAATACACATCCCCCATGTATTAGAACTGTGCACTAACCTCTCATAACCCTTGGCTCTTTAGAGGACCCTCAGTGGAAAACTTCTGTATGACAAAGTGTCATAATACAACTTCAGAAGATACTGCCGTCTTTTCCTAATGCACGGTAAGGTGAGAGGCAGCATGCGGAATTACAGTCATTGATCTCTGTCGTTACTCTGTGTGTTTCTACCGTTAAGGGGGATGCATTATTTAGTGGTCGAGCACAACCGGAGTAAGTCTGTTTCGTAATGAAGCTCTGGAGTATTAATGCATGTGTACGTGTGAGAGAGTAAACTAGAACAATTTCTCTGTTGTAGACCTTAATGAGAAAGAGAGTTTGGATAACTCATTCTGGGAGCAGTAAATTGTACATTAGATTTGCTCTTCCAGTAAGGTACTGTCTAGGGTTTCTGAATGAGCAGAGTAAACCCAGCCACATTAGTGCCCATACTTTATGGCTTTTTGTAAGCTAGTATCTAATAATAATGATAAAACACACTTCTTCTGTTCAGTGCAGATCCCTACAGTTTTTTTTATATGGACGGTGTTCAGTTTGGACTAACAAATAAAGCAGAAAATGTACTAGAGGTTTCAGTTTCCCAAAAGCATTGTTAGCCAGGCAGCAAGTTATGTCGGTAGCAACATAATTCAACAATTTGGTGTTTCCCGAATCCATAGTTTCAACGAACATTCACAAGTAGCCTTGCAAAGTTGTGTGGTTGGAACGACAGCTCTTGACCTGTGGTTAAAATAATGGTTTCTTGTTGATTTCAGTTACGAGAGAACCATAAGGCAGGGGTGGCCAAACTCGGTCCATTGCCCTGCTGAGTTTAGCTCTAAACCCAATTAAATACACCTGAACCAGCAAATCAAGGTGTTTTGGAGCTGGTTGGAGCTAAACTCTGCAGAACAGCAGCCTGCTAGGACCGAGTTTGGACACCTCTTCCATAAAAAAACCTTCCAAATAATGTAGAATAAAAGGAGCGAAGCAGTCCTCAAATGCCATGTTTGTTGTTTACAGCAATAATATGACATTTAAACCCGAACTGGGTTGTGTTTCCCCTACAATGACATGACTCGGTGCTTAAATAACATAGTACAATGCATCGTTGAAGAAATCAGCTAGCTAATCATGATTGTTTCCCAAAACAATATTGTCGCAAATCTGTCGTTCAACCACGTTGGTTGATGATGTCGTGCAAGCAGTGATAACTTATTTAAACTAATCTGTTTAAGTTTTGCTATAACTTATGGACATGGCACATCTCAGTTATTTTGCTTTATTTCCAGATTCAATCATTGGCTCTTTCTTACATAATAGAGCACGTACGCACATGTGCACTCTTCAAAAATTATCCTTTACATTTCTTATAATACATAAATGAAATTTGTATACATTAGAAATGAAAATTATAGATTGTACTGAACCTCAGCTTGCTTATTTTACTCAAATAAGGATTTATAAAGTCCACATGTCGTACAAACAGGAAACTATGCTTGTAATCACAGATTAAGAGCTGTCGTTCCAACCACATAACTTTGCGTTGGTGTTCGCGAATGTTCGTTGGAACTATGGTTTCGGGAAACACTGACTCGTTGAACTATGCTGATAACGACGGAATTTAGTTGGCTAACAATGCTCTTAGGAAACACACCCCATATTAATAAGCAGAAGTTTTTACGCAACCACCTGCATGACATCATTAACGACGATTCTAACCAAGTTCGCGTTTCCCAAAAGCATCGTTAGCTAATTATGGTCGCAAGTTAAATTGAACTCTATTGGTAACGACAGAACTTGCGACTATAGTTGTTTTTTTCTGAAAACGCACTCCAACATGGTTTGAACAACAGAAGTGTGACGAAGTCTTTGTTTTCGGGAACCAGTAATTAGCTAGTTTGTTTCTTCAACAAGGCATTATACTATTAAGAGTTAGGAAGATGTTCGGGACACGCACCCCAAGCATGACGTCCAGCGGCACGATGTCCGCCATAAACATGAAAATCACATCTAAGAACATATTTGACAATTAAATGTACTGTTAAACAGGATTTTGGACGAATGAGATACAGATGTCTATGCGGCATCATTTCACCAAAGCTTAGACTTTGTAGATTCAAGAATATGTCAATGATATATTTTAAATGAAAGTGTCACTTGTGTTGGAAGATGTTTCAATTCAATTAACTTCTGGACATATCATTGAACTGACTACAGCAGAGTTTCCACATAATTGAAGATCTCCTGAGCTGATTACTTTGCATTTCAAGGGTGTTTTCTTCATACTTCCGTTATCTGCACTGCGCAAAAGGACAAACTTGTGAAAGGAGCTCAGAAACGACAAAAAAATAAGAAATGTTTTGAATTTCCAATAACCATTCTGCCACCTATATTTGAATATGTTTATGTAGCTGTGTAGGAAAAAGCTTGACTGTCACAGATTGCCAAAATATAATCATTAGACTGATAGAGGTGGATTCGCCCACAGTGCTGCTTTCTGCCTGCAGCTATTACACAACATGGAGGTGGATAAATTGTTAAAAAATATCTATAGTGTTATGAATGATTTGAAAAGCCTTCAAATCCGCTTTCTGATTTAGAAGGAGATTAAAAAATCAATGTCTTATATATAACTGATAACTGAAAGGTGAAGTGTGTCATGTAAGTCTCATACAAAGCCCACAGATCTGTCCTCCTCACAGTTAATGTCATCAGATAATTGCACATCTTGTTTTAATGTGCTCTCAGATGAGCCTTTATCTACGTAGGTCAGCGGTAGTGATGGTCAATAAGTGCTTGGTGAGTAATGGCAAATCACCTTGTTTTACATAAAGGGCTTAAACTGTGGCATGTCACTTCCTGTTTACTATGCACTGCCTCTTCATTCCATAAAGGAAAACTCAGACCTTTAAAATTTAATTTTTTCTTGTTTAGCTGAATACAATTACTTAAAAATACATAGACAGAGCACTCACCGGAAGATCGTTCATAAAAAAACACAGTAGAGCCGATTTGACATTCAACTCAAAATGCTGGCTCTACTGAACTGTTAAATTATATGCAAATCTTTCATATGCATCTACCAAATGTGTAGTAAATTCCATTCTGTGGGAGATTTTTTTTTTACAAATGGTAATGAAAAAAGAATAAGTTGAAACTGACCCTATTTATTTTCTTAATGCATTTAGATCTTCTTGTGCATGATTCATCTATGCATTTTTGACCTCATAATCTTTAATCAATAATAACCTGCTCTTTTTTTCATATTACTCTCTTGACGTCTATGACGTAAGTTCATACTGCCTTTAAGCCAGTCACATTCATATCTGCCTCCATTACGCTATTCAGCGCTCACTTTTTACAATCCAATCAGCAATGATTTTTTTTGTCCTTTGATAGCCATTTCACTTGGAAATACATCACAGTATGGTAGTAAAGTCAGTTGTTTCATGACATCTTTAATAGACAATGATTGTGAAAATGCAGCAAAACCTCTTGGTTAACTATGAGTTACCTATAGTTATAGTTAACCAAGCAGTGCAGTGCTTAACCTCTTGGTTACTACAGTGAACATGAGTACCCATTTCTGTTGGCTTTGGATTCTGGTGAAAACTATAAAAGATTTGCAACAGGGTTTCATGGCCTGTAAATGGATAGTATAATCCAACCAATTAATCCCCAATTTGTTCAATTAAATTACTGTTGCCAAATTACATGATCCAAATTGTAGTTAGAAATGTAATCCATTACATTACACATTTTAGGTTATGTAATTGGACTAATTTTGAATATTTCTTTGGTTTTCTTTGGCCTAACTCATTTATTAATGTGATTTAGGATAACCGTATACAAATACAAAGATAAATAACAATTTTAAAATAGTTAAACATTTTGGTAACACTTTATTTCGATAGTCCACTTTAGACATTCTACTAACAGTAAGTAACTTTTCAAATACACGTCAACTAGCAGTCATTAAAGTATAAGTAGACTGTCTGCTTAATATCTTCTAACACTTTGAGTCCACAACATACCACATACTGAGTATCAGAAACTTTGCTTGTATATGCCAACTTATTCTACTAACCCTAAACATACCCTACTGAGAGTTAGTAGACATGTAGTTACAAATTAATGAGAATTAGTTGACATGTAGTTGCAAAGTTACTTATAGTTAGTAGAATGTCTAAAGTGGACGATCAAAATAAAGTGTAATCAAAATATTTTTTAAATAAGACAAAAATTATAAAAAAAACACTAAAAATATTAAATATTTCATTAGTTCTCCTGCATGTCATGTGACCATTCAGAGAACCATGGACATGCCATTTTGTATTATTATGTTTTACGTTAAATTTGTTGTTTAATTTATTACATTATTTTAGTGTCATGCACGTTACCCTAATACACTTGCATCTTTGTAGTAATGTGCACTATATTAGTTTATTAGTTCTGATTTATGGAACAGCCCGTTTTGATTCACTTTGAAGTCCACCATAATGCACTTTGGTGTTCACACTGTGTGATGTCAAGAGAGATGTGCAATATCACACATGCATGGCCATTGTCAGACTAGTCTATAGCTGTTGCTAATAGATTTTACACCCATCTGCAGCAGCACATCCTCCAACTACTCAATGTCTACCGTCAGTGATGCACGACATGTGTGCTGCAATAGAGGATCAATAATCATTCTGAAACTGCAATTAGGCTTCATCACTAATTAAGCTGTTGTCTTCATGAGTCTTCTCAGACACCCATTTAAAGAGACAGGAAATGGCAGCATCATGTTTCTAAATCAATACAGAAACATTATACAGCCTGTTAATTCGATATTGTAGAAGCTCATGCTATTGCAAAGTGTTACACTGTGTTAAATAGAGATGTTTTTTATATATTTCCAGTATAAAGCATCGATGTTTATATATGTGATAAAAGATTTATAGATCCTCTTTTATGCTAAAAAAAAAAATGTTTTTATTATATTTTTATACTTTACACAAATGCTTGATCTGTTAGTATTGCCAGAGACTGTTTTCCAGCTAATGCAACACTGATAAATAATAAATAAGCGTTCTGTGGGAAAATAACAGTGCTTATGCTGATGAGCAAGTTATTCAGTCTTTGTTTCTTTTCAGGTTTGACTTTTCCTAAGAGAACACTGGGTGGTTTAAGAAAATGATATGCTCTGGTAATTCAGCTCATTGGTTTGATTAAGTATGTTATGATTGTTCAAACGGGAATTGCTGGGAATGCCCCCCCTTAGTCATGAATTATAAATTATATTCATACTTGGTGCTTATAATAAACAGAATTTCAAAGATATTTTATATTAAAATATAGGTCTATATAGTGCCAAAATCTATAACACTTTTTATCCTCTAAATTATTAAATAATTCAATAGTTTTTTCCGCAAAGACGAAAATCTCCCAATGATTGTGTGGAATTAATTGAGCTTTGGAAAACTGAAAATCCGCCTGCTGGGGTCAAAACTAGTTTTATTGACTTACTGGATGTTTTTTCTGCTTTAATATCCAGGGGCGGGAGATCATGATCAGGCGCGTGATGCAGCTCACCGCCGCAGACGCGCTTGCTATATAAAGCCCGAGCGCACCACAACCAGATTACAACCAGCACAAGCTGTCAGACAGAGAGAAGGAGCGCTGCTGAAATCACTTGTCCAGAAGACTCTTCGAAAACAAACACGCCATGGAGGCTGGAGCGAGAGGGATGCACTGGAAACTTTTGATACTTTCTTGTCTTTTGGCGAGCGGGATGAGCCAGGACTTTGGACAGACCCAGTTTATTTGCACGTCCGTGCCCAAGGATATGGACATATGCGCCGCTACACTGCAGAACAGCGTGCCTGGGGAGGATCTCAAGAGCACGGTCATGCAACTGCGAGAGACGGTGCTGCAGCAGAAAGAAACAATCATGAACCAGAAGGAAACCATCAGGGAACTGACCTCCAAGCTGACGAGGTGCGAAAGTCAGAGCGCGTCCGAGCCCGGAGACGCGAGGGTCGGCGGACGACGGAAGGAAACGGGCACCAAGAACACAATGGGAGATGTGTCGAGGGGTCCGACGGACACACTGGCTCAACTCTCACGGACTTTACAGTCGCTCAAGCAGAGGCTGGAGAACCTGGAGGTATGTTTGTTCTCCTGGAGCGGTTTCTTCCATGTCGAGTACGGTGGATTTATTTGAGAACGCATTCAGATTGAACTGTGTCGCGATTGTCGCAACTTTAATTTTTATTTTACATCGGTTTACTGTATTTTAAGTAAATCGGTGCTAAATGTTTGCGCAACAACCCGCCTTTTAAAGGCGCATAAGCCTACCCGAGACCGTAGAAAATATATAACGTAGATTCAAATAAAACAAATAAATAATAAAATAACTATTGAGCATCTTCCACACTATTGATTTGGCCGCTCTTAAACACTGAACGTTTGGCGTATTTTTAACCTAAACTATTTTCTGTTAATGGACATCATAATAACGCATTTAATTATTGTGAATGTAATACAAATGTAACAAACAAAGACGCAAACAATCTCAAACATGATTGAAAAAAAAAAACACATTTGGGCATGTTTTATTTTAGTGAGGTATAAAATAATATTTGACTTAAATAGTGATATGCAACTTAAATTATTTGGATATGGAATTTATTTCACTCCTAGCAGCAGTGTACCTGTTTAATGTTCTTAAAGAGCGACCGTCGCGTTTTTATTCTAAACTTAAATCAAACGTTTCTCTCACAAATATGTTCACATTGTTCTTTCGTAGCAATTTAGCCGGAATAACAACTCCGTCCAGGCGAACAGCTTGAAGGATCTTCTGCAGAACAAAATCGACGACCTGGAGAAGCAGGTCCTGTCCCGTGTGAACGGTTTGGAGGAAGGAAAGCCCGGGTTGCGCAACGAGAGCGAGCAGCGCGGACGCGTCGAGTCCACTCTCACCTCAATGCACCAGAGAATAACCGATCTAGAGAAAGGTAGCTATTCGCATTTCTGCTCCACCTATCATGTACATGTCATGTAGATGTATCGGGCGCTTTCATGACCTGTTTTTCCACATGGAAAATATTCTTGGAGATGCCAGCGTGGATAATACATTGCGTCGTCGTGTCGCGCTGGTGTGTCGCAGGAGAGGAGGGGGTCCACAGAGCTGCATTGCTTTGCATATCCAATTCCACCCAACCAGCTTTATAGCATGATTTACAGATGGGAAGCAGAGAGTTTTTGCAAGCTCATGAGTTTTGTGAATTTTCATCCACGTGAATCACGTTTTTCTCAGTCATTAAAATGCATAATATCCCACAGCCTTGTACAGTTTGAAAGGCATTAATACAACAGGGATTTTCAGTATTTACTCACCATAATTTCATCCCAAAGAAATAGGATTTACTTTCTTCTGTGAAGTACAGAGATATCTTGAGCTTTTCCATCCAAATAGATACATATGGCAATTTACATTGTCAAGCTCCAAAAATGCACAAAAACATCTCATTCACTGTACTCCCACTCATTTGAAGCCATGTTATAAATATGTGTGATGAAGGCATCGAACTTTAATATATTTGCTGAAAATCATCTTTAGCTCACAAAAACTGATGTGCTTTCAATTACTAATTGATCAAAGCAATAAAAATGGTTCATGAAAACATAGAACTAATATGGAACGTAATGCATTTGAAATGAGGCAAGTTCAGATCAATCTGCAGCGGAAGAGTGCATGACCCAAGTTGTCAAAAGCATGAGAGCACTTTAGATTAGTGCTTCCAAGAAGTTAATGAGCATATAGTTTCATGCTATTTCAGCTTGTCAAATTGCTTGCGCCATTTAATCCTATTTAGAAGGGTTTTGCCCTTGTACAGACAGTAAATCACATTTTATTCTTATTCGTATCGATTAATATATATATATATATATGAATCGCACATTTTTCTGAAATTAATCGCGATTAATACTATCTAACATTAAAGTTTTTAAACATACTTTTATATTGCAATAATTTCACTCTCAATCTTCTGTTTAGATGAGGGCAGGATGTGGATTAAAAATATTTTCAATAAATATTTTGTAGGCAATTAATTAAAGAAATAACATTTTATTGATTGTAAATTAAGTTTTATTTTTTGATATACTATGTTTGAATGCGTACACATATAAATGAGGTTTGAGGTACAGTACATGGTAATAATTTCATGGAATAACAACTTATATTGCAGACTAACATGCATAGGTACTGTAAATATTGCATGCAAATGTCTTCCATGGAAGAGAGAATATTGTGTGGGTTTGGAATAACTTAATTTAATTTAATTTTTGTTTGAACTATTTATCTACCTCAGTAATGATGCCCTTTGATTGCTGCTTTTACTCCTTATTAATTTTTGCGATCATCAAACACAAGAGTAGAAATAAATGAGACGAGGGAGGCTCCAAGGTGGGAAGATGGTACTAGAGTGCTTATCTTTCCCCAGGCAAAAGAAAATAATATTTTTATTGCCTAAAAATATATTTTAAACACACATGGTGCCTTATTTTTTGGCTTTCATTGTGGACAGCAATATACAAGCAACTGAGAATTGTGTTTAGAGATTGTGTATACTGTGTGTATTTGACAAAATTAGATGACACATTTTTTAAATGTATTAATGTATTTTTATTTTTTTAATTACAGACCAAAAGGAAAACAGACCACTGGATAAATTTCAGCTGACGTTCCCTCTGAGGACCAACTACATGTATGCTAAAGTCAAAAAGAGCCTGCCAGAGATGTACGCCTTCACCGTGTGCATGTGGCTCAAATCCAACGCCTCTCCAGGAGTGGGGACGCCTTTCTCTTATGCAGTCCCGGGACAGGCCAATGAACTGGTTCTTATTGAGTGGGGAAATAACCCAATGGAAATGCTCATCAATGATAAGGTACATTCATACTGTATAAACACCGACCTGAACAATATTGAGAAAAATATGAATTGTCATTTGGGAAATTTAGGGATGCTTGTTTTTTTCTTCACATTTAAATTCATAATTTCCTTTGTATTGCTATAATTAAAGGAGACGGAAAGACTGATCTTTTGGTTTCTTCTGGTTTTTGCCCTCTTTTGATATATCAAAAGGTTGCTAAGCTGCCTTTCCTGATCAATGATGGGAAATGGCATCACATTTGTGTCACATGGACAACTCGAGATGGAGTCTGGGAAGCTTATCAGGATGGTGTAATGAGGGGAAATGGGGACAGTCTGGCCCCTTACCATCCAATCAAACCACAAGGGGTATTGATTCTGGGACAAGAGCAGGTATGCATCCTCTGTTTAACCTTAATTCACTTATCAGTATGGCAAAGTGTGGCGTGGTAGTTCAAGATGTTACACAACGATGATTTAATGATGAGTGAAAAAAACACAATGGCTCTGTTCCAAAACATAATGAGCTGCCCACACAGCTGTATTTTAAGACATCGTAGGCTTTCTCTCAGGCAAAAGCTGGTCCAAACGTTAGGAAGCTTAACTGCTGCTTTGTTAAACACCTACTTTTGGCTAAATTGAATGGACAACAATGCATGTATCTTTTTTCAGATAAGGCACTGCCAAAATGCATTGCAGATAGGGTTGTGCGGTATTGCCAAAAAATGGTATCTCGATATTTTCGATAACGATTATTATCAACATTGTGCTGGTAGCTTGGCTGGTTTAAATCTGACACTAAAACCACCAGTAGGTGGCAGCAAGTCTCTGTCTTAATAAGTGATTCACTGAATTATTCATTCACACGATTAATTCAAAACAGCTGATTCATTTAGAAACAAAGCAAGCGACTGTCTTAACAACTGGATCATTGAATGATTAACTCAAATTATTCATTCAAAAAAAATATTTCAGGAATTAAATACTGTAGAGTTGCTCTGAGAGATGCTGAGAGATGTCCTGCTTCAGCTTTGTTTGGAATGATACAAAAAACAAAACAAAACAATCAATATTGTATCTAAAATGAAACTCACTCAATATATCACTAAATAACGTCTTGTTTGTTGAACTATTTTATGAAATTAATGTCACATTTGTGATCACATTCACATGATGATATTCGGGAAAACAACACTCTTGCTTGTGTGATATTACCAACCTGGTCTCATAAAAATTCGTACCTCTGTGCACTTTTTAGCGAGACCGTTTTTACGTACCTTACTGCACATTTCGCCGCAGTTTCAAAGAGAAATGTCCACTGAGTTGCGCTAAAACACAGGTTCAATAAGTGAACCCTGGCACATTTTTATTATGTTCATATAGGCACGTGTTGCTGTGTTTTTATTACTGTTGCTTCAGGAACGTATTGCGGCGGTTCAGAATTCAAATATTTGGGGACCGTTGCAAAAAATGAATGCTCTATCGTGTTGGAAATATGCCCTACACCAAACCCAACCCTAAACCTACCCGACAGTGTTAACAAATGCAAAACTGATATAAAACGTATTTGTTGATGCAACCATGCTATTTGAACTTCCTTATATGCAGATTTGAACTGTTTTGTCGAACCATAGTTACACAGGATTCGAACCAGAGCTCCTCACCTCTCAAGTACGTCTCCGTACGCCGTGAGCTACCGAACAAACTTACCGTCTATGAAAACCCATAGATATGAAGCTGGATACATGTGATGAAAGCACATTCAAAAGCATTCGTTTTCAAATATCCCAGCATATTAATATTGTTTTGAAGTCATAACATGATAATCTTCAAGTAATTGTGTGAAAATTACGCTTTTTTTATCGAAACTCAGTAAATTTGAGTGAAAATGAATAAAAGGCATCAGAGTTTTACTGCCTCTAGTGTTCATTTCTTTTGGAGACTGCAGTGATATGTACTTATTGGTACGAATCTCGCATCTCGCTAAAAAGTGCACCCAGGTACATAAATGCCATGAGACCAGGTAGGATATTACTAAACTAGCCTATATCAAATTTTATCTATCTATCTAAATAGTCCAAACAAATATGTTTTTGGACTCTGTTTTTATTTGTTTTTGCATATACTCTATAATGTCAGCTCGCACATCATCAAAACAACAATTATGATATTATCTTAGACAATAAATATCGTAAACCCCTAATTGCAGCTGATATTTTATTAATTGTCTTTTATGCTTATTAGTGAAGTAAATTATTATTTAGCTTTTTAGTATTAATACTCTATAGAAATTACTTTCTATATTCCCATATTTTCACTTTTGAGGTCGCATTTTAGATAGGATGCTGCTCTAAGGTGTGGTCACATCAGTGAAATTTCTGCGAAGTTTCACATGTCGGCAAATTAGGACCAATGTCTATTGTCAGTAGCGTAGTAATTTATAAAGCACAGCTCACACAGAAGTCACTTCAAACTAACCAGCAATCTGTTGGTGAACATGGTGGATCTATGAGGGAAAACCATTTGCCCTGATCTGAAATTTCTGATCATGTGGATTCAAGTGGATTCCTACTGATTACACCCACAGAACATCGCAGAATAATGGCAAGTCACCACACCTTTAGAAGGCAACTAAAAGTTTATTAACAGAGCCAATTATAAGAAGATATCATTGAAAATAGTCCATTCTAAAACACTCTATAAAACAACCAGTAGACAAGATTTCGGCCCATTTGAAATGCAGAGACCTTCAAAGACGCCTGTAGGGATGAAAGCTCAAATGAATAATTTATGGGCAGATTAGCTTCAAAGGTTAACAGGGACCAATCATATGTCTTTTGAAGGCATTCAGAGTTTATTTTATCAGCATCTCAAATAAATGTTATCCACCTGCAGGATACTCTCGGTGGAGGGTTTGATGCCACTCAAGCGTTTGTCGGTGACATGGCGAATTTCAACATCTGGGACCGAAAGCTGTCCGTGGGAGAGATTTATAACCTGGCCACATGCAGCAGCAAAGCACAAGTGGGGAACGTCTTCTCTTGGTTGGAAACCAGCATTGAGGTCTACGGAGGAGCTTCAAAATGGACATTTGAGGCCTGTCGCCAACTGAACTAAAAGAGCACAGAAATCTCCCAGCCAATGGGAGATATGAGTTTCCAGGTGTCTGTTACCAAATCATTCATCCTTAAAGAACATTTTCAATCAAGAAAAAACATAGACATCAAAGTCAACTGGAATTTTCTAGATATTTCAATATTTCTTGTCTCTTAACACTTAAAACAATCACGTTTTTGTCATTTATTTATGGATCTTGAAGGCATATGCTGATGTTGGTCTTAGCTTGAAGGCACCGTGGTTCTGCTCTTCTTTGGATGTCTGTTGGGCAAGCAACGCCTTACCGGAAAACTACTTAACGCAAAACGGCTCAGACTTCCGTCTTTACAGTCTGGATCATTTGACCTCTTCCTTCGAACAGGAAGCCATATAGTCTCGCAGTAGATTTCTGAATCACTTAGTTTACTTTTCCCCATCAGGATTATTAGATAGATCTACCCACTGCCTGGGATACTCACTGTGAACTTCGGATGTAGAATGTAAAACAAGCAAAGCTGAGTGTGTTCTTTTCTTTTTAATCATGCTTTTGTTCTGTCTTATCACCTCCTGCTTCAAGCATTTTTGTTTGTTATTTTTTGTTGTTGGTGTGTCTGTGTATGTGTGTGTGTGGGTTTGTAAAAAATAACTTGATAATTGCCAACATATTTCAAGCCTGGGTGCCTTGGGCTGTTGAAAAGATCAGATCTCGACACATTTGTCATTATTTGCAATGCACTTCTATGTATCTCTTTCTTTCCTTGTGTAACTACTGATACGTTATGTTGATTACACCTCGTAATGGTTCGAACGGTTTGCGAGAGTAGACTGATAATTCAAAGTTGTTTTAAGTGTGGCGTGTTCGGCAGGTGTTTGTATTTTTCAAGGAATGTTACGTGTACAGAACACAGCATGAACATCTAAATGCTGCAACAGCATCAAAGAAAAAAACTGCTTTTATTAGCTCATTTTGGGTTGATATTTTATACTGTATTGTTATATGCTAAAAGCATGGCAGCACTGAAAGATGAAAAAGGTCTAAATTTTGTAATAAAATTGATATATCAAAAATAGCAAGTGTGATAGTGCCTTTAAATGGTTTATTTGCAATGAACAAATGCATGTTTTGTACAAATGTGTACAGGCAATACATTCTTGGGGAAAACACACTACTGTTCAAAAGTTTGGGTTCAATAAGATACATATTTTTACATAAATTATTTTATTCAGCAAGAATGCATTAAATTGATCAAAATTGACAGTAAAAAACATTTTTTTAACCAAACTTATATTTTAAATAAATGCTATTCTGATAATTGTATACTCAATGTATAAACATTGTATCATGGCACAACTGTTTTCAACATTGATAATGATAAAAAAAATGTTTGTTGAGCAGCAAATCAACATGTTGGAATGATTTCTGAAAGATAATTTGACACTGAAGACTGGATTAATGATGCTGAAAATTCAACTTTGCCATCACAGAGTAGAATTACATTTTAAATTATATTCAAATACAAAACAGTTATTTCAATTGTAAAAATATTTTACAATATTATAGTTTCTATTTTCTTTGTGATCAAATACACTGGAGATCAAAATAAGAGAACAACCTACAATTTCCTAAATATTGAGGTCACTGCTTAGTCCTATTTGAAGTTATCCTCACAGGAGTAAAAGCACAGTTTTTTGAAGAATATTTCATGAGTTAAATCTATTCTGAAGCTCAGTATAAAAAACTTAAATGATCACTGATCAAAATTAGAGAACACTTTCAGATACCTCCCAGTTATTGGTGTTACTCTGGCACCTCATGATAATTTCCATAATTATCTAACAAACTATTTAACTGGCAACCTAACTTTTCAGTTTTCACTGACTTTGAGCCGTACTAAAGTGACTGAAACCCCCCGACAGCATGTTGTCCAGATGAAGGCCAACAGCAGCCATAGCAAGAGAAGTTGGTTATTCCAAATCTGTGATTTCTACAATACTGAATCTTTACAATGTCACCAATTCATTTAAGTCACCCCCAAAAGGCTGGTCACCCACAAAAGACAAATGTGTGATAGGACAGGATAATGCTGAGAATCTCAATGGGCAATCGGTTCAACACTGCGGCTGGAATCGCTTCAGCGCTGAACAGGGTAAACCTCTCATAAGGAGAAATAATCAAAAGGCTAACCTAGGAGTATTTTGTGCAGAAAGAAATGAACTGGTCCAAAGTTCACTTCCATGATGAAAGCAAGTTTAATTTATTTGGGTTCAATAGGAAACATTATGCTCAGTGTCAAGCTGGGGAAAGACTGAACCCAAAGTCAGTGAAAGGTGGAGGAGGAAGTGTGTACAAAAGTTGTTCACCATGATTCTTGAAAGCTGCATGGTAGACAATCTGATTGGAGTAAGTTTTCTTTGGTTTTGTGATAAATATGCATCAGACAGTCAGTAAACGAACTGTGTGCAGTCTGTAGGAGTATATTCTCTGAGGCTAGGAGACTATTTTACTGGTAACATTTGATTTCCCAGAATCCCCTTTGCTACATTTGTCCAGCAATCCATGACTCAATGCAAGCGCTTCTGGCTATGCAAACTTTATATCATTCATTGGTGCATTCTAAAATGTGCCAGAAAACAATTAAAAAAGCAATGCAAGTGGCACTGCTGCTTCTCACAATTCAATTTAACACTCATTATTTTAGTGATTTAATGATCTTTCAGTTTAAACCTTTGTAAAAGCACACCTGAAACCAAATATTCTGTTTAATAAAGAAGGTACATTTTCCTTCCTTGGGTTGCAACATAGTGTAACTCCAAGTCAATTTCTGTTTTAATTTATTTATATATATATTCATTGCAAAATAAAGGCGATTCCATTTATATGTTTGCCAAGAAACTGAAGATTTCATACAAAGGTGCCCACTACAGAGGGCAAATTTGAACAAAGACCCAGAACTGCTCAAGCAGAGATATACAAAATAACTCAGGGGTGTTAGACTTAAAGGACATGTTTAAAAAGCTGAAACTGGAAAAGAAAAGATAAATGAGCAAAAGAACAAACACTGGATGGTGGGTGACTTGACAAGAGTACACTGTGCAAATGAGTTGAGTGCACATGTGAAACATAGAGCAAATGAAAGGATGCTTGATGCTTTTTGTCAAGCATGAATGAAGTGTAATTGTATGGGGCTGCTTTGGTGCTGGTGAGTTTGGAGATTGATGCAGAGTGCAAGGAACAAGAAAGGTTACAATTCTATTTCACAACGTCATGCCGTCCCCTGTGGTCAGCACTTGATTGGTTCAAATTTCATCATGCAGCACTACGAAGATCCGAAGCATACTTCTGAGCTATGCAAAACCAATTTAGGGAAGAAACAGGGAGCCAGAGTATACTGTTTTTGATGGACTAGCCTGCACTATCGCCTGATTTAAACCACACTGAGCTCCAGTGGGATGCGCTTAAGTGTAAGGTCAGAGAAAAATGCCCTACAAGCCGGTCGCACCTCTGGGAAGTGCTACAGAAGGCGTGGGTTGAAATTTTCCATCAAAACCTTACAGCTAGAACATTTTCTGAAAGCTGTAATAGCTGCAAATGGAACATTCAAGGAATAGAACAACTATAGAATCTATCAACATGCCAGTTTCCATCTAAACATGAACATGTTTTGGTAATTCAAAGCTTTTAAATGCTAGTGCATATCATGATGCTCTAAATAACATACAGCAGAGCCATTACTGGACATATTGTGTTTCCTCCACATCATCCTGAAATATACGCCCTTCCCCCAACATACACATCTTCCAGAATCTCTCCTATTCACAAGTGTATTGCTCAGATAGATATATCTCCGCCTTGAGACAACCTCAAACCAGACCGTCACTGCCCTTTGTGCTTCCCTCTAAGATCTGGTGCTCAAATCTATTCATAGCAAACTAACCCAAGCTTCCATACAGCAGCTACGGCACATCCAACCCAATCTCATGCAAAAATGCAACTATGACTTAGCGATTTTGTATGAATTTGTATAATATGAAACACTTGAAAAACCTATTTGTGTGGTGTAAGCAGATGGGCCAAAAGCATAGGAACGAGACTATACAAATTCATACAAATTATATACAAATTTGACAAAACAAAACAGCTACAAATTGCAAACCTTGTTACTACTTGTTTTGGCACATCTAGACAGATTAAATCGGGTTTTCACAAGGGGAGTGGATTTTGACAAAATATCATTAAAATAAACTTGCACTTGTGATGTAAAGGCTATTTCAAAAGGTAAAGGCCTTCATACACCAAGCCAACAGCCAGTCATCAGTCAACCTCAGACCAACGTTGAGCATCTGTCAGCTCAGATTGTATGCCATGTTCCACAACGGTGGCACGTTTCGGACCCGGACACTGGCTTTTTGGCCCAGTTGAGCAACGTAACTTGTAACCACAGTTCCTTTTGGGAAACACACCCCTGATTGGCTGTTTAGCTTAATAAAAAATTGCACGTTTTTGGTTTACCTTTTTGAATGATGTGTTCAGACTACTGCTACCTGCTGGTAAGGATAGTTATTTCCTCTCACACAGGCATTGTTAGCTTTGCAACATGTTAATGCAAAATTACACCATAGTTCTAAAGATGTGCATAACAATACTATTAATTGAAAGAAAATAATTAGGTAATGATATACTTCTGTAGAGGCTTCAACATTTCAAAAACACTGTATGAAGAACTGCATTACCCGAAACACTATTTTGAGTTGCTGCCTGATAGTCAAATTCGCAACCTATGAGGTTCCATGCTGCAGGATGCTCTCTTTGAAGACGCTGCCTGCTAGGTTATGGAACAAAGCTTGTATTTTCTCCAAAACTTTATACATCTTGCAGTCGATTTCTCCTCTGCGGGTGGATTGTAATGGATATGCAGTGGATGCTACAAGCTGGAGGCAACGTGCACAACAGAAGTGTGTGAGATCCTATAAAAACTCATTTTTTTGAGCAGAACCTCAAGTTTCACCAGCATATAAACCATGCAGCCATGCAGTAACCAACTCACATGCGCCTGTGCTGATTTGCCAGATCAACAGTTGCTTGCATGCATGGAAAACCTTTATCCAACTTCCTGCCAGCTAATTCTGGGGATGAAAGTCTGGATACCATCTTGAATATTAAAGAGGCCCTTCCTTGAAAAGCATGCACGCAGGTGCCCATTTTTTTCCGGCCTGACCCAGGGGCCTGTGCAGGCAAGACTGGTTGAACTATGATGGGATGTAAATTTCGTTCTCCTTTTGCAACGGCTGCACCTGATTAGAATTCCTAGTGGTCGGCGTATCTCCTGGCTGCACTCCCAATGGTGACCCATGAAAAATGCATGATCAGTATAAGTAAGCAACAACATCTTCAAGTGGGTCAGTAAAATGGGATAAATGGGAGGAAACTGCCATGGTTTCATTGACATTGAGCCTGGTCCATATAGACGTATCCCCACAGATGACCTTTCTGGGTCAAGAGTGACAATAATGAAGGGGACGGATGGTATTTCAGTCAATGAAAGAAAACTTCAAACATGTGGAAGGACAATACATCTATATTTATTCGGAGAGTGAGGGTATATCAATGCGTCACAATGAATCATCTGTTCCTTGATGAACCTTTTCATCCACAGCTTTATCAGTGTCCCGATTGCCCATGAGAATAGCTCGAAGGAAGCAGTGAATTTCCCAGAGGAGCTGCAGAAAGGTTATTCGAAATCGTTTCTACTCCCCACAAATCATTACACATGATTTAGTCATTTAATCTGAACCCAGTTCAGATTTTAGGGTTCATTGACTGTGGAAACTGCATTAAAAAGACGGTTTACACTGATTCAGGCAAATGCTTTCATTAAGACTGAGATGTTTTAGAAGTACTGTATAAAGATTATTCTTACAGAAGATGGTGTTGGTCTTTCAGTGGTTCATGAGATTAAAGAGATTTCTGATCTACTGAATCTCATCACATTGTCATGGGTTAGGTCAAAGGTTTGGCTTGTGTTTCAATGTCTATAGTGAAAAAGACTGACATGAAATCAATTTCAGTTGATGGAAGTTGCAGAAATAGATATTATTTTATAATTTTTAAATGACGCATTCCCTTGTGTAAAAGAAGAGTGGTTGATTGGATTGAATGTGAATTTGTAGTTTACTTCAAGTCTTAAAAGAACAGTAGGCCTAAATATATATATATGAAGAGTTCAGATGTAAAAGCCTCTAAAATTTCTTCTAAAATTAGCATTTTTGTCAGTATCCTATATTTATGTTAAAGTTATTTTACTTTATTTGCATAGAAAAAGACCTTTACATTAGTGATGGGTCGGTCTTGAACGATTCGTTCATTTTGAACAAATCTTTAATGTGACTCGAGAAGAACGAGTCATCTCTGGGAGTGATTCGTTCAGTCGCGCATGTGCACCATCCTATAGGTTCTGTACTGGAATTAGTTCACCTGTTTCGAGTCTTTGGGTTTTCCGAGTCACTTCTAAAACACTTCTAAAACTTTTCCAATGAAGAACACACTCAAGTACACATTTTAAAACATGGACTTTGTAATAATGACATTTTTTTTTATAATCCTTTGTCATGCTTCAGTACACTTTTTGACTTTTGATGGCGACTAACTAAACCTATGTAAATCACTTGATTATAATTTTAATTGTAGTGTGTTATTCAATATTACATACAATATTATAATATACAATAATCTACAATATTACACAATTGGCATGCAATTACGTGTCTGAAAACATTACATTCAATTCAGACTTAACTATATTAAAGTATATTATTTCTGTATTATGTACTCATTTTTAAAAGTGTGCTTCTTTTCACAAGGATGTATTTGGCAAACAAAATATGCTAGCTATGAAATAACCTTATCACTTCACTTTAACCTTTGGAGTTAACTGTGGCATGTTGGCATGTCCTTTCTCGAAAAGAATGTAACTAAACACAATTTGAGATTTGGAGGACATGATTTACAGTAATTTCTAAAGGTCTTCAAGGTCAAAATGCCCATAGTTGAAGAAACACTCATAAACTGTATGCTTAAGCACTGTTGTTCTGTCAGCAAGGAATCCAGTCAGTGCTGGCACACACAAAAGCTATCAATCAACACAATCCATAAACCCATTTCCTCTCCTCTCATCTCGCCTTTACTTCTGCGCTCATTCTCAATGCTCCATGCAAACTTCATAAATAATTGATTTCACTCCAACAGGGGAATTGTGTTTCTGATGCAGGGCATCATGCCAGATCTTGACAATCCACACCATGTTCTGGGCAGAAGACAAAAGGCCTTCAGGAAAACTTCTAACAAGGACACTTTAAGGACCTTCTCTTCAGCTTAACTAGAGAGAGAAGACCAAACACCATACACCAATGACTTGTACATTCATTATACATTCAACAGTTTTGAAATGTATGAAATGACTGTACCCAAATATACTCATATGTCATTGGTGTTTGGTGATTCATTTTTGGCTCAAGGTCTGTATTTAAAGTCACACCAGAGGTGTTCAACTGGGATTAGGACTTGGCTTTCTGCAGACCAGTCAAGTTCTTCCACACTGACTGAATCATCATTTCTCTTTGATCCTTGTCTTATCAAGGTTCAAGGTTTCTTTATTTGTCACATAATAAATTATACAGGGTATAATCAGAAGTGAAATGTAGATCAAATCAGGTCCGCTCAGTGGACAGTGCAAAAGAATAGAATAAAAGTAACACAACACAAGAGGGTAAAAGGGAGAAATAAAGAGGTGCAATGGAATAAAAAGTGCAACAAAAGATGTGCAAAAACAGTATATTGGGACTTAATAAATAGTAATATGAACAAGAGGGATGAGAGGGATGTGCAGGGTACCAGGTATGTACACATATACAGAAGATGAAATGTAAATGAGTCTTGTAAATGTTTATGAAACTGAGTTTGTGTTAAGGAGCCTGATGGTGAGGGAAGAAGCTCCTCCTCAGTCTCTCAGTTTTTGCCATCATGCTGAAAATGGCATAAACTCTTTTGAGTCCTTGTGCCTCTTATACACAGAGACACTGTCATGTTAGAATAGAAAAGGGTTCTGTCCAAACTGTTGTTATAAAATTAGAAGAACACAATTACCTTGAATATCATTATATGCATAAACATTGAGATTTGTACTCATGGAAATTACTAAAGTAGTCAAACCTTTCATTAAAAGGGGGTGACCCAATACTTTTGGAAATATAGTGTATGTGCAGAAGCAGTATTTCCTACAATTTCTGGATGGGAGACCTCCTGGGAAAACTAGGTTGCTGTTGGAAGAGGTGTTAGTGAGGCCAGAAGGGGGTGCTCACCCTGTGGTCTGAGTGGGTCCTAACGCCCCGGTATAGTGACAGGGACACTATACTGTCAAACTGCACTTCTCGTAAAATGAGTAGGGGTGTAACCCCGGTGTCCTGGCAAAAATTCCTACCACTGGCCCAATCATGGCCTCCTAATAATCCCCATACACTTGATTGGCTCTATGACTCTCTCTCCTCTCCACCTGCATCTGGTGTGTGATGAGCGCATACACTTGATTGGCTCCATGACTCTCTCTCCTCTCCACCTGTAGCTGGTGTGTGATGAGCGCATACACTTGATTGGCTCTATGACTCTCTCTCCTCTCCACCTGTAGCTGGTGTGTGGTGAGCGCATACACTTGATTGGCTCTATGACTCTCTCTCCTCTCCACCTGTAGCTGGTGTGTGGTGAGCGCACTGGCGGCATTGTCCTGTGGCAGCGTTGCATCATCCAAGTGGATGTTGCACACTGGTGGTTGTTGAGGACAGACCCCCCCCACATGATTGTAAAGTGCTTTGGGTGTACAGCAATACACAATAAAGCACTATATAAATGCATCATTCATTCATTCATTTCACAGCAGCACGTCTGTGGATGTATTGGCAGAAGCAAATATCGGTACTAATCTTTCAGAGAGTTGTCATGACATAACTGTTTTAAATAGCAATAATAAAATACCTTGCTGTCCTCACACACATAACAAACATCCAAATCAATTCATACTGTGTAGCCTAAAGGCTTATGTAGGTATAATTAAAGCATCAACTCAGTTACCATTTTTATTTTGTTTTGAAAGCAAATTGTATTTTCATTTGAGAGCTTCATGTGATCAGGGTTTAGATTAGTCAGAGTTATTCTCAGCTGCCTTACCTGATATTTGCCAGTACGATGGTTTGCACACTGTAAGTTGTTCTCTCTTCTAAAGTTTTCAGAGACTTTAGTCCACACTGGACTTTTACCTGCAAGGCTGGTATCTAAAAATACACAAATTAGTTTGCTTGTTTTGTACATAATGTGCCATCATCATTTAGCGATTCACACAGGCAAGGAAAATGCAATACTTTTGTGCCACAATCTTTAATTAAAATGCTCTTCTTCCCATTTGCTCTCAAAAATATACTGTAAGATGTCTAGTGTCAGTAAAACACCAAAACAGTTTCACACACATTTTGATTTCAGAGGCAGATTATTGATGTAATAAACACTTATTTCCACACTGTTCCTTCCACAAATACAATGCTATGACCTCAAACACTTTTACCATAGTACATGATTTGTAAACTAATTTTGACATTTGCATCACATAATCGGCTCTGTATGTATGGCGTTTCTGATATAGTAAACATGCTCAGTAGCTCACCCAGTACAACACTGCACTTGTGATGTGGAGCACTGAGATACAAGTCCAGTGAAACAAACACTTCAACGACTTGTAAACATAAGCTAAAATTACATGCTTATGCATTTTTATTTCAAGTGTGCTTTTGTTAACAGTGTTGGTTAGGTTTATGGTCAGGTTAAGTGTAGCTGGTTCACGGTGTTCAAATGCAATAGAGGATTAACCGTTCAGCGACACTCAATGGACATTTCCGAACTGCCATGATACATGCAACATACAACCAATGAAATTTTGTCTGAAACCGAAAGGACTTTTAGAGCAATTTCACTTTGAAAGTGTCAAAAATGTAGCAAGAAACAACATGATATCATTTTGCAGAAATGTCGCCACAGGCATGTTTTTCCAATGAGCCTGGGTTGCTTTTGTGTGTAGTTTATTATTTATATGATTGCTTGTATGCTTCTAATATGAAAACAAATCACAAAGAAGAAATGCAGGATTATTTTCACACTGAAGCCACCACACAACAGGTCACAGCTCCCAATGATTTTTTTCTGTTTGCTTCTGTATTGATGATTAATTTTTGCTTTGCTTAGTTAAACACTGTGTGTGTTGTGTTGTTGTCATCGTTTTTAAGGCTTTATGTATTTATCAACGACGCCAAATGCATGATGATGCAAATATATTAAGGCAAGTCACGGGGCATCAGCTGGCACAACAAGGATAATCCTACACAGGTATTGCACAATTTTTCCATGATCTGGGAGTCATGCCAACAGCACTACTCCATATTCAGGTCAGGCAGGAGCACAGGCACCCATTTCTCAACAGTTAGTCATGCCCAAGAGAGAAACCTGCACGCAGATTTCCTAAGATTACCGGTGAGGCACGATAGGTCAATCGATCTTGTCATTTCTGTTTATATAACTGTGGCTAAGCTTGTTCAATAATAATTTAAGACATATAACATTAACACAGTATTCCCTTTAATAATAACAGCTCATTCATATGATAAATCTTCTTGTTTCGCAGTTTGTCTTACATTAATGTTCTGCAGCAGATCAAAGCAAAGCAGAGCCTCTGAGACTTAAAACTAGCCTTCGAAAAAACACACAGTCAGCATGGATGTGTTCTCCAGGCCTGAAAAAAGGAAAAATAGCTCACTTTGGGCAAACCAAGAGTGGTGTTGTCCTGCTTAAAATAGTATGGAATTCACCCACATTTCCATGACCGAAATCCCCCCACAGACTTTTGCAGAGGTCGAGGACATTATAGGTAAAACCAAAGCACACCCAAATGTAAAACCAAGAAATTGTGATAAACACAATATTTGGTGAATGTGGAACGTTTGTAGATTTATCACACTTAGGAAAGCATCGCAACTCCTTGCCAGATGATAAATGACTGCAGGAAAGCTAAATCCGGACAGATTAATCTACACAGGTCCATAGAAAACTCAGCAACTCTCAGAAGAGCTTCATTTGTTCAAGGTTTTGTCATCGCTCATCAAAGCTCACATTTAATGCTGCCACTCTATAATTTTTTCCTCATTAAAAAAAGTTTAACACCGAAAAAATGATTAGTACTTTTGATGTAAAGTCTTAGGAAAAACTCCAGGCAAATGAGTGGACTAAGTTATGACCTACAGTGTCTTGCATTTCGATTGATTGATTAAGAAGAAGAAGAAGAAAGAACAGCTGCAACATCAAGTTGTAAAAATAATTTATAAAGCATAAGCATAAAAGTACATCTAAACAAACAAAAAACCAAATAATATACTAACAACACACTATCTAGAAACTTAAGTACACTTATTTTGACGTGTTGACAAAAGCACATGTAAAGTATTTAATTATAGGTAGGCTATAAAGTATTTGATACACTGAGCTGTTGTGTGTTATTTGAAATTACATTTAAAGTTATAGTTATAGCCACCATCCTGCAACATAGAGAAGGCTTGTGCTAGAACAAAGCTCCAGGAATATGTGAAAATCTGTTGGGACTGAATCCAAGACTGTTCATTTAATTAAGAAATAAACAAAACAAAAGATAAACAAACTCGGCTTCTGTTAATGACAACATTTTTCATGATGAAAACTGTGCTAAAATTGTGTCTCCAGTGCCACAGGTTTTTACATATTTTAAATAATTACTGTTTTAGAAGAGTGTGCAACATTTGTTTTGGTCAATCTGATGATCCATACTATTCATATGGGTGTGCAATGAAGACATTATCTGTGTTTGTTATGATGACGAAGAAGAAGAAGAAGAAGAAGAATTGTTTATGTGTCACACACACTATTACACAGAGTATAACCAGCAGTGAAATTTGTGCATTTAACCTATCCAAGTGCACACACACTTGGAGCAGTGGCCAGCCGGCACTGCGGCACCCGGGGAGCAGTTGGGGGTTTGGTGTCTTGCTCAAGGGTCTCACCTCAGTCGTGGACAATTCCTGCCGGAGCCGAGATTTGAACCCACAACCTCGGGTTACAAGTCTGACGCTCTATCCATTAGAGCCACGACTGCCCCCATAATTAAGTTTCATTAAAGTTGGACAAAGCTAAACAAAATGCCTTTATGCAAATCATTAATAGTGCCATTAAACCAAATTTGGCATATTTAATTGCATATGTTTAGTAAAATTAAAAGAATAGTAGGTTGTTTCTGTAATGATATTTTAATGAGTATGGATGAAGGATACTCTAGTATTTGAAATTATCATTGAATATCCGGTTTTAGTTACAGACACATTGGATTATGGAAGTAAAATATATAGCACATTTTTCGAAATCCACTTTGTCTGTTGAATTTAATATATAATAGAATTATAAGTCTGTGAATAGTACTACAGCATAACATTAGTACAGCATGAATCAATGAACCATAAGTTAATGAGTGTTTCTTCACCTATAGCCACTTTCGGTTTTGTAAACTCACAATTTTCACACTCACTTTAATTGAACTTGTCCACTAACATGTCGTCTTTTAGCTTTAGTATTTTTACAGACAGTGATTACAGCAGTGTTTTGTGCATTTCTGGACAGTCAGCATGTTAAACTCTCTCAGAAAAGTTGTTTCATCTCCTTTAAAGCAACGCCGCAACCGCAATAAAAGAAGTGCTTGTGTAACAAGATTAGCACCTTCAACAATACATTTCAAGTCAATTACTGTCAGACTTCAATAGATTGCCATATTTTATGAGGATTATGGGAGTTTAGCTCAGTTTTTGATTATGTTTTTGGATACAGTCTGGATTAATGTTTTTATTTTTTTGTAAATACTGGTCTATGTACACTTTTTAACCAGCATGCCAAGTTACAAAGAGTTTATCTTAATATTCTGTTTCATCCAGCTGTTGGTAGTAAATAAAATATGTAGTTTTGTATATTCCTAAAATATCGCTCTCTAACTAGTTTTGGAAAGGAAGTGTAATATTATTCATTTAATTTAATTATTAATTAGTATTGTTTATTTGTACAATGTAATGCCATGCATGGCAAATTAAATATTCAGGAACAAGCAATGTGTTACTGGAGTCTGTGTCAATATGCAAAAGGAATATTCTTGCATTTGTCATATTTAAAGCTAATCCATCTGCTAACGGCTAACAGTTTGTACTATAATCCACAGACGACAGGCAAATGCCAAGAGGCTTACAGGCTCTCGCTGTATAATTTTTAATATGCACAAAAAAACCAAGTGATCATTCACTGCTGTGTGCTGCAGGCTAGATTTATGTTTCTCAGACCTTTGATGTAGTCTCCATCATCTACATGAGCCACACAGAAACGTCACCATGTTCACGGCGTCATTGATAAAACGGCATTTCCTGGAATGCCATAAACCAGGCTTTACATATGTGTGGCTGTTTATCTGAGGATTAAAAAAAGAAGATTGCCCAACAGGAGTTTATTCCATCCATCTTTGATCATTGATACGGTCAGAACTAATGAAATGTTATGATGTGTCTGACCTATGGATTGAGTGGGAACAGCACTGCAACAAATGTCTCCATCCAATACGGGTCTGATGGGGAAAGGTCTCATTTGATTATAAGGGGGCGGTCGATATCAAAGCAAGTGGAAGTGGTTTTGTCTTGTAGAAATACACAGGATGTAAAGTACATCAGGGAACCTCTTATAGAGACAGTGCTGAGAAAGACCCATGTTTTCCCACAGCACTACAGTACCTCACAGAAACACTGATGACTGGTGCGTCTGCAGTGCGTAATTATTGCAGCAGGATAATTGCAGCAGCAGGAGCGCATTGAGCTTTCATGCTGACAGCGTTTCTGTTGCGTGACAGAACTACATCTCTACAGAAGAGATTAATTGAGTATTTCTTTTTACAGTAGTCATAAAATAGTTATCAGAAGAGAGCTGTTGAGAAATAGTACGCTGTGGAGAAAAATCTGTTGAGAAATCTTGATCGTCATCGCATATAATTTACATGAGAGACGTCAGTGCTTAGATCATCAGGATTCAGGCCAGATTTACTGAATAGAATATATTTATTGTGTCAGTCAGTGATTTTGTAAGCCAAGATGCTACATAGGGTACAATTTGTAATCGCAATACATTTAGACAGTTATACAACAGTTTTTGTGTGAGAAGTTTCCTGAAATGCTAGGTTTACATATGGAAACGAGGCATTGTCTAATTAAACATGCATGCACTATTAAAAATAAAGGTGCTATAGAAGAACCGTTTTTGTCTAAATGGTTCCATTAAGAACCTTTAACATCTGAAGAACCTTACTGTTTCACAAAAAATGTCAGACTTTGTTTCCCTGTGTCTTGTGTTTCCGTGCCCATATTTGGTTTTCCTGTCATCACTAGTTAATTAGTCCCCGTCTGTGTTTGATTACTCCTCACCTGTTGCTGTTTTCCCTGATTACGTTCTATGTGTTTGTAAGCCCTGAGTTTCCCCTGAGTCTTTGTCCGTTCACTCGTCTACAGAGTTGTGTATCCTGTGTTCTGTGATTCAAATTACATTTATTCACCTTACCTCTCGTCTCCCGTGTCCTTCCTGCTACACGACCGTGACAGATCTATGGCATCAATGTGAAGAATTAAGCATCTTTGAATTAATGAATAAAACATTTATATAGCGCTTTATTGAGTATTGTTGTAGACCCAAAGCGCTTTAAAATCATGTGGGGGGGTCTCTCAACCACCACCGGTGTGCAGCATCCACTTGGATGATGCGATGGCAGCCACAGTACAACGACGCCAGTGCGCTCACCACACACCAGCTACAGGTGGAGAGGAGAGAGAGTCATAGAGCCAATCAAGTGTATGCCTCACACACACCAGCTACAGGTGGAGAGGAGAGAGAGTGAGCCAGTGTATGCTCACCAGCTAGGTGGAGAGTCACAGAGCCAATCAAGTGCTGATGTGCTCACCACACACCAGGGCATTAGGCCAGTGCTCATGGTGGATCAGAGCCAATCCGCTCACGCTTAGAGGACCAAGGTCCTGCTACTCTCTGTGGTCATTACAAGTGGAGAGAGAGTCACAGAGCCAATGGCACTTCCAAGGTCCTGACTCTCTGTGGTCATTAAAAAATGACTTCTCGTAGGTAGGGGTGTAACCTGGCCAAATTGCCACCACTGGCCCTTGTCAATCATGGCCTCCTAATAATCCCCATCCACTTGATTGGCTCTATGACTCTCTCTCCACCTGTAGCTGGTGTGTGGTGAGTGCACTGGTGCCGTTGTCCTGTGGCAGCCGTCGCATCATCTAAGTGGATGCTGCACACTGGTAGTTGCTGAGGAGAGACCCCCCCACATGATTGTAAAGCGCTTTGGGTGTACAACAATACACGATAAAGCATTATATAAATGCACCATTCGTTCATATGTTTATTAGAGCACAGATTCATTGTAAAGCTATAGATCTAGCTATGCTTCTGCTATGGTGTACTGCTCTGCCCATGTGCTCAGTGTGACTGATGTAACCTGTTAATATGTGCTCAAAAATATATTCTGCATGCTGCGTGCTTACATATTGCGGATGTGGGATGTGTGAAATAGGCTTAGAGCAATTTAATCACTTGATGTTGACAAGACACATCACTGTTGATTTTTATTAGGCATTTCCACTCAACTGTGTTATCTTACTTGATCAGAAGGTGGATCATTTGAGCTCCACTGTCTTCCCTCCCATTTGTAGTTGCTGCATTGCGCCATTGCTCATGTGCTTGTTTGTTCATCTTCATCATTGTCTTAACAGTCGCTGCTGCCAAAGACCCTATATAGGCAAGTTAGTTCACTCCATCTTAGCAGCTACTGTATTTGTTATTAAGTTAAATAGTCATTCTAATATAGCTGCTGTCTACTTGAATGGGTAAACATTGATATCTCCTTTAGAGTTTATCCAGATAACTTTGTAATGATGTATTTCAAATAAGCTATACGATAAAAAGCCTCATAAATGTAACCTCCTTACCTTAAAAACTTTTTTAGTTTACACTAAAAACCGTAGTTTTCAGAATGGCCCAGATGTAAATTCTAATTGAGCTCTTTGAACTTTAAGGCAGGACTTCCATTCCTACAGCTGCAATATTGAGCTTTCTGTCAAACTGTCAGCTCTCATTGACAATGAATGACTTCTGGTCAGTTTGTTGCTACAAATTACTAGGTGCATCCCATTCGACCGTAGAGTACCCTCTGAAGTGGACTAATCTTCCATCTTAAGTGAGATTCCTGTCCAAAATGAGTCTTCAATTCAGGATGAAGGGCACTGCGACTGGCACAAGGAATAAGGAATCGTTAATACATCATTTTTGATTATATTTACTTACAAAAGTATTTTATGTAATCAAACCTTAAACTCTGATTTGTGTGCTTCAATTTTTATTTGTGTATGTGAGACATTGCAGGGTGCTCAGAATAAATGCGTTGTCAAGTGAAGTGAATTTCAACAGATATCCCATGCTCAGGGATGTAGGGACCCTGTCAATCGCAACACAGCTACAGTCAGTGCTAATGCCCCTTAAAAATATGTTAAAATTACAGCACAGTTATATTTATTCAATTAGAACTATGGCAAGATGGTAGCTATAGTTAACATCATTGTGGGCTCAGAGCCCCTAATTGAGACATTTAGATACACAGAATGCAATTTCCCGTTAAGACCTTCTCACCCATGGCTTTTCTTTGGTTGACGGCTCTTTCCTGTGCTGTAATTAGTCAGTAATCGATACTGACTCACTAGGCTAGAAGGTGAAGCCTGCTTCATTAACCCACAAACTGCTTTATCTCCTGAAACATAGAGTAGCAATCCTCTTGCTAATCCCAAGTCTTAAAAACTAATTAGAATATTGCTATTTTAAAAGAATATTCAGGGTTAAATATAAGTTAATATCTAGGGACAGCTGTTTTGGTATGCTTTTGCTTATTAAAGTTATTAAATAAATAAAAAAATGTGAAAAAAACATGTTAGACACTGCCGTCAGCAGTGTTGGGGAAAAGTAATGTCAGGTACCGGTGAATGGATGAGAGCGAGGACCCAATCGCTGGAGGAAAATAGGCTTTTATTAATAATAACAAACAAAAACCACCCCGTAGGGGAAAAAAAGACTGGCTGGCTAGCAGGCAAGGCCGGGCTGGACAGGGCAGGACACAGACGACATCTAACATTAGGTAACGAACCCACACAGAACTGCAAACACAGGGAGATTGTAAATGGAGCAAATGAGGAGGGTAACGAGAGAAAACAGCTGGGGAAAATGAATCAATAAACAGGTAACAAGATGGGTGGGGTCAAGACAAATTGACATGAGAGCACGTGGCACACAGAAAACTAGGACAGAAGCCACGTGCTCACACAAAACAAAAACACAAGCACATGGCCAGCAAACAATTCACCAGCCATGTGCAAAACAGGACATGAACACACAGCTAATGAGAAAACTAATAAGCCACGTGTTCACACAAAACATGACAACATGAAAGCACGCAGCCAATGAATATACAAGCTGCGTGCCACACAGCACAAGATACAACACGAATGCACGCACACTCACACAAAGAGACAGAACGTGGAGCGCGAGTGTCCGAACCCCGACACGAAACCGAAACTCAAGACATGAGTGCCGGGATCCGAACACCACGCTCCAACATGAAACAAGGCACGCAGACGAGAGAGCGCACGGCTCGAGCACACTCGAAGCCGCGCGCTCACATGAAACCCAGACATGACGGGAGTATCAGGGCTCTATCACAAAACCATGGATAACACTAGACCGAAGTGACAGAACCCTGACAAGTAATGCTTTACAATATTGCGTTACTCCATAAAAAGTAACTTATTGCATTACATAGTTACTTTTATTGGAAGTAATGCATTATGTTACTTTTTGTTACCTGAGCTGGGTTTGCAAATTTACTTTTAATTAAACAAAAACTGAATGTTCAATTTTTGGTAACTGTAAACGCTCTTTCATACCAAAATGTAATTAATAATAGGAAGTGCCTTTTGAACCTTACTCCCAATTTCTCTCAATATTCACGTTACTTATTTGAAAAAGAAACTCTGATGTTTTCTTGCAAATGTAAAAGTAATGAGTGACTTTACTAGTTAAAAGTAATCTGATCACAGTAAGTAGCTCGAGTTGCTTGTGATGTGTTACCCACAACACTGGTCAGCAGAATTTGTAATGGTAAACAAACAGTATGCAATTCATCTTGGTGCTATTAGGGCAGGTTTATATGTTAAGGGTATCATTTAGAACCAATAAAACAAGAATGATATATATTTTTTATATATATTTTAACATTTATTCTGGTGTTGCACAACTGTCCAAAATGCTTTACTGTGAATACATCTTTTTGTTGCGAAGGTAAAGTTTTATTTTGAATTTTGTTTGACAAGTTGTTGTGTGGTGCTTCAAGTCATGTCGACACAATGCATTCTTTAATATTCATTTTGTAGATGTAGAGTTAAAATTCTTGTTGAATTGCATGCAGAAATGGTACATTGCCATCTTGCTCCAACCGAAGCGATTTGAATGCACCTGATATCATAATTACGATTTCCCAACTCACAAGTATGAACTTTCCAAGAGGTAAAATGTTCATAACTCACATATTTGAACATACCAGTCTCATAGTAGCATGACCTCCAAAGGGCAAAGCTTGGAGGCGAAAGTCTGTTGACAGAGGGCTTGTCTAGAACCAGACCTGAGGCTCTGCCATATTTTTAAAAGCTGGCTGAAAAGTGTCACACATATAGCCCTCATTATTGTGTTGCCGGAGAGGAAGAATGCATTAACTCTGACACACTGTCACATTCTCTATACAGGACCAGAAAGAACCATCACAATGTTCACTACAGGGCAACGCTGCATCGACAAGGAGGGTGGTGCTTCTCCTGGATGAGCCAATACTAATGAGACACAAACAGACACACACCTTCAGTCCTTCCTTCATTCTACTTTCTCTGTGTATCTTTCCATCCTTCACATTTCACAGACTCAGTATAGCAGCTGGCTATTGCAAAGTGCATGAGTAATTGTCAGCGCCTGGGCAGCATCTGAATATTTTAGGATATTTTAAGCCTACATTCAGTCCAATGCATGCTTTATAGATGCTAAACTACAGTCTGTGAAAGAGGGTATCATTTGGAATTCTTGCATTCTGTTTTAAAATATAAGTAGCAATACATCAACTAAATACTTCACTGTAATTTTGCTGTTAACTGTTCTCAGTGTTGGGAAGGTTACTTTGGAAATATAATAGGTTACAGATTACAAGTTACCCTACTTAAAATGTAATAAGTAGTGTAACTTTTCAATTACTTTATAAAAGTAAAGTAACTGATTACATTTGATTACTTTTTGATTACTTTTCTAAATTTATAATATTTTCAACTATTAATCATTGTCAAACATGTAAAGCAGGCAGGGTTAACCTTACAGTAGAGTTTAACACTAATTACTGTCAGACTCTCGAAAGCCTTCATCATTTGAATTAAGATTATATATTTAATTTTAAAGGAGATGTTGGATGCAAAATATCTTCATTTGCATATAAATATGTCTTTGCAGTGTGTGGACACAACCACCCTACAATGGTAACAATTCACTCCTTTTTTGATCCCCCCAAAAGCCTAAACAGTCTCAATTATCAAGCCATTTTGATTTTGTAGTGAATAACCAGCACTCTCTCCGTCCTCAATACCACGATTGAGGTGAGACCCTTGAGCAAGGCACCAAACCCCCAACTGCTCCCCGGACGGCCAGCAAATGTGTGTGTGTGTGTGTGTGTGTGTGTGTATGTGTTCACACTTGGATGGGCAGTTCTGTTCGCGTGTCCTTGATGTTCAATTTGGGTCTTGCATCCCTTCCACTGCCTTATGAAGTGTTAACTCACAGCTCAAGAGTGACCATCCAATCAAAATCATTAGCCATTTGGGGATTTTAAGATAGTGACTGGAAGTCTTGACAGTGCCTGACTGAAACATTTAACCAGCAACATTAAATCTCAGAAGTGTAACCTCCTCAAATTGGTTTAGTTTGTAAAATGCTGCTGCGTTACCTGCATATATTTATAGATCCAGATTTACCCTGCAAACATCATATCTGTACCCCATTTGATAGTGAGCACTCAGAGCTCTCAAAGAAAGACTGTACACAAAAGGCCTATTTCTCTCAAATATTGTTCACAAATGTCTAAATCTGTGTTAGTGAGCACTTCTCATTTGCCGAGATAATCCATCCACCTCACAGGTGTGGCATATCAAGATGCTGATTAGACAGCATTATTACTGCACAGGTGTGCCTTAGGCTGGCCACAATAAAAGGCCACTCTAAAATGTGCAGTTTTATCACACAGCACAATGCCACAGATGCCGCAAGTTTTGAGGGAGCGTGCAATTGGCATTCTGACAGGAATGTTTTACTGTATTGGGGGGTTCCGAAAATCAGTCAGTATCTGGTGTGACCACCATTTGCCTCACGCAGTGCAACACATCTCCTTCGGATAGTTGATCTTTGATTTCAGCTCATGCAAAATGGGGGTAAAAACAAAAGTGTTGCGTTTATAATTTTGTTCAGTATTGTTATAAAGTATCAAACTGAAACTGGACTTACTGATATAAAATGTATGTATGGTTTCAGTTTATTAGCATTATTGCAAAAAATCATACCTGTTTCATTTATGCATGACTAACAAATACTGAATGCATCATGCTAAGTTCATTAATGTCAAAAATGCAATCCAAATAAATGGAAATGTTTATATGCAATCTATACACATTTTTCTGTAGCTGTGTTAAGTTCATGTCTTTAGTATCTCTCTACACATTCTTTCTTTTTACACAATTTACAATAGTTTCAGTTCAAATCAAAAACGTCCATTTATTAACAGACAAACTGATAGTATGATATGCAATAACTCTGCTTCATGTTGGGATTCTGACTATTTTGCAATAATGACTGGTTGACTGAATTTGATCTCTTACTTAATGCCATCATCCTTCTCACTCTAATATCCATCAGGGAACATTTCTGCTTAATATGGAAAAAGCAGCAAATGTATTAATACTGTATCTACAGCAGATGTGAGCAAGCCGATGCATCAAAAATAAACTACCCCATTATAATCAATGCAGCTTTCCACACTGTGCTTGTTGCAGCATGTACATATTTTTGTACAACATGTACTCCAGCCACTGCATTTCCCTAGAAATAAAAAGGATTTGTTTACAGATATCATATTTGTTATGAAATAGCTGTGACAACAGCAATTTTTTGGTCTGTGTGGTATCTGCAGGCACTTGTACTGTCTGGTAATACTAACACTCTCTGTACAATTATTTAAACGATGAGCAAATTATTAAAATAACCCATCCATAATCAGCTTTACACCAATGGATTTAAATAAAGTAAGATTTTATTTCAACAGATTATATCTGCACTTTACTGTATGCATGAACTCACAACTGATTTGTGTACATTATTGAACATTGACATGCAGCTTTGATTCTTCCAGTGTAGACAGACTCAAGCCATTGTAGCACATGTCATTGGTCACTTCCATGACATCTTCCAGATGAAAACGCACACAAGACACCCTTGCTAGGGACAGCTATTAAGAAGAACCCTACCACTCTATCCTTAGTTCAAGTCATTCATCTCCTGATTGTCATTGAGTGATTGAAGGCAGTGATCCATTTAAGAGCAAATTGACTCATCTGCAGAAAAGATATTTGAGATGTCGAGTATGATCGTTTATCGACCCAGGCAGTCTGTTCGCGTGTCATTGATGTAATGGGTATGCAGTTAACTGCCTTAATGAAGTGTGAACGGCACGGCTCAGAGTGACCCAGAGGTTAGCCATTGGGGAAAGATGTGACTGAAGTCTTGACATTAAGTGCCTGAAACCAATGCTGAACAACACCTGTATTATACATGCACTGAAATGAAATGCACTTCAGTCTGGTCAGAGTGGATACAGAGTTTTTTATTTTTTTTGCCGTTTGGAAAGGCGCATTATAGGGATCAGTGTTACACGGTAATTTGCTAATTCATGGATTAAACATTATAGACAATAATTGCCAGTCATTGGCCAAACTTCAGTAAATTGAAGATAAAAAGATGAGAGATAAAACGGCATACAGAATGGTGACTAGCATGAAAAATGCCCACATTAACATGCATTCAAAGGCTATTGTTTCTGATTAATGCTGTTTGTTTGAGTCAAATGGGTGATTAATTATGAAGTTTAATTACAACAGATAAAGACATACCAGCACAGGACTATGATGAATTATGGCATGGCTACTTAAGTGATAATGTCTGGACTGAAGTGCACATAGGGTGTTGCTATTAGTGCTGAGCTGGAAAAGATGGATAATGAGGTTAATATCAGGACACAATGAGGGCATTATTGAATCACTTTAAATTATCACATCAAATTAACACAAATCAAGCTGTTTGGAGCAGTATCCTATGCTAATCTTTGACCATGTAGTAAAGTCATGTTAAAAAAGTAAGATTAAAGGGTTGGTTCACCCAAAAATTCTGTCATCATTTACTCATCATTTAAAAGTCTTTGAATTTTTCTTCAAATGTTTCTGTCTCGCCATTGAAAGTGCAAGTAAACAAATCTTAGAAGATCCAAAAAAGTAATAAACCATTATAAAACAGATCCATATGAATCAAGCGGGCTAATCTTGTAAGGATGATGAAAAAATGAAATTTATTCTTTAAATTGTTGTCATATTGATAATATAGATGCATTTTACTAGAGCTCTCCTAGACTTTCACTGGAGGGTCAGAAAGCTCTCAAGTTTCATTAAATTATCTTAGTTTGTGTTTCAAAGATGAATCAAACTCTTACATGTTTGGAATGGCATGATGGTGAGTAAATGACAGAATTTACTTTTTTGGGTAAACTATCCCTTCAAGAATTTAAAAATGTTTGATTTGCATTATATATTAAAATATTAGTTTTTATTTATTGCTCTAAAATCCTGTTCAAAACTGAAGTTATGAAAAACTGACTCAAACTAACAAACACTAATCTTGCATTGACGGTAGGGCTGCACAATATAATCGCATGCGATTGTCATGCGCATCTCGTCAGTAATGCCGGTTCTGTGATTAGTAATAAATCTCCATCACCTATTTTCAAATGAGACGGCATTTAATAAACAGAGCCGTAGTTCACTAACAAGCTACACAATATCACATTCAATATCGAATGCGATTCATCTGTGATTCGGAGCGCGAATGGCATTTACATTCATGCATTTAGCAGATGCATTTATCCAAAGCAACTTACAGTGCATTCAGGCTATAATTTTTTTTATCAGTATGTGTGTTTCTTGGGAATTGAACCCACAACCTTTTGCGCTGCTAACGCAATGCTCTACCACTGAGCCACAGGAACAAATTGCAATATATCTTGCAGCCCTAATTGACAGTATTTTATAAAGTCTACGACTCATTCTCGACAAGAACTGCCAAGTGACCAAATAAGTGCCTCAAACAATCTTTGATGGCATTAACATGGAAAACATTGTCAAATCCAGTGATTATGTCAACCTCAAAAATGCTCAGGGTTTCATTGTAGTGCCTTGTAAACAACGAAGAAGAAAAAAATCACCACCATGCTCTATCACCCCTGTGGTTTTTGAACAACACATTTTGCTCCATGCTGGCCATTGGGGATTGTCCCTGGAATGGTTCTAAACAAAAATAGATCAAATCTGGGAGAGTTCGAGAGTGTGCTTTCCACTCAGTCTGCTTTTTGGCTTTTCCGGCATTTATGAAGAGCGGACTGTTACCTGGATTTAACCAAATCTCTCCTGCGGCCTTTCCTTTGGGCACTGAATAATCCTTGCTGTCACTTCAAAGACTGAGCATCTCCAGTATTCTTCTCACTGATTCTGGGATAGCTTTGGTGGAGCATCCTACTGTAAATCCCTGCCTCAGATGTGAAACCGAAGACCAAGCTAAGAGCTGATGGCAGTGCCATAATTTGGACCAAATAAAATAAAATGATTAACAAGAGGGAGGGGACTGCAGGGGCTCCACACAGTGTGAATTATTTGGTTATGCATTATTCAATATCTGAATAATCTTCAAAAATAGCCACGTGATGCATTACTGTTCAGTCATTTTACTGCATGTCAGTAGAATAGCAAGTATGATTTCAATTGAAATATGATGTTTCTATGCTATAGCTATCTCAGAGGCAGCTTTTAGGAGCAAAACACTGCAAAGAGCTACAAAATAAAAATGAAAATAGAAAATAGAGAGTTCACATTTTGCCACAGAAAAGGGACATGTGTAGCTGTCAATGTGTCACATGCGTCGTGGCTGAATAGCTTCATGTAGCGTCCTTGATATTGTCGGCTGTTATACATTGTACCTGTACTGTGGCTCCTTCAAAGAGAATGTGCTTCTCTCAAAAAAAACTAATTGTTCCCAGAAAGTTTAAAGGATGATGTTTCCCCCTTTGCCAGGGGGGTTTGATGTTGATTCCAGATCAACGGTGCTCAATGAGACATCAAAACATTTGGATAATGGTTTGTACCTCCTAATTTATGCATTTATTCCATTTAATGTTTGAAATGTTCTTTAGAATTCATTTTCAAAGCTGTTCCTGAACAATGATCCCTCAACTCTGGATTTCACAATATGTGATTTACTAATTTACGTCAGAGATGTCTGCACTAGGGCAAATGTAGACTTCTGCTACAAAGGGAGAGTCTTATATACAAACTTTTCTTAAAACAAAAATTGTCATTTAAAAATATTTTTGTCTATCCATCCATTTATCCATTTATCCATCCATCCAAACAACTAACCAGAACACTAGTTTCCTCCTAGAAACACTCCTAGTTTCACGAAGCCAGACCTTCAGAACAATGGCAGAACACACTAGCAACTGTCTTGATTAGTACTCACCTACAGTAGCAAACACCTAGAACTCATTAGCAAAACCCTGCCTAATAATATCCAAATCTAAAACTCAGAAATAATGATCAACCTCTGATTAATCCACTTTATCTAACTCCAAAAAAAAATTAAATATAAGACTGTTTTTTTAACTTTCAGGCAAGATGTTGTCAACCAACACCAGTATTTGGCTTTATGAACTTTATTTTTCTAGTTTTATATATAACATAAATATCATCGCATATGCTTCTTTCAACTGTTAATGATGAGGTATCCAAAGAATCTAGATAGAGTTTCAAAGGTTCACCTCAGTTTCACCTCTGCCACATCTGAGTCAGATGACTTATTTTTGGCAAGCTAGACATCAATTACTCTATTGCATTTGACAACTTTTATAACTTTCCTCCTTCCTATCTGCGCTTAAGCCTTTAATTGCAGCCAAAACCAGTCTTTCCATTAGCATATATACCTCACAATCATTATAAGAGCATCCATGGAGATGCTGACTGTCAGGAATCGACTGGAGAAATGAGGTCGAGGTCTCAAATGCAGGAAGAGGGTCTTTTTAATAACAAAATAAAACAAAGATAAACAAAAACCACCCCAAAGGGAAAAACAGACAAGCAAAGAGCTGTGTGCACTTAACAAACACACACAACGTAAGACAACGGATCAGCACAGGACTACAGACACCAGGAGGCTAAATAGAGAGACAAACGAGGGTAACGAGGGAGACACAGGTGAAGCAACTGAAACAATGATTAGGTAACAAGATGGGAGGGGACAGACAATAGACATGGGAGCACATGGCACCAACAACAAACAACAAGCCATGTGCTCCACATACAGAGACATCTGGTGGCCAGCCCGGGCAAACCAGCAAGACCGTGACACTGACTCTGTTCAAACTCTATAGTGAGCTGTCAAAAGTCTAAGTCCACACACTGAACATATAAATTACACCTGGAAAAAAGCTTAACATTTTAGGATATTGAAAAATATAAAATATTTCAGACCACTAAATTCTGGGCTTGTGACACTGAGCATGTGAACGGAACAAGATGCTCATTGGATCATACTCAAATAATACTGGATAACATCAGGTTTCACACAAGTTCAGAAAATTAAAGCTGGTTTACAGTAAAGCTCTAGCAATACAATGACTTTCAGACATTTTAATGTAAGAATTATGTTTCCAAATACTTTTGAGGCTACTCTTTATGGAATTTTGCTGTAAAGAATAGCAACTGAAAAGCTTTTCAGACATCGTTGATATAACAGATTTCCTAATTGCATCAAGTTGATGATTGTATAGGCTATATTAGGATTTCAATATTTAAAACAATCCATCATTGACTGATGTGTAGCGTAATGTGAATTCCAAAGATAAATGATCTCTAACAAACATCACTGTATGACTGATTCAGATGTATTGAAAAATTCTTGAGTGTCAAAGGCAATGTTGGAATCTCATGCCAGACTATATCCTCGTGTCATAATGGCTGCCGGTTTGTAATCCAGAGTTAACATAGTCACATGCTTCCTGTGACCTTGAGCTTATATAACTTACAGAAAAGATTATGGCCGTGAGGAAGAGACAAGATTGAAGTTATTCATTTAAAAAAACTAAACAAACAAACATAATACTTGGTCATAGTATCGTGTGGAGGATGTGGTCTCGTACTCTTGTCCCTTGTCATGCGGGTGCTTGCTTGGCCAGGAAACAGGAAATGGAAGCGCCAGCAGAAGATTGAAATAATACTCTTTGAGAGAAGCAGCCTTGTTAAAAATAACTAGGTATTTACTTGTCTCAAGTGTTTAGCGCAGTTGTTGTTGTTGCTTGGAAACGCTTGTTTTGTTTACTGTGTGGAGACGTGCTGAAATCGCGTTTGGTCTCGTACATCGCGTCCCTTGTCAGTGTCGGGCGCTTGCTTGGCCATATTGTGATTAACTTAGTATAATTGGATCTTAGTATTTTGTTAGATGGGTATAAGAAGCTTATAGTCCTCGTGAGAAGACCGAAGAGTGTAAAGCTGTCACATGGGCAGGGACCCGGCAAGGGATCGCTTTTTATCCTCTTTCTTACTGTTTGTTTCATTGTTTTAGTTTTTATAACATTCTTACTATGTGAGTGTTGTTTGTTACATGTGTTTTTGACCTTTTTTTAGGATTACATATTGGAAATTAAAATGGAATTTCATATGCTTTCTTTATAGGTATTTACTTTAGTTTTAGTTTTAATACATTGTATTTATTTTAGTAATGTTACTTCAACATACTGTCCAAAATAGAGTTCTATTTACCTCCAGTTAATTTGTCATAGTGGAAAATTGTGGGATACTTTTTTTCCCAATGAAGTAAATGTAGAACATGCAGGTTTTCTGTGCACAGTAGATACTCTGTTTACTGCAGTAATAGTAAAAGCATTATGCTATTCAGAAACATCAGCAAAGGCTGCAGAAATGAGCACATAATGCTGTCTGAAACAGCAAAATATTCCAAACTCAAAAGTTAATTATTGTTGCTCTAGCAATGGGCCTGTAATTTAATTTGTAGCTTGTTTTACAGTAGTTTTTCCTGCCACATACTAGGCTTTGTAATAAATTCTGAATTACTGCTGTGCTTAGTGTAAGCAATGACTAGCCCAGGACATCCATCTGGCATTACTGCTAAGAAAAAGATAGGGATTACTGGCGGTAAAGGATAACAATGAACATCCAGATGTGTGCAACCGTTAAAACCAAAAAAAGAACGAAAACACAAAACCTGGCCCATATTTAGTCAATCTAATGTTAGTCTGACACCACCATAATGGCTTATAGATGAGACTGTTTTCCAAATCAGTGAAAACACAGTCAGAAAGCCAATGTTTGTGGAGGTAACATCAGTTATTTTTACAAACTTTTCCTTAGAGAATTCAACAAACATAGGGCCATATTTACTAAACAGGGCAAATTAGAGTTAGAGCGTAATTCCATAAAAGCGCCTCTCTTACTCCCTGATAGATAACACTAAACACTTACAGAGGGAAAAAATATATATATATATACGCAACTATTACAATATACAAATAAGTGTGTGATTTACTGATAATTTGCACATTAAAGAACACAGACGCAGTCAGATTCCATAATTACCAGCGCAATCTACCTAGAGCAGCGCAAATTACCGCCTGCTTTAAGACATGCTTTAGGGTATTTTGGGTATTAAATAATGGTGCAAAACGCAAGTAATTTGATGAGCGCAAATGTTAGCAGATCACATTGCGTGATTCATGTTAATACTCTCCTCTGATAAATTTTGCGTCTGAAAGGGAAGCTACTACAAATGCATATTCAATAAGTTCAGGCACATAAATAACTTTTTTTATTTTAGAATTGTAAAATGATTTTACGATTATACGATTATAGAATTGTAACCAATGAGGTGCAAAATATTAATAAATAAAATAAATATATGACAACATGACTCAATTTACTCTTAGCTTCTCAAATGTATAAACAAATTATAAATATTATTACCTCAAACAAACTTCAAGTATATCTAATTCCAGTGGACAAACATCACCTTGGAGCTAGGTTTGTTCAACTATCTCTTGCAGCTTTGTTTGAAGTGAAATTGCCTATAATTATAGTCTATAATTATAATCCTGTTATGATTCCTAATAAATTTAAATTGTCATAGTCAAACCAGTTAATTTGAGGTCTTCATGTTGACGGTATGGAGACTATGTGAATAGAATGTATTTTCAAAGGGTGTATCCTCACCCGAACCATTCTAATCCGTCATCCCTTAATCCTTTATTAATAAAAGCTTCCAAACACATTTATACCGAATGGATGGAAAGACTCAGCTCACCAATCCCATTGAAAAAATAAAAAAATAAAAGAGGTCGTTCCCTTCTCATGCACTAGCGACCTTTGCTCAGCTGGTTTGCTAGCACCGTTTTTAGCTTGCATAAAAATTGAGGATCTAAAAGTTCTTTACTGTCTCCAAGAGTACACAAAGATGTGATGTATTAAAGCTCCTTTTGAAGCAGTAAATATCATTACTCTTCCCAGCTTCAATAAGCACAGAGCTGAAAATGCCAAGTACCTCTATAAACAGTCAGCCCTGCAGAAACTCCCCTGAGAGAAGCACAATCCTCAATCAACTTTTAAGATGTTTTCAGAAATAAATGTTGTCCTGATTCAAATGTCTCTTTGAGACATATTATATAACAATCTTTTGATTTATAGAATAGCCCCAAACCTGCTCTCATGACCTGCTGTCATATGGAAAATAAGGCTTTTAATCATGCTTAATGTGACATTGGTATTAAAATAATATATGTGACAAGAGCTCTTTTCAGTCCGCTGTGTTCTGTTTCTCTTGATTGTTTTCTTTGTATTCCTCTGTAACAATATGGAAAATGCAGATACTCTTGCAGTCTACTCTCCTGATTTAATAAACAATATCTCATGAATAAATCACTGGAATGCACTAAAAATCTCTTCGTGTTTTCCCTAAATCTCTCTCCATTGTTTTTTTTTTTTGCACAAGCACTTTGAAACCTAATTTTCAATTTATTTTGTGGTCTATTCTATTCTATATTAGAAATGTTTACTAAAGCATGAAAGGACAATATTTTGAAATACCCATCAAAGTTATAGTTAAATAAATTGTTGGTCAACACAACAGAGACGTACAGGTGCATCTAAAAAAATATGAATGTCGTGAAAAAAAAAAATTTTTTGTTACTTATTTCAAAAAGTGCAATTTTCATATATTTTAGGTTCATTATATGTAAAGTAAAAGATTTCAATATATATTTATTTTTTTATGTTTTTTTTTTTTTGAGCTTATAGCTCATGAAAGTCAAAAAATCAGTATTTCAAAATATTAGAATATTTACATTTGAGTTTCATTAAATGACCATCCATACAGTTTTATTTCCGGGAATCTCTTGTTCTTTGAAAGCACAATGAATGGGGAACACTGCTGACTTGGCAATGGTCCAGAAGACGATCATTGACACCCTCCACAAAGAGGGTAAGTCACAGAGGGTCATTACTGAAAGGGGTGGCTGTTCAAGGAGTGCTGTATCAAAGCATATTAAATGCAAAGTTGACTGGAAGAAAGAAATTAGGTAGGAAAAGGTGCAGAAGCAACAGGGATGACCACAAGCTTGAGAATACGGTCAAGCAAAGCTGATTCAAACACTTGGGAGAGCTTCACAAGGAGTGAACTGAAGCTGGAGTCAGTGCATCAAGAGTCACCACGCTCAGACATCTTCAGGAAAAGGGCTACCAAGCCACTTATGAAACAGAAACATCGTACGAAGCATCTTACTTGGGCTAAGGAGAAAAAAGAACTGGACTGTTGCTTAGTGGTCCAAGACTCCTCTTTTCAAATAAAAGTAAACTTTGCATTTCATTTGGAAATCAAGGTCTGGAGTCTGGAGAAAGACTGGAAAGGCACAGAATCCATGCTGCTTGAAGTCCAGTGTGAAGTTTCCACAGTCAGTGATGTGATTTGGGGTGCCATGTCATCTGCTGGTGTTGGTCGATTGTGTTTGATCAAGTCCAAAGTCAATGGAGCCGTCTACCAGGAGATTTTGGAGCACTTTCCATCTGCCAACAAGCTTTGTGGAGATGATGATTTCCTTTTCCAGCAGGACTTTAGCACCTGCCCACAGTGAAAAAAATACTTCCAAGTGGTTTGCTGACCATTATATTACTGTGCTTGATTGGCCAGCCAACATGCCTGACCTGAACCCCATAGAGAATTGATGGGATATGTTTTAAGAGAAAGATGAGAAAAAGTCGATCCAACAATACAGACGAGCTGAAGGCTCAATAGTGCCTCAGCAGTGCCACAGGCTGATCGCTTCCATGCCACACCCCACTGATGCTGGAATTTGTGCTAAATGAGCTCCGACCAAGTATTGAGTGCATAAATTAACATACTTTAAAGAACTTGAACATTTCTGTTTTGCAAATACCTTTTTTTTTTGATCTTAGGAAACATTCTAGTATTTTGGGATATTGGATTTTTGACTTTCATGAGCTGTTAGCTCTAATCATCAAAATGAAAAAAAAATGTTTTACTTTACATGTAATGAATCTATAATATATTAAAGTTTAACTTTTTGAAATAAGTAAAAAAAAAAAAAAGAACTTTCTCACGATTTTCTATATTTTTTTTAGATGCACCTGTATATTACTATGCATATTACTACAGCAATATTTACCATGTCCATAACTTTGCTGCAGAAAGACTTATCTGAGCTTTTGGGGTTATTCATGGTCTGCTGAAAGTAATTTATTAATACTTTCACACTTTTAAGTTTCTATTTTATATTCAGTGACTGAGGAGTGAGGAGAAGAATAACATCTCGATATACTTTTTTTGTTTTTGTTAAATCTTATTATAGCAATCTTTTTAAAAAGTTTGTTGGCAGTTGTTGATTGCTTACAGTTCAAGTTACACCCATAATTCATGCAAAACAAGTGTGCTTTAAATGTGAACCACAGTCACTTATCTTTATTTGTATTGTTTAATTTAATCATTTTATATCAGCAGAAAATAAACTTGTCAATAAATAAGATTCAATTTGTATTATTATTATGTATTATATTTGGATTATTTAACTGTATTGAATTCTTGCTGGTTTTCATACAATTTAGTATTTGCATTCCTGCATTTTTATTCCTTTTAAAGTACACTGAAGCTGTTTTGTGTCTGTACATTTATGAGTGCAATCCAAACAAATTCTTTCACAAACTGAAAAATCTTATATTTTATTTTTAATCTTATCTTTATATACAAGTAGTTCACATGTCTCATGTGAGATATACAGTAACAAATATTTTCAGTTTTTGATGCCTGAATTAGATTCTTGGTAATAAAATGCTTTCTCTGTGGTCATGTTTGACTGTAATCAAAGTGCAAAGATTGACACTTCAAATCAACATTTCACTATTTTATTTGCTTACAATAAGAATAAATGTTGATATTAGGAGTATTTGGGTCTAGAAGCATGTAGAAACCAGTCAAAGAGTCATCCCATGCCTGGTATCTGCAATCCTTGTGCTGTTCAGAAAATTTGAAAATGCAGTTTCTGATATTAAATTGTGTTAGATTAGATCAAAATGTGTTCGACAGGTTTGGCTTTAAATCATCAGAGCATTTCAAACATGGTTCATGGGAATACAAGAAACTGATTTCATTTGGCAAGACAATTGTGTTTACCCTGACAAATGGGATATCTTTCTTTATCGCAATTCGTCAAGTAGGATGTCATGTTGTTAAAAGTCATTAGATTCAGCCAAATAAAATCCAGCCGTTTCCTTACCAGGGCATAAGTGCATTTCCCTGACATTTCCTTTGCAGCAGTGTCATGACTTTGCTTTGATTCTGAGCTCTGTGCTTTAATATTAATAAAACTAAGTGAGAGAAAAATCTCATTTTGTAGGGCACAAGCTAAAAATCACACTCCCCAGGTGCCTATTTGAGGACGAACAGTTTGACCTTTTCCAGAGAAAATCTGGGAGAGTTGGTAATTAAATGAACACCTCCCACATATGCTTCCTCTGCACAGAATTGTAGTAATGCCACCAGAGTCGTCCCTCAGCCTAACAAAGTCAAGCATTCACCATGACAGGTCAAATGACCCTAGTGACCCAAAAAACAGATCATTAGACATGAACACAGACTTATTCTCTGTCTGATGCTGCAGTGTAAAACATTTTTTGTACGTTTAATATTGCCTGTGGTTTAAAAACCAGCCATTTTTAGAGAGAAAACAAAGATATTGCGTAATAGGAACAACAATAAGAATAGGTTGCATTTGCATAAGAGATCATATAAGTTTCCCTCAAGGTTTATAATTGCTTCTATAATTAATAATTATATAATTTCAGCAGCTTGGCTGGTGCATACAGAAATACACAACCTGCTGCCACCTTTGCTTCATAGACTTTTTTGGCATAACTTCATGGAATACATTTTTTGAGCCTAATTACATGAGACATGAATGTCACGTGACTGATATTAAAAGCCCTAGCATGAGACATGTTAATTTCACATTATTAATTGAGATTTGCTATATAGTGTCACTTTTATGTGAGTGTACTGTATGTAGGTAAATTTGGATATACATCCAACTTTTAATATATGGCTGGGTGATAATATGCTTTATATACCCACCAATTCATTCTTCAGGCTGAATATATTTGTTATACTTTAAGTGAAGCTGATAACGCTTTATGTAATTTATGACGTATTAACCTAGTAGCATAACTCACAGGCGCGACCAGCTTATTTAATATCAGACCAGCCATATGAATTCAAGCCAGGATAGGCAGAAGAGAAGACGCTGCAAACTGAAAGCTTCTCTGTGTGTCACCAGAAAAGAGACTTTCTGCTCACTGATTTGATCTTGAGGGTTGGAGGTGTGCTGAGATTTTCAATCAGTGTTATACCATACAACCCACACAATGAGACCCCTGTGCTTAAAGGAAGGATGACCAATGTGACAACAGTGGACTTCACAAAGTGTGTGACTCACGAGATGAAAAGCAAAATGACAGCCCTTTGTGCATGTGATTCAACACATATTTGTTGGAGGTTGTGATGAAGGACAAATAAATGAACAGGGAGCAAACGTTGTTTTTTTTCTTCTTCTTTTTAACCTGTTATGTGTCAGTATCCCAATAGTGGGGCCCTTAATGTTTTTTATAACTTTTTTTCCTATATCACATATTTTAGCAGTACATTAGATATCATTTGAAAGTTTAAACACTCAAAATGAATCTGGTGGTTTTAAAATCAGACATTGCCTTACCATGGAAGTTTTACTTTAAATCCTTTTAGTGGGTGTCAAGTGTCATATTTAAATCAAAACTTTTCTAATGTTGACAAAACACATTGTTGGAAATTTATGAGACTCAAGAATCCATATCTGATGAATACTTTGTGACAGAACAGAAGTAATATTGTGTCAGAAATGTATACATTTGTGACAATAAAAACTAAATCTCAAGAGGGACCTTAATTTTGTGATATCAACTTAAAATTTGGAATATAACTGGCATATAAATATACTGGAATATACTATTTATATAATATATTCTTTACTTTACTTTACTTTACTTTACTTTACACACACACACACACACACACACACACACACACACACACACACACACACACACACACACACACACACACACACACACACACACACACACACACACACACACACACACACACACACACACACACACACACAATAATACAGTACATTTTTCTGTACAATAAACTTAAACTTAACTTTAAACTAACTTTTATTACACTTTAATTTCTTTAAATTGTTATTTTATTGAAAATGAGACCAGTCTATATTCCAAAGCAGTTATAAATTACAACCATGCAAGTTCAGAAAGTGCATGTTGACGTCTATGTTCAAAAGGGGGAGATGAAAGTTAAGATGATACAATTTTTACTATGTTTTATGGATTTTTGTTATCCATCTAACCATATAACCATAGAAAACCATAGAAAGTTGGGGAGTACTGTATATCATTTGTTTTTATTACACACTTTTCGTAATGTACACACCGCATCTGTTCTTCTTTAAGCCTGTTTGTTTGTTTGCTCCATTTTTAGATATACTGTATACTGCATATAGTCAAAAATATATAAACATATCAATAAATAACAAAACAATATTTTGATTTACTCTAATTAGATATTTTAAGTGTTTTTGCATGTTTCATCCAGCACTACTCTCTATCTCTCTCTATCTTGGCAGAGTGAGTGATACGCCGGTGGGCTATAGGTGTCAGTGGATCATTTGTCAGCTTTTGTGGCCTAGCTGGGAGGATGATGATTCATCTCTTCGGAAGACAGAGTTACTGGACTGACTGGCTGCTCACTAACCAGCCAGAGAAAAAGAGAGCGAGAGTCATGCAGATTTACACACTGAGGGGCTTTTGGATAGTGTCTTGGCCTCTCACTGACATTTCCATCAGAAGGATCAGTTGACAGAATGATAAAGCCAGGTTACTGCTACTTATCCATCAATGAGTGTAAGGATCTGGTGTCAAAGATAGCCAAATTTAACATGATTCATTGATTCACATGAGAGATTTACATCTACAGGCAGTTTGTCATACACAAAGAGCTGTCCTCCGATAAAAACCATATAACCATAGACACCATAGAAAGTTGGGAGTACACATACTGAAACACACCGCATCTGTTCTTCTTATGTTGCATAATCTTTCAGTCAAAAATATATAAAATATCAATCAATAATGAAAAAATAATTTAGATTTACAATTAGATATTTTAAGTGTTTTTGAATGTTTCAAGCATTATGGTGGTAGAGAAAATATGGGAGGATGATGATTCACAAGTGTAATGCCAGAGAAAAAGAGAGCGAGAGTATCACAGAGGGGCTTTTTGAATGCTACAAAAAGTACTAAGACTTCTAAAGGTTGAATAGTGACCTACTCATAGAAGTCTCTCTAGTCAAATAATAGTGAAGAAAATCAGTGGTCAGTAGATGTTTTAAATGTTTTAAAAGCATTCTCTATATCAAATGAATGATTAAATAAAATGGCATCCAGTTGAGAAACATTGCAAAACGTTGTCAATGTTTCTTAATTGTATTGAATCAAACATAATAGAACATTTTGGAATCAGTGTGAAAAAAACCTGCCAATCCTAGCATTACTTTTTGTCTTTTTTTTTTCTACCAAAATGACAATATTACATTTTTACTATGATAAAAATGTAAAATCTCTCTGCACTGAACTGAACTAAATAAATAGCCAAACTAAATTAAACTAAATAACTGAATACTTGTCATAAAGAAAATTACTGTAAAAATAGTTGTGAACAAAATTCTACCAGGCCACATGACAATGTTTACAGAATGTCTTGTTTACATACATTTACTAGAGCAATGCACATATTGAGTATGACAAGATAAGGAAGGGATAAATGTGAGAGTAAGTTACACAAGAGTACTGGAATTTTCTTGGATATTTAGATCTTTTTGATTGATATGATATCATTTGCATTCAGAAAATAGATTTTCATATTGATTTCTGTTTCATACTTAATCTCTATCCCTTTCTTGTTTTCTCACTATTGATTTGAAGTCATTGGTGAACACTTCACTTTTAAAGATCAAGGCAAAACATTTGGGCGACACTAAATGAAGTATCATGTTTTCCCAATGTTAATAAAACATGCATACAATAAGTAAAAAAATATCGTCTTTTAAGATAAAAACAGTTTTGCTTGTTGATCATCTACAACACAGATGTTGCATTTTGGTCTGGTTTTATGTATATAAATACATTAAGTAACACTTTATTTTCGATAGTCCACTTTAGACATTCTACTAACAGTAAGTAACTTTTAAAATACACGTCAACTAGCAGTCATTAGAGTATAAGTAGACTGTCTACTTAATATATTCTAACACTTTATTTTGATGGGTCCACAACGTCTCGGTTACTCGCATAACCCTTGTTCTCTGAATAGAAACGAGACGCTGCGTGAGCTTTCACGCTTTGGGAACGCCTCCTGCATGTCCGATGTCTGAAACCCTTATAGAATCACGCCAATTCATTGGCTGATGGCGCGACGCCGTCTCTGACGCAATCACGTCGTCAGCTTATACTGGCGAACACGCCATCCACTCCTCAGATTTCTCTGCGAAAAGAACCCTGTCGGCAGCGTGAGGAGCTTGGCAGCAAACGCAGCGTCTCGTTCCCTATTCAGAGAACAAGGGTTACGCGAGTAACCCGAGACGTTCTCTATCATAGGTTCACTCAACGCTGCGTGAGCTTTCACGCTTTGGGAACGATATACCAAACACGCCAAGCTAAAAACACTGCCTTACCTGGTCCAATATGAACCAACAATGTACGGCTGGTTCAAACAGACAAGACCTGGGAACCTGGAGCCGTATCAATGTCAAGGTTGTAAACCTGACAAAAAGTGTGCGGAGAGGACCAACCTGCCACCACACAAATATCCTCAAGGGTTACCCTCTAAAAAGAGCTTGAGAGGAGGCTACGCCCCTAGTAGAATGCGCCCGAAGACTAAGAGGTGAAGGAAGGTTCCGCGCCTCATAAGCCAGCAAAATGGCGTCTCTCATCCAGTGGGAAATCCTCTGTTTTGACGTGCAAGCCCGCGGCGGCCAGCACCAAACAAACCAGTAACTGGGAGGATTTTCCCCAAACTTTGGAGTGATCCACATACAGCTTCAATGCCCGTACTGGGCAGAGCATGTGAAGTTTCTCATCCTCTCTCGAAGCAAAGGGAGGAGGATGGAAAGAGTGAAGTGTGACCACCTGAGAGCGAAACGATGTGGACAAGACCTTGGGAATATACCCAGGCCTAGGCCGCAGGGTCACTTTGACTAGACCCGGGGCAAAGTCCATACACATCTCACTGACAGAGAGGGCCTGCAAATCTCCAACTCTTTTCAATGACGTAAGCGCCAGCAAGAGAGTAACCTTGAGAGTCAGTATCCGCTCTGGAGCTGACTCTAAGGGCTCAAAAGGGGCCGTCACTAAGCCTTCGAGGACGACTGATAAGTCCCAAGAAGGAACTGCCGTGGGGCGAGCCGGCCTAAGCCGTCTGACTCCACGCATAAAGGCGGAGACCATCCGATGCCTCCCCAGGGGGATCTCATCCAGCTCTCTCCGAGCTGCAATGGCCGCTACGTAAACCCTCAGAGTGGTAGCAGCCACCCCTGCTGTCAGTCTCTCCTGCAAAAACTCCAGCACTGGACCAACAGGGTAGTTAACTGGGTCTATTGCACGAGCCAAATACCAGGACTCAAAGACGCCCCTCTTGGAAGAGTACAGCTTCCAAGTAGCGGGGGCTCTGGCACTGGTGATGGTCTCCTGAACCTCGACAGGTAAAATATCCATCACGGCCCTTGGCCCCGTATGGGCCATACCCACAACTTCCAGAGCTCTGGTTGAGGATGCCAGATCCTGCTCTGAAGCTGGGACAGCAAGTCCCGCCTGATCGGAATCTCCCAAGGGGGTCGATACAAGAGGGGAGTTAGCTCCGAGAACCAAGTCTGGAAGGGCCAGAATGGGGCTATGAGAAGGAGACGGGCACTGCTCACCTTTACTCTGCATAGTACTGCCGGAATCAGCTTTATTGGTGGAAACGCGTACAGACTGACATTCGGCCATGGGTGGGCGAACGCATCTATGCCCAGAGTCGTCGGGAAACTCAGGGAGAACCAGAGCAGGCACTGGGATGACTCTCGAGAAGCAAAGAGGTCCACCATCGCTTTGCCAAACCAATCCCAAATCTGGGATACCGTCTGGCGGTTCAACATCCACTCCCCTGGCCTGAGTTTCTGTCTTGACAGAAAATCGGCCGCAAGGTTCAGTATTCCCGGAACGTGAACTGCCCTCAAAGAAAGGAACTTGTCCTGGGACCAAAGGAGAAGACGGCGCGCAAGCCTGTCCAGGGTGCGCGACCGTGAACCTCCATGACGGTTTATGTGGGACACAACCGCCATATTGTCCGTTCTAACTATGATATGATGCCCCCCGAGAATGGGGAGAAAATACATCAAAGCCAGGAAGACAGCCCTGAGTTCCAGGCAGTTTATGTGTCAGGAAAGGAACTCTCCTGTCCATTCCCGCTCGCCGGTCTGCCTTCGAAGACCGCGCCCCAGCCCATCATTGATGCGTCCGTCGTGATCATATGGCGACGGTGGATCGCACCCATTCGCACCCCGCTCTGGAGAAAGCGTGGTCCCGCAATTGTAAAAGGGTTCGAGAGCAACTGCGCGACACCCTCATAAGGCGAGTGGCTGGTATATATTGGGGCGTAACCTCAGCTCTTTCATCCACCAAAGGAACGGCCTCATGTGAAGCAACCCTAGGGGCAACACAGGGGAGGCCGCTGCCATAAGGCCTAGCAGCCTGCGGCAGGTACCTACAGAGACATGACGGCCTAGCTTGAAGCGGGCCAGACATGCTGTAAAATTGGATATCCGGGCACGAGCCAATCGGGCCTGCATCTGAATGGAATCCAAATGAACCCCCAGAAACACGGTTTGCTGAGATGGGAGGAGCACACTCTTCTTGGCGTTCATTCTGAGGCCAAGAGAATGAATGTGGCGGAGAACGATATCTCTGTGACGACTTACTAGCTCCCTGGAGTGAGCCAGAATGAGCCAGTCGTCCAGATAGTTCAGCACACGAATGCCCTGGAGCCTCAAAGGGGCCAGTGCAGCATCCATGCATTTCGTGAACGTTCTTGGCGCCAAGGCCAGGCCGAAGGGCAGGACCTTGTATTGGTAAGCCTTCCCCCCAAAGGCAAACCGAAGGAACCTCCTGTGTCGCTGAACGACCTGGATGTGAAAATATGCATCCTTTAGGTCGATAGTGACAAACCAGTCCCCTCCTTGAATCTGAGACATGATGGTTTTCATCGTCAGCATCTTGAACTTCCCTTTGTAAAGGGAAAAATTCAGACGCCGCAGATCCAGAATGGGCCTCAGGCCACCGTCTCTCTTTGGAACAAGGAAGTAGCGGCTAAAGAACCCTCGTTCGATGTCCGACTGAGGTATTTACTCTATCGCTCCTTTCTGTAGGAGGGAGGAAAGTTCTTGTTGTAGAACAGAAGCCTTGGAGGCGCTGTTTACTACTGTCAGCTGAACCCCGTCGAAGCGGGGGGGATTTCTCCCAAACTGAAGTGTGTAGCCGGACCGAACTGTGCAGAGAACCCAAAGCGATACCCCTGGTAGACGCTCCCATTCGTGAATTAAATGCGATAGAGGAAGCAGAGTGTCGTGCAAAGGAAGACATACCTGAGATGGGGTGTCGAGAAGGCCTGGCAGCAGTGACGCTCTCCACCACGAAGGAAAGCCCTCGGCGTCCTTGTTCGGGTTGATGGAGAGTGAAGTGCTGGACTGAAAGGCGGCCGGCACGGGGCCCGTACGCTGCAGGAGAGAACCGACTGTGTCCCCTAACACGTGGCCCGCTGGCGGCAAAAGGACGGACTATAGAGGGGGAGAGACGAACGCGTCCCCTAACTGCCAGACCGAGGAAAAATGAGGGTGAACTCGTTCTGCACACCAAACGGTCTGGCCTCGCCTCGTGGTGGTGAAGCGGCTCTCCTCATTCCGACCCGAAGGTCAGGAACGACTCGGGGGAGCCGAAGCGGCAGGCCTGTTGGGCCGCTTCATGTCAACCCGTCTGCGTGGTCGCTGGCGAGGGAAGGGCCGGCCACGGGCTCCCCAAACTGTAGTTGGGGGAGGGTGCGCGGCCTGGGCGCCACTCCTGCCAGAAGGCTCCTTTCTGGGTAGCGATTGCTCCCTAGATAAAGAGGAGGAGGGAGTGGAATGGTCCCTTGTCCTCCTGGGCATGAACTGCTTAAGAGCAGCCGATTGCGTTTTAGCGGAGCGTAACTTTTCCACTACCGAGCTGACCGCCTCCCCGAATAACCCAGACTGTGAGATGGGTGCGTCCAGCAAGAACACCTTCTCCTTCTCACGAATTTCGGTGAGATTCAGCCATAAATGGCGTTCTGCGGCCACTGAACCTGCCATAGAGCGCCCCACGGCTGAAATCGCGTTTCGTGTCTCTTGTCAGTGTCGGGCGCTTGCTTGGCCATTTGTTGTGATAAACAGGAAAGTGTGTTCAAGCGCCAGCAGAAGACTGTGTAAAGAAATAGACTTTGAGAGAAGCAGTCTATCAGCGAAAGTTAAAAGCAGCTCATAAGTGTATTTACTTGTCTCATTAGTGTTTAGTGCAGTTGCCGTTGCTAGAAAACGCTTGTTTTGTTTACTGTGTGGAGACTTGCTGAAATCGTGTTTGGTCTCTTACTGTATCGCGTCTCTTGTCAGTGTCTGCGCTTGCTTGACCATTTGTTGTGATAAACAGGAAAGTGTAAGCTGAATTCAAATAGTGATTTGTTAGACGGGTTTAAAAAAGGTTAATATACCGCGGCAGCGGTCACGGCAGCCATCGTGTGAAGACCTCGTGAGAAGACCGAAGAGTGTAAAGACCATCGACTCCACCGTGCGACTCCACCGGCAGGGACACCGACAAGGGATATAAGCATCGCTTTTTATTTATCCTCTTTCCTACTACTTGTTTCACTTCTGTTTTAGTTTTTATAACCAATTCTTACTATGTGTCTAAGTATACTTAGGCCTTTAGTGTTCTGTTAGAATCATTTTTATACTCATACCTTTTCTTGATTTAATATTTTTACTTGTTTAGTTTTAAAATGTTGTTTTATGCATTTGTCATTTTTATTTAATTTCTTTATCTTCTTAAATGTGTATATATAATATTTATAGTTTTAACTTTAAATTTTAGTTACTTTTTCTTATTTGTAAGTCGCTTTGGATAAAAGCGTCTACTAAATGACTAAAAGTAAAAAGTAAAGTGTTTAGTGGCTCTGAGAGCCAAGTCACGTGCTCGGGAGAGGGAGGGAGAGAAAAGGCGAGGCCTGTCTGCTCACTCTCCATCTCCTCGAGCTCAACATCCGAACCCCAGGTCGCGGGCTCACGCGAGGCCGCGGACTCACGCGAAGCCGCGGAGGCCTCCGGGGCGCGACGGGGAAAAATGGATGACTCCTTTTCACACACCTCAAGCCGAGAGCGGAGGGTTATGAGACGGAGATTCTCACAAAATCTACATTTCGAAATCCCATAAACCGCATCGCGTGCATGCGAAAAGGATGCGACCGCGAGGAGAACAAAGTTCCGCTGTATATTTTCGGACACGGATTCTCCGTTTGCACTTCGGCGACTGCATACAGCGGAACTTTGTTCTCCTCGCGGTGAAGTGCCATGGAGTATCGCCGTTGTCAACCGCCGTTCTCGCGATTCATCACTCGCGATGACCCACACAGTAAGTGTGTAAAATGTTTGGGGTTTTCGCATGCACGCGATGCGGTTTATGGGATTTCGAAATGTAGATTTTGTGAGAATCTCCGTCTCATAACCCTCCGCTCTCGGCTTGAGGTGTGTGAAAAGGAGTCATCCATTTTTCCCCGTCGCGCCCCGGAGGCCTCCGCGGCTTCGCGTGAGTCCGCGGCCATCAGCCAATGAATTGCCGTGATTCTATAAGGGCTTCAGACATCGGTCACGCAGGAGGCGTTCCCAAAGCATGAAAGCTCACGCAGCGTTGAGTGAACCTATGATAGAGAACATACCACATACTGAGTATGAGAAACTTTGCAAGTATATGTCAACTTATTCTACTAACCCTAAACCTGACCTAACAGTCTAATCTGAGAGTTAGTAGACATGTAGTTGCACATTTATGAGAATTAGTTGACATGTATTTACAAAGTTACTTATAGTTAGTAGAATGTCTAAAGTGGACTATCAAAATAAAGTGTAACCACACATTATATTTATGTTGTAGGGATACCTAAAAAACAACAACCACGTAGGTATTCTCACAGTTCCCAGAAGTTTCCAGAACTTTATATTTTGATGTATTTCTCAAAGTTCCACTTTGGTATAGATCATTTTGCATTCCCATTCCCATTCTTTTGTTCTTTGAATGTTAGTAGAGGTTTCTATAATGTTTTCTGGAATGCTGTACTGTGATGTAACCCAACTGCAAACAAAATGCAATGTTGTGTAATGTTGAAAAAAATGTTTGTGACCAGAAAACAAATTTGAAAACAACACAAGGCTTTGTGTGAAAAAGCATCTGTTAGAATCAGAATTAGCTCTGAGCCCCTGCTGGTGTGTCTGATTTTGAGAGTCAACAGGCGCGTTTAGATGGGTAAACTGAGGTGTCAAGGTGTAGTGCTCTATGTAGATGAGGGAAAGAGAGGAGGCTCTTTGCATGTCTGCAGGGATGAGTGTAGTATTCACAGAGCATCTGTCACACATACTCACAGCTAATCGCCAACATACGGCCTCTCTGCAGTCAAACACAAGCACACAGATTGATAACTGTGAAACACACACCAGTACACACACAGCTAATGCTGTTTATCATATATATGAGTCAGCAACACAATACATCAACAGAAAAAAAATTCATTGTCAGATGAGCTTTAGCTGAAATCACAGGAGAGAAAATCACAATTGAGGTCTCTTTAATCTCTCAGCTGTTTTTCCCAATAATATTAAATGAAGAACAAATGGGGACATTTCCTAAAATCTCATCCTTCTTAGAGTTTTCTCCTGAGAAAGACAGCGTAATCTCAGAAAAGATCTCAACTACACTACACAAAAAGTCCTTAAAAATAGGGTCCAGTGTATTGTTTTAATATGAAGGGTTGATTGATTTGATTGATTGATTGATTGATTGATTGATTGATTGATTGATTGATTGATTGATTGATTGATTGATTGATTGATTGATTGATTGATTGATTGATTGATTGTTTTTTTTTTTTTTATTTGCCGTTTCTTTGTTAATACTTGTGAAATTTACTATCTACGTCTGAAAGAAAATTGTTTTTATAAATTTTTTTCAATGCATACAATTCGTTTTTTTTCCTCTGCGTTTTCTCTTAGTGAATGGATCAAACTGTGATCAGATATCACTGTGACCCTGTGATATCTGATAAAATCAGATATTTTTATATGAACATCATTCACAACTTCCACAACCAAATAATTTGAGTTGCTTTCAATATTGAATATACTCTTACTGTATGTCATCAATTGACTAATTTGTGCCCATCCAAAGGCATTAAACGAAACAAAAAATACATTACAAAGCAACAACAATAAAAATTTCCTCTGGGAAACAAATATTTGAAAATAATCAGATACATATAAGCTAGTATCTAAGGTCTTTAGAGTATGGTCAATGTGACTTTCCTTTAGGTCCAGCAAGCAGTTGTTACTTTTGTTGGTATAGTTGTAAGAGCTGTTACTTTCAGGTCAAATGATCCATTCTAACATCTCTTCTAAAACTATGTGATGTGTGTGTAAAATCTTTGGTTGGAATGGAAACATTGTCGTCATTATCCCATGACAAGTGTCCTGAATTCACCTTCTGCTTGGCAGAAATCCGTCTTTTGCCGTCCTCAGCCTCACCTCCTAATTCCATTACAGCATTACGGCTAAAGCACATGGGTCACGGAAAAACATTGCCACAGGATCAATCACAGTCTACACCAGGGATAGGCAACTTCAGTCCTGGAGGGCCGGTGTCCTGCAGAGTTTAGCTCCAACCCTAATCAAATACACCTGCCTGTAACATTCTAAGGGTTTTGAAGACATTGATTAGCTTCTTCAGGTGTGTTTGATTAGGGTTGGAGATAAACTCTGCAGGACACCGGCCCTCCAGGACTGAAGTTGCCTATCCCTGGTCTACATGATGTCCATGTTCTTGCCGCCCACCGTTTCCCCTCTGTAAATGTGTTACTCCAGATACTAAGTATTGTGCTTTACAATTCCTAAGTAGCTTGAGTTACTAAGATGAATGAATGAAGGAACAGGTGATGTTAGATTGCAACAGAACACCACTCAAACTGTGACAATAGCATGTTTGTTTGATAGCGGGACATAAGTCTCTGACTGTAAACATTGTATGAGGGCGCAAGGTACAAGCTTGAGTTAACCACCGGGAATGATCAAACCAAATTCTATGAACCATACATTAAAAAAACAAACAATGTCATAGCAGATGTTTGGTCATGTTTGTCATAACTAAATTCAGACTGAAAGTAGAGTATTTCATGTTTATTTCACTGTTGTCTGGAATACTTGATTCTGATTGGTGAATCACACAATTCTGCAGACAAATGTTTTCGTGTAGGCCTAATGACCAGTGTTAATTTCGTTGACGAATAATTTTCCTCATAAATTTCGTCAATGATATTGTCCCCAATGACAACGAGACGATAACAAATGAAAACTCTTTTTGAATGACAAAAATTATAACATAAATCTATTGATAGTTTCGTAAACTAATAAAAACGAGATGAAAATAAATGTTAGGGAGGGACGATTTGGGAAGAGATACATCAGAACGAATCTGCTGCATAGGCCGGCAGGACATAAGCTAAAATACACTTGCGGCACGGCGCATACAACTTAAAACATTTTCAATATATGAGAGTATGAGAAGAGCAGACATATGCATAAATCTGACGACGTGCAGATACTGAAGCATATACACACAGAAAGCACGTCTCTCAGTGCGTCTCATAGTACTCTTTCGCTTCGTATGAATGGAGAAATACACACACAATGATGTCGAATTGTCAGTTTTGACGAGTATTCACGTAAACACAGTTGATTAAGTGAACGTAAACAGTAGGGAGAATGTGTATCAGTACATTGCATCCATTGCATCAGTGCATCCGGTTTTAAAGGGACAGCAGCCTAATTTAGTTGCTATTGTCCAAGCCATTGATGTTAATCAAGCAACAAAAGAAAGACATGCAATCACTCAATACACTTGACTGAAAAACTTTAGTAGCCCTAAAGATTAATCTAAATTTATTTATAGAAATATAATATGTGTTATATTTCTATATACCTGTATATCGGTATATTCTATATTCTATATCGGTGTTAAAATAAATAAATGAAAATGATGTAACAGAAAATAAATCAAACTAATTTTATTAATTTTTATATTCATTAAAATTAATAGAAAAATAAGCCTAAGCCTACAATGACAATAAGCACCAGTATTACATTAATTAAGTTCAATGAAATTGATTGTGAAAGTCGTTTCAACTTAAACTGACTTAGGAAGTTGTTTGTTGCCATGACTTTTTGATCATAGTATTACCTCTAACATGTCTGTGCCATACCCAAATCAAGAATTAATGACCATTTCTACAGCTATTGCAAAAATACAGCAGAGAAAGAACGAGAGCATCTATTTACCTCAGCAGCAACCAGTCTCGCATTCTCGCATCTGCAGCGCTTATTTTGATCTTTAATGTTAGATATTTCCTATTCTTGGAACACAATTAATGCTTAAGATTGATTCAGTACTACTCTTAATGAAAAAAATCCCACACACAACTTCAGCAATACTACAATGACAAAGCCGCTTATATTAAACATAACACTTTTATTAACAGAACGAATAAGATATTCCCGCATTGTAACAAATAAATAAAATGTGTTTGGATTTTCCGCTTACTTCAAATTAATGCTTAGTTTGGCTCATTATTATTATTAATAATAATAATTAAAAAGTCTATACAATAAAACAGTTCAATGACAAGTTCACTTAAACGTTGAAATTTTATTAACAATATGAATAAGGGAAATATGTTTTACCCGCATTGTATCACAAATAAATAAACAGTCTTTGGATTTCCACTTTCTTTAAAACGATCATAGTTTGTGGTTCGTTATTTGCCTATTAATTAAAACACATCAGCCGTAAAATAGTACAATGACAAATTCACATAGGCCCATATTAAACATCTAACTTTTATTAACAAAATAAATAAGACGGATATAGTCTACTTGTGTTGTATAAGGTATTTTCCCTCTTTTAAAACAAAGGCATTGTGGTTTATTGTTTTATTTATTTGCATTTATTTTGAATAAAAACAGCAACAAAAAAGACAAACTCGCTTATATTATACAAATAAATTAAACTTTTATTAACAAAACTTGCAATTTTGGATCAGTGTTTCGCATCACTCGTGTCACATGCACCCCCCTCCCTGCTCAAAATACGTTCCCGCGGCTATGACCATTGGTATTTCATTAAAAAGAAGACCATGTTCTTGTTCTTTATGAGAAGTGGTTTTAATACATTTTATAAAAAAAGGCATGGTGTGTGTCACCGCAGTTAAATCGCAGTCTATCCTGATAAAACCTTAATATCAAACCTATATAATGAATTTGGAAATTTGAGAGAAATGCTTGCTGATAAATACACTGTAATTAAACCCATTAGATTTTAGCTGAACTGTAGATTTAGTCGACTAAAACTAGACTAAAACTAAAAACAATTCAAATGACTAAAATATGACTAAAACTAAATGGCATTTTAGTCAAAAGTTTATGATTGAAACTAAATAAAAAATGTCTGTCAAAATTAACACTGGTAATGACACTGAACTGTAGAATTGGTATTACACTACCTGATATTTTGCACAAATTTTAGGAGTAACTTAACAATCAGCGACTTGTTTGATAGTGCGCTTTATTAATGCAATAATGAACATTCACAAAAACTGGATCCAATGAGAGGCATTCTCCTCACTCTTTAACCATCAAACATAAAAAGGACTATTAAAAGTGTGCAAATAATAACACATTGTCAAATTACTGCCCTAAAAGCTACCCATAGAAATATTAAGGACAATATGTAAGTCTGCATTATGTAACATGTATGTTGTTAAGTTTATCACAAATCGTTAAGTGTTCCAGTGTTCATTAATTGGAACACTTTTGGATATTTCAAAGTGCTTTCCATCATTTTGACAGATAAAATAATGTATTACCCTACTTTAGTAAACATTTCTTATAGGTATAAGAAGTAAAAATGAAAGATTTTTCTTTTAAAGCACCTGTGCCGAAAAAGACACATGAATGAAGATTTAAAGAGGGAAAAAAAACAGGATTATTAGTGCATTTCAGTGATTTATTCATGGGATATTGTTTATTAAATCAGTTGAAAGCAAAGCACAAGTGTGTAGTATCTGTTGTTCTTTTCATATCATTATAGCAGAGTACAAAGTAAAAGCACAGTGAACTGAAAAGAGCTCCTGCCTCAGATTCTTGTGGTACCACTGTCAAGTCAAGTCAAGTGACCTTTATTTATATAGCGCTTTTAACAATACAAATTGTGTCAAAGCAACTGCACAATTTTTTAAATAGGAAAATTTTTGAGTTAAAGGCATTTCATTATTGAATTCAGTGATGTCATTGTACAGCTCAGTTCAGTTTAAATAATATCTGTGCAATCAAGTCGATGATATCGCTGGAAATTAAGTGTCCCCAACTAAGCAAGCCAGAGGCGACAACGGCAAGGAACCAAAACTCCATCGGTGACAGAACGGAGAGAAAAACCTTGGGAGAAACCAGGCTCAGCCGGGGGGCCAGTTCCCCTCCGGCCAGACGAACCAGCAGTTTGTTCCAACTGCAGCAAAGTCAGATTGTAAGGGCTCCACTGGTTCCAGTGGTCTTTTCCTGATAGCTGTCTAGGTGACGAGGTCCTCACTGGGGATCTGTCTCTGGGGCTCATCTAGTTGTCCTGGTCTCCGCTGACGTTCAGAGCTGTAGAGGTCGTCTCTAGGTGCTGATCCACCATCTGATCTGGATACGGACTGGATCTGTTGACTGCAGTGATCATCTGGGCTGGATAAGGACCAGAACGGGTGGCTACGGTGACCTCAGAATAAGAAAGAATAAAGACTAATATTAGCGTAGATGTCATTCTTCTTACGATATAACAAGTACATCGTGTTTTATGGGAAGTGTTCCCGTTCCGGTTGACCTAATTAATGCAGCCTAACAATCCTTTATCGGATTTGAATATTATAAGCGTGTTAGTGTATTAAATGTACGTCAGGTTAAAGAGATGGGTCTTTAATCTAGATTTAAACTGACAGAGTGTGTCTGCCTCCCGAACAGTGTTAGGTAGATTGTTCCAGATTTTGGGTGCTAAATAGAAAAAGGATCTGCCGCCGGCAGTTGATTTTGATATTCTAGGTATTATCAAATGGCCAGAGTTTTGAGATCATGGCGGATGTTGAGGACTATAATGCGATAAGAGTTCACTCAAGTACTGAGGAGCTAAGCCATTCAGGGCTTTATAAGTAATTAACAAGATTTTAAAATCTATTCGATGTTTAATAGGGAGCCAGTGCAGTGTTGACATAATCAGACTAATGTGGTCATACTTCCTGGTTCTAGTAAGAACTCTAGCTGCTGCATTTTGGACCATCTGTAGTTTGTTTATTAAGCGTGCAGAACAACCACCTAATAAAGCATTACAATAATCTAGCCTTGAGGTCATAAACGCATAAATGCAATTTACTATTAAAACAAACTTTGCCTAGAGTATAAGATCTGGATACATGCACTTATTTTAATAAAATATCTGATTATGGTGAACGTTTTGGCACTAATCTCAAATGTCAATTAATGGAAAAGAAACAGGAAACAGGACTTGTTTTCAGATCGACTTCACCTATTTACAAAGTATTTTCTAAACACACAAGTGCCATGGAATACATGCCATTAGAAATATGTGCCTCTACCTGGATTTCAGCAAAAAAAAAAAAAAAAAAAAAAACCTTACTAATCTCTGCTGTTTCTAATTAAAATGAACTCTTGGGTCAGAATAACTCCTAAAACTTTTATTCATTTCACAATGACAAGCATGATTTATAGGGCCTGAATTGTGATTAAGAAATACATTTTACAAACAAATTTAACATGCTGCAAGATTTGAAAACTGACATTTTGAACATTAGCATCACATATATGAGTAAGCTAAACTCATCACATGCATGATGAGTGCACTTACTCAGTAGGGTCCCTTTCGATATTTCACTCGTACTGTAAGTATGGGAAAATCCCTTTTTTCCCCTTCACTGAAGCCTTTTTCAACCACGCAGTTATAACTGCACGTGATTGGTTTGTGTAAGTTGAAAGAAACGAACCAATCCACGGCGGTGGCGAGCAAGCCAATGGCTATGCACCCCACCATAGCCCGTCAAAATGGGAGGGGCGTCTTTCTATATGATCGCTGCCTGCCACCACATCTCAGATTTCTTCTCTTCAGCGACGAAGACCCTTCTTCGCTTACTCTTCACTGACGCCGAGATCTGCCGTTGAAGCACCTCAGCAGCCAGATTAGGACCAGCTTTCAGACTCGGTCATCCCCTAAGGCTATCCAGTAAGATCTAAGAAAGCCTTACTAGAAGAGCAAATTTCAGCACAGCGTTGTTGCAAATGCTGTTTCGTCATTGTAAGACGTGCGGGAATCTCCTGCACGCTGATGACACACACACTGAGGTAAATCCCACGCTGACACTGTGCTCAGCGGGACTGATTGCTCGCAGGGCGAGCGTTTCAGTCTTGCCTCTGCGCTCGCGGTCAGCTGTCTTTTCAGAGAGCGACTCCGCCCCTTGCGCCCTCCCATTTTCTTTCTCCCAGGGATCTGTGAGAAAAAACAGCGGGCAGATGATTTTAGCAGCCGGTGACAAGCGAGCTCACGTCGGCTCAATGCCCGCGTGCCTCGCCGTCATCGCAGAGAGAGAGCATTCGTCCGTCCTCTTCACTCAACGTGATCAGCGTCCCTCCACCGTGAGCGACATGATCTCGTTCGGTGTGAGTGACGGGGAAATAGATGACAGATTTTTATTTTATTTTTGGCGGCTTCGGACGCGGAGGTGTGTTCGGGGTCTGTGACTAACCCCACCCTCTTAACGTCGTCCTCTTCTCGTAATGCCAGACTCGGAGCAGATGAGGAGCTCATCTGCATCATGACAAAGGGTGTCAATGAGCTCGGGCTCGAATGGTCTCCGCTGAGGAGCCATCTCGCAGCAGGCTGGACGATTGTTTACTCATTGGGTGCTATCAAAGCCCCCCCCCCCCACGCTCGTCCCCCTTCTTCCCCGAAGTTCATACGAGCTCACGATATCATGGCACGCCCCCCACACGTCTCGCATCCGTCCTTCTGCTTCAGTTGCTCTCACATCCGTTGACAGTGCTTCACATGCGACCCATCCAGTTCTGGCTGAAGCAAAGGGTTCAATCCGTGGCCTGGCGTCACGGACGCCACCACGTAACGGTGACTCGGGCCTGTGTATCAGCCTTGGCCCGATGGAGGGACCCTTTCTAGCTAAGCGAGGCGTGATCCTAGACACGGCGCACAGAAGGAAGGTTGTCACGACAGACACTTCCAACAAGGGTTGGGGAGCGCTGTGCAAGGGCAAACCGACCTTCGGCCTATGGTCCGAAGAGGAGTCGGGCCTGCACATCAACTGCCTAGAAATGCTAGCAGTGTGTCAGGCCTGTCATTTCTTCCTGCCGGACATTCCGGGACACCATGTGCTAATACGCTCAGACAGCAGGTCCGTGGTATCATACATAAATCACCAGGGCAGCCTCGTCTCGAAGCGACTCTGCGCGCTGGCGAACGACCTGCTTGTGTGGGCTCAGAACAATCTGCGCTCACTGAAGGCGACACATTTGCCGGGCAAAATGAACCAAGGAGCAGACATGTTGTCAAGGAACAATGTCTCTTCAGAGGAATGGAACACTATGGCAGAAGCTAGAGCCCTGTCTACCAGACGCCTCTATGCTCTGAAATGGGCAATTTTCTCGACTTGGTGTCAAGACGGCAACTTAGACCCGGTCACCTCCGATGTGTCAGTGGTTCTTTCATTTCTGCAGGAGATGCTGGATAAACAGCGTTCCTCATCCACCATCAAGGTTTACGCGGCAGCCATAGCGGCTTTCCATGCCCCTATTGCTGGCCGATCGGTGGGTAGAAATAGTGGGGTAATTCAATTTTTAAGAGGCTCCAAGAGACTGAATCCCCCACGTCCTCGTACAGTTCCACCTTGGGACTTACCAACCTTACTAAGGGCCCAAGAAGGCCCCCGTTTGAACCATTTCAATCCTCGAGCCTCAGAGCACTCGCGTTGAAAACCACCCTGCTGTTAGCACTGGCGTTGGTCAAGCGAGTAGGAGACCTGCAGGCCCTTTCCGTCAACCCTGTTTGCCTGGAATTTGGGCCCAACGACTCCAAGGTCGTCTTGAAACCAAGGCTGGGTTATGTACCTAAGGTGCTCTCCACTCCGTTCAGAGCCCAGGTCATAACGCTTTCCGCGTTTTTCCCCCCCAACGGGCGGCCAGGAGTCACTGCTCTGCCTCGTCAGAGCCCTGAGAATATACATTGAGCGTTCTGCCTCGTACAGAAAGTCAGAACAGCTTTTGGCTTTGTAACCGCGCTAAAGGTGGCCCTGTTACGAAGCAGAGAATTCTAGGTGGTTAATGGATGCTATCACATTAGCATACTCCTCCTCGGGTTGCAGTGCCCCATCGGAGTCAGAGCCCATTCCACTAGAGGCATCGCCTCGTCTTGGGCATGGTCCAGAGGGGTGTCCATTTCAGACATTTGTGAGGTGGCTGGCTGGTCTTCACCGTCCACATTTGCAAGGTTTTACAACCTGGATGTCCCCGCCTTTCAGGCCAGAGTCCTTTCTGCTTAAGTAGTAATCTTTCGGGTTCACTTGACCAACATTGTTCAAGCCCCTCTTTTGCTTGGTCTGTCCATAACTATATGGATGCCAGGTATCATTTACGGGACGACACCCAGGCCACGGATGACCCTCAAGGCTCACCCTGTGCTTGGTGTACTCTATTGACTCTCCTGGGCCTAATCCCACGTGAATCTTGGTTTCGAGTCGTTACACGTCATAGCACGGCGTGATTGAACTGGTCCCCATACTTACAGTACGAGTGAAATATCGAAAGGGAACGTACTCGGTTACTATCATAACCTCCGTTCTCTGAGATATGGGAACGAGTACTGTTCCTGGCCGTGCTATGAGCTGCACGCTCGGTTGCTTCCTTCGAAGAAATCTGAGATGCGGTGGCAGGCAGCGTTTATATAGCCAGACGCCCCTCCCATTTTGGCAGGCTATGGCGGGCTGCATAGCCATTGGCTCGCTCGCCACCGCCGTGGATTGGTTTGTTTCTTTCACCTTACACAATCCGATCACCTGCAGTTATAACTGCGTGATTGAAAAAAGACTTCAGTGAAGGGGAAAAAAAAGGGATTTTCCCATACTTACAGTACACGTTCCCATATCTCAGGGAACGGAGGTCACGATAGTAACCGAGTACGTTTCCTCGGTTGCTTACGTGATACAGCATTGCACTTGTACGGTTCAACAAAAAAGCTCAAACCTACGTATAAGGAAGTTAAAATAGCATGGTTGCATCAGCGAATGTGTTTTTAATCACTTTTGCATTCGTTAACACTATCGGGTGGGTTTGGGGTATGTTTTTTTGCAACATGATAGAGTATTGAGCTTTTAGCAACACTCCGCAGACATTTAAACTCTGAAACGCCACAATATGTATCTGTACTAATGTGGCTATGATTATGTATTGCACATTTTAGTACCACTCACTGGACATTTCACTGTGGAACTACCGTGAAAGTAAGGGATGTAATATCGGTACAGAAACCAAAAGCATGTATTTCCAGTGAGCTTGGGTTGGAGAACTGTATGCTATGTTGGCCCTTATTGGCAGTACTTTTTTTTGGAAATGTTAATCTCTCACCCTTTCATTTATTTCTCCACTAGAAGTCTGTAATTTATTTGTATTTATGTATTTTTTACTTCAAGAGCTGATTGGTGATATTAGCAAAGTTTTTGTTCTCTGATTAAATTTTGACTGTTTCTGATATCAGAGATGAAGGGCAGTCATGGCCTAATGGTTAGGTAGTCGGACTTGTAACCCGAAAGTCATGAGTTCGAGTCTCAATACAGTCAGGAATTGTTGGTTGGGAGAGTGAATGTACAGCGCTCTCTTCCTTCAGTGACCACAACTGAGGTGCCCTTGAGCAAGGCATCCACTGAACCTCCAGTTGGCGCTGGAATGAATGGCTGGCCACTGCTCCAGATATGTGTTCATAGTGTGTGTGAGTAGTGTTCACTTTACTCACTGCTGTATGTGTGCACTTGGATGGATTAAATGCAGAGCAGAAATTCTGAGTAGTTACTATACTTGGCAACATGTCACAGTGGCAGAACACTCGCAAATTCTTCATTATTCTTCCTACATGAAGATCCTGGAACAACACAAAATCACGAAAGAGGTGACGTTAAGAGGTATGTCCAAGAATACAATGAACTCCTCTCAAAGACTGAGGAAAAAATTGCAGTTCATTATTGCACATTGTCAGAGAGCACCAAAATCTGTTTCCAGTTTCTGTGCCTGAAGCACATGTTGAAATGTCAAGATTTTTCAAAGATTGGTTCTCATCAGCAGCGTTGTAATTTACCTTTTTTTTTTTAAGATTTAATGTATCTTCATTTCAGTAGGACAGTAAGTGGTCACAACTGTTTATACCAATGCTACGGCCGCTCTAGCACTCTCCTGGTTGCCTGCCAAAATGTCGGAGTGTAGATTGTGTGATGTCAACCGCAGGAGCTCTATACTGTATATTTTTGTGTATGATGGATTGATCTGTGGAGTTCTGCATATGAGTAGACCTAGCCACATGAGGCAGTGTGAGTAATGGACTACATATGACATATCAGGCTTCAGCTGATGTCCAGTTGTCAGTGATCAGTCTTTAGTAGCCTTTGGCTCTATTTCAGTGCCATTTAATCAGAGCCAACATGCTTTGAGTGCTGTAATGTCATCCATTGATCACACATCTGACCGCTGGTCAACTGATTGGATATCTGATTTCCAGTATCAGTGCTAGCCATTAAAAAAAAAAAACATATTGGGCAACTAATTGGATGCTAATTGCTTACAAAAAAATACACACAAACATGACAGATTTTTCAGGGTGTTGTTGGAAATAACTTGTTCCCCTTCATGGGAACTCGAACTGCGTCCCCTAGGGGTCGCTACGGGGAACGCCCTCAGCGTGACTCGGTCTGAAGATACATATGTAAAAACACCACCTGTTGGCCGGCGACAGCCCATGACGTCACTACCGGCGTGCCACAATATAAGTGCCGCCGGGAGAATACATCATCAGCTTTTTCGTCTTCACTGACTGGTTTGTTTGAAGCGTGCATCTGGTAAGAGTACAGTTTTCTCTCTATCAAATGGCGAGCACTAGCAAGGCATTTAAGATTGTGTGTGGATAAAATCGGGACCCACCGCGATGACACACACAATCTTTGCGTCTTTTGTTTGGGCAAGGAGCACGCACGCGATGTCCTTGAGGGGAAATCTGCATGCACTGTGAGCTTTTTCTATGTAAAAGCTCCGCTCTCGTCCTGTCCCTTTCCGAGGAAAGAGGGGCAGCCTTCTGCTTCCCGCGATTCGGGACCCACCGCTGCCGAGGCACGGAGGTAATGAAATTAGCAGTTGAAGGTGGCCGATGAGTGAGAAAGAAAAGAGGGACCGCCCCTTTTCGCGCGCGTCGGCCGAGAACGAGAGTGAGCTGCTGGATCGTGACGATGCGATCTTTCTGACATAATCAGATTCAGCGGCTAGTGCTCTTCTCTGCATATGAACGAGTTTTTTGGGGTTGTGGATCATAAAAATTAATCTTTCTGGCCAAATCACCCCCAGCTCGAGTGAGCCTTCCTTTCTTCTTAAAATCTCGATGTGGAGATTGAGAAGGAGTAAAAAAAGCTATTTTTTCTCGTATTCATAGGTTTCAGCATACTAGTTATGCTGACATTGTGTGAAAATGGCTATGAGGGGATGTCCCCTGTGCAAGAGATGATAAACAGCTTATCTCTCTGTGGCAGACATCCTCTCTCAAGGCTCCCCCCTGGCCACCTAAGCCCCTGAATCTCGCTTAAATGGCAGGGTATATGCAGCAGCAGGTCAGACCGTCGCTTCGTTGCACACTAAGGCGTACCAGACTGATCTGCTGAAAGACCTGGATAAGGTTCTATATAATCCAGGTCTGAGCCCGAACAACCAGGGGTCCTAGCCCATCTCGGTCTGAGGGTCAGAGATGGGCTCAGAAGGCTAGTCTCGCGACTCATGCCCCTCCCCCTCCTGCGGCTAGGGTGAGAGAAAGGCGCGGGTCAGAGAGAGGCAAGCCCTCTCATTCCTCTCTAATTCCCCTGTAACCACCGTAAACTTCACCTGACCGAGGTTAGGTGGAAATTTCCGGCTAAGCAAAGAAAAAAAAAAAAAAGGGTTTTCCGGGGTCACCTATGCCCTCTGGTTCTCATTCTGAGGAATGAGTTCTCCGCTCTCCAGAGCTCGTTATAGGTAGAGCTAGCATTGCTCCCCTCACTATAGAGGGTTATCTATGAGCATGCCGCTCCCTGCTGAGCGTCTGAGTTCCTTCTCATTCTGAGGAATGAGTCCTCCGCTCTCCAGAGCTCGTTATAGGTAGAGCCAGCATTACTCCCCTCATTAGAGGGTCACCTTTGAGCATGCCGCTCCCTGCGGAGCGTCTGAGTTCCCTCTCATTCTGAGGAATGAGTTCTCCGCTCCTCAGAGCTCTGTGATAGGTCGCTCTCCTTGCTGGTCGAGCTAGCATTGCTCCCCTCACTATAGAGGGTTATCTATGAGCATGCCGCTCCCTGCTGAGCGGCGGAGTTCCCTCTCATTCTGAGGAATGAGTTCCCCGCTCTCCAGAGCTCATGGTTGGGCTTGCCGCTCCCTTCTGAGCGGCGGAGTGCCTTCTCATTCTGAGGAATGAGTTCTCCACTCTCCAGAGCTCGTTATAGGTCTCACTCTGAGGAGTGAGTTCTCCGCTCTAGAGCTCCTCATTGGTAGCTGAGTTCCTCTCATTCCGAGGAATGAGTTCTCCGCTCTCCAGAGCTCGCCGTCGGTAGAGCTAGCACTGCTCCCCTCAACCAGAGGGTCACCTATGAGCATGCCGCTCCCTTCTGAGCGTCCGAGTTTCTCCGCCCTCCAGAGCTCTGTGATAGTGCCGCTCCCTTCTGAGCGGCGGAGTTCCCTCTCATTCTGAGGAATGAGTTCTCCGCTCCTCAGAGCTCTGTGATAGGTCGCTCTCCGTGCTGGTCGAGCTAGCATTGCTCCCCTCACTATAGAGGGTTATCTATGAGCATGCCGCTCCCTGCTGAGCGTCTGAGTTCCTTCTCATTCTGAGGAATGAGTTCTCCGCTCTCCAGAGCTCGTTATAGGTAGAGCTAGCATTGCTCCCCTCATTAGAGGGTCATCTTTGAGCATGCCGCTCCCTGCGGAGCGTCTGAGTTTCCCTCTCATTCTGAGGAATGAGTTCTCCGCTCCTCCGAGCTCTGTGATCTGTCTTGCTGGTCGAGCTAGCATTGCTCCCCTCACTATAGAGGGTTATCTATGAGCATGCCGCTCCCTGCTGAGCGGGGAGTTCCCTCTCATTCTGAGGAATGAGTTCCCCGCTCTCCAGAGCTCGTTATAGGTAGAGCTAGCATTGCTCCCCTCACTATAGAGGGTTATCTATGAGCATGCCGCTCCCTGCTGAGCGTCTGAGTTCCTTCTCATTCTGAGGAATGAGTCCTCCGCTCTCCAGAGCTCGTTATAGGTAGAGCCAGCATTACTCCCCTCATTAGAGGGTCATCTTTGAGCATGCCGCTCCCTGCGGAGCGTCTGAGCCCTCTCATTCTGAGGAATGAGTTCTCCGCTCCTCCGAGCTCTGTGATCTCTCTTGCTGGTCGAGCTAGCATTGCTCCCCTCACTATAGAGGGTTATCTATGAGCATGCCGCTCCCTGCTGAGCGGGGAGTTCCCTCTCATTCTGAGGATGATGAGTCCCGCTCTCCAGAGCTCATGGTTGGGCTTGCCGCTCCCTTCTGAGCGGCGGAGTGCCTTCTCATTCTGAGGAATGAGTTCTCCACTCTCCAGAGCTCGTTATGGGTCTCACTCTGAGGAGTGAGTTCTCCGCTCTATAGCTCCTCATTGGTAGCTGAGTTCCTCTCATTCCGAGGAATGAGTTCTCCGCTCTCCAGAGCTCGCCGTCGGTAGAGCTAGCACTGCTCCCCTCAACCAGAGGGTCACCTATGAGCATGCCGCTCCCTTCTGAGCGTCCGAGTTTCTCCGCCCCCCAGAGCTCTTCTAATAAGTGCACACGCGAGACTTTGGGCACTTTCTAAAATCCACTCAGTGGTAAGTCCGCACGTCAAAGATTCTGCGTTCTTTCTAAAAATCCCGTAAGGGTAGGGTTACGCGCACAGCTTCGTGCCCTTCTTTGAGTTGGTTAAAGCCCCGGCTTGTGCCTTGGGCCCTGCTCCCTTGTCCCATATATGTTGGGTCCAAAAAAAAAAAAAAAAAGGGGGTGTACGCTACCAAGAGGTCTGTTGAGATAGTTCCCTCAGTAAGCTTGACCCCCCAGAGCTCTGTGATAGGTCGCTCGCCCTGTTGGTCGAGCCAGCATTGCTCCCCTCAACCAAAGGGTCATCTATGAGCTTGCCGCTCCCTTCTGAGCGTCTGAGTTCCCTCTCACTCCGAGGAATGAGTAGTTCTCCGCTCCAGGGCATAGAACGTTCTTTTAATAAGTGCACACGCGAGACTTTGGGCACTTTCTAAAATCCACTCAGTGGTAAGTCCGCACGTCAAAGATTCTGCGTTCTTTCTAAAATCCCGTAAGGGTAGGGTTACGCGCACAGCTTCGTGCCCTTCTTTGAGTTGGTTAAAGCCCCGGCTTGTGCCTTGGGCCCCGCTCCCTTGTCCCATATATGTTGGGTCAAAAAAAAAAAAAAGGGGGCTACCAAGAGGTCTGTTGAGACAGTTCCCTCAGTAAAGCTTGGACAGAGCAAGTGGTAACCCCTGAGTGATCGGCCAGGACCTAGTGAGCCAGGTGCCTGGCCATATCCCCTTAAAGGAATCTTTTTCTGATTCCAAGACTTTGAGCTCTACCCTAGGCCCGGTAATCCCGGCACCTAGAACAGGTAAGTACTAGGGTATGCAGCTCGGGCCTTTGGCCGAAGGGGATAATATCACTGACAGCCATCAGCCGTCCCAGGGGCAACTCCCTTAGCCGGGTAGAGCTGGCTTAGTGCTCGCCTTTTTTGAGAAATTGGCTTGCATTCCCCTCAGCATGGCGAAGTGGGTATAACGTTCCCCGTAGCGACCCCTAGGGGACGCAGTTCGAGTTCCCATGAAGGGGAACGTCTCAGGTTACGTATGTAACCATGGTTCCCCGAGTGGGGAACGAGACACTGCGTCCCCTAGGCTTCGGGCCATGCTTCGGACGCAAGCTTCAGACGAAGAAGCTGATGATGTATTCTCCCGCGGCACTTATATTGTGGCACGCCGGTAGTGACGTCATGGGCTGTCCGCCGGCCAACAGTGGTGTTTTTACATATGTATCTTCAGACCGAGTCACGCTGAGGACGTTCCCCGTAGCGACCCTAGGGGACGCAGTGTCTCGTTCCCCACTCGGGGAACCATGGTTACATACGTAACCTGAGACGTTTTTTTCACTGATAGATGATTAAGCTTTCGTGGATCACTGGACTAATCAGGCTATGAGCGATTTGCTTTCATCCCTGTTTATCCCCTTCTTCCTCTCTTTGTAGATGTGATAGCTAGAGGAGCCAATCTGTCATGGTTAATTACAAACAAATGACAGGAATAAGACCGTTGCATCTTGGATGCACTTTCTTTTGCCTAAAATTTCTTGTACATCATGTTGCAAGCTGTCACATGAAACTCAGTGCTTTGCTTAGCACTGTGTGAAGAAGAGACGCATGACTTGCTTGAATATTGGAGAAAGAGCTCATACGTTTACAAACGCAGGACTAAGGCGTCACAGCTCTCCAAAGGTAGTAACAGAAAAATTACATTTGAGGTGTGCTGTATCCCTTTTGGAAATATTATAATGAAATTTGGGACATTTTTCACTTATGCCTTAGGCAGCACAAATAATGATTTTTTATTGTTCTGCACAGACCATCCGCTCTGAATCTGGTGGAGGCTGGAAGCTTTTTAATCTCCGTCTTCATTTCCTATCGCAGTAACTATTTAGAAAAGTTCCTCGCAGCTTTGTGATCACGTTACAACCCTGGGGAAGCGAGCAAGTGATAACGCCGTGCTGTAATAATGATTTATTATTTCAAGACTGTGCATTTCCACACAGCAAGGGGACTTTTTAAGGGTAACAAAGGGATTTTTACATCAGATAATTTGGTTTTCCTCTCTGCTCTGCTTTGGAAAACGTTCCCCAGTCTAATCAGGTTAAGTAAGGAAAATCCCCGCCTTGGCAACACCTACAACCTCTGATCCTTCTTGAAAACATTCTTGAACCGCTGAGCCACAGTCACTGGCCTTTGATCTTCAGCGTAAACTGCAAATGCAATCTGAAATGTAGATTCCTTAAGTGTTTGATCTGATTCCAGCAGCTACTGATGTGACTGACATTATGATAAATGTGATATCGGCACAAGAGGTCCTTAGATTGGCCCTCATAGGTTAAGAAGGGAGCAGCGGTGTTGATTCTATTGGTTTGATTCCTGAGAGAAAATTAAAACTAGTTTAAAAGCTAGTTTTATCCCACTAAAGGGTTTCAGTAAAGGACATCCCACTGTCCTACTTTTGACCCTTGGTTTTTAACCTACCTACCATGTATGCTGAAATCTTGCTCTCTTCTATCAGTGATATTTCACTCATCAATGAAGAAAGAAAGAGAGATAACAGACTGAATGGCTGCCTCTGACTTTTCTCTCCCATTCCCTGTCACAGATTACAATGGTTAATTTGCCAGCAAATCAATATGAAACTCACCAAAATAAGAACAGGAGCCCTGTGCAAACATAACTAATTGTATTAGACTGAGCAATGTGTGATTCATGAAGTAACTTTACTGTCAAGAGTTTCACAACTTTAGTGAAAAAGACCAAAATAAACAGACAGTTTTGCCTCTGAAAACCGACTAGTACAACACAGAATTATAAGCAACAATAATTAATAATTTATTATTATTAGAAAACATGATTCTAAACTGATGCAGGACATAACTTGAAGACATGCCTTTGTCAACCCAAGTCTTAAGGTGTTTTAAGGTCTTAAGTGACTTAAAATCAACAATATTTACAACCCATTTTACTTATGTACATAATGCATATTGCAGAGTGAAATAAATGACTTCATTTTATCCATCAGTTCAATTCCAGAAGTCAGTTGTATGTAATGGAGTGCACTGAGCAGCCTCCCACTTGTACATAGTGTATACTGTACAGTGAAACAGTGTAGCCAGGTGGCAGGAGCTTATCCAACACGCATTAAGCTAATTACATGTACTGGTTAAAAACTGTCAATATATCTAAGGGTTAAAAAAATAAAAAAAATATTAAGCTCAGATGAGCTTTATTTGTCACATACACATTTATACAGAGTATAACCAGCAGTGAAATGTGTTCTCTGCATTTAACCCATCCAAGTGCACACACACTTGGAGCAGGGCAGCCGAACCTGCGGCGCCCGGGAGCATTTGGGGTTCAGTGCCTTGCTCAAGGGTTTCACCTCAGTCGTGGACAATTCCTGCCGGAGCCGAGATTCGAACCCACAACCTCGGATTACAAGTCCAACGCTCTATCCATTTGAGCCGACTGAAAAGGGTAGTTCACCCAAAAAAAGTAATTTATTCCCTCTTATGTCATTTCAAAGCTGTATGACTGTGGACCATGAAAATAAAGACTCTTTACCTGTCTTTCAAGCTTTAAAAAGACTGCATTCCAAATCAGATTAATCAAAATCATGTTATTAGTTAAATCAACAGGTTCATTAAATATATTTGACGTCAAAGGTGAGCCAAGCCAGAAATCAAGATTTTCAGTTACAAACTATTTAAATTTAAATGTATTCCTGATATTGTTATAAGAGTCATATGGATTATGTATGATACTTTTTATGATTATTTTAAATCATTTTTTTTTATTAAAACCTATAGCATTAGTTGCATGGTGACCGGTGACTGAGCGGTTTTAAAGTGGAAGTGATTTATTCCATTAAGGTTTCGATGACTGAGATATTCATATGTTTGGAGGTGATCATGATTCTGCAGTGAACTGACTGGATAATTTACATACAGAATAGAGTGATGGATAGTAGAAGTGCTGCCGACATTTCCTTCTTTAAATCAAAGGTGTCAAAACGCTGTTCCAGCTCAATTTCACCCTTGCATATTTAGGATTACCATCATTGCTTTTGAATGAATAAGACTCTGTGGGTGCAGATTCATTTTATATTCCGCTCACAAGTTGAATAAAGACCACTGCTATTTGCTAAATACCAATTCTGATTGATGTGCTCTGTATGCAAATTATATGACTGATGCCACTGGTTTTGCCTCAAGACACTGATTTTACATTGGATGCCAAGTGGCAATCGAATCTAATACCATAATTGTTGTACAAAACTGAACAAAATGTCTTTGAAATCAAAGATTGAAACACAACTTTACAATGATCCAACAACGTATTTTTTTTCCTCAAATGACACTGAATGTGGAATTTTTATGGTTTAATTCTTCCGGTAGCCAATTATTCAGGACCCAAATGCATAACAACTAAAAAATGTGTTCATTCTCAAACCGATTTAGTTGTATTTTCTTTTGCATAGTGTTTTTTCATGGTTTTAGACTAGCATACAGTATGTTAGAGATATTTAGAGATACAGTATGTCAATCAACATATGCATGTTAGCATATGCCTGGTTTGACTAGCTATAGTCACAGATGAATTGCGGCCTGAATACCATCAGGTTTGTTTGGACAAACAACTTTTGTACAGTATGTCAGTGAACGACTGGGAGTGTTTTCTCCACCAGTTTTGGGTGACGTGACCCACCAAGTCTAATGGAGACTGTTTAATCGCGTACAACTGATGATTTTCTGTTTATTGACAGGATTCTCAGCAATAGCTACAACGTGTTTCCATTCTCAAGGTCAGTTCAGTGCTTCCCACATCTAAGTTTAATATGTCTTTACATCAGACGCGATTTCTTTAAGACTGCAAGGGAAGCTCAGCTTCCCCTATAATGTCAAAAAATGAATTGTCAAATATATGTACTATTATGTTACATTTTATTGACTAAAAATGCGTTAAACACGTTCATCTCGAACGAAAACAATTTCGTTCAGAATCAGCTACTTAGGTCGGCTGACTCGATTTCCTTCCATTCATTCCCGTAGCGTACAGTGCATTACTCTGTTGAAGCCCAGCGTCATTGACTTCAATGGGGCTGCTTTAAACAGTTTTTTCAGTGCTTAGAAACAACGGTCATTGGATAATGCTGCGATTATGTCCCGCCCACGGACGCGCAGCGTCTCTGGGATGAATGGAGAGTGGGCTGGCCGGACTCGAGCGTCACTGCGTGATGATTGGAGGGTCATCTCTTTTTAATCCACTTTTATGGTCCTAAAACGCTCGTTTTTTGGGGTCGACAGCTTATAAAAACGTATAATTATTGTTTTTTTTTTAGGCTTGTTTGCTATACACATTGTCACATATCAGCTTTAGAATTTTTTATTTTTTTTGTTATAAATAAATGACAAGGAGGCGGCAGCTTCTCGCAATGCAAAGAGACGGTGGCGTGGGCGTGGTCTTCAGATTATGACGCGTATCACTCTGTGTCTCCATTTGCAACTCAGTCCCATCGCGGATTTTGCATGTGTAGTCGAAAGACAAACTGCTGCAACCTTCATCGTATATTTCACACAATTTCACACCACATTCATTGTTTCAGTTTAACATAATTCCCACATTTCCTCCCGTTGAGTTAATTATATATATATATATTAGATTGTTTGTTCATTAATTTCATATAGTCTGAACTAGCCAGCTAGCAAACTGCACACGATGGCAGACAGTGCTAATATTGTCGACCTGATTTTGGCAAAGCCATTAGAAAGTCTTCCTTACGAGGAGAAACTTAGAATTAAACAGCAGGGCAGATCAACACCTAGATTGATTTAGTGCAAAAGATAGGGAAAAGTAACAGTCTTTTCAGCTCTCCTGGTATGACAAAGTTAGCTGGCTGATGACGGAAGTGCTGTGAAAAAGAAAATGTACTGTGGCCATGTCTCTTGATGAAACCATCTCATGGATGTGTTGTTTGGTCAAAATTGGGGTTTTGAGATCTGTCAAACTTTGACAGGGCATATAAAGGCATGAAAATAGCAATGAACATGTGAGTGCATGTGCAAGATTAAGTTGCATGGGCAGGATCAGGGTTGAGCATGCAATCAATGAAGGTGCTCACATTCAAGTGGCTAAAACATAATGAAACTGTTAAACAAAACAGGGCCTTCCTAAACCGCCTTATTGATGTGACATCCTTGCTTGGCCGGCAGGAGCTGTCATTTAGGGGACATGATGAGAGTAGTGAATCATCCAACAAGGGGATTTACAGAGTTTCACAGAAACATTAGCTAAATATGACTCTGTCCTGTCCACACAATTCGAGTCCTCAACTGTGTTTTCTGGTATGTCACACACTATTCAAAATGACTTGATCTCTTGCTCTTGCAGCCACCATTTCTGATCAGATCAGAGATGAAATTCAGGATGCTCCCTTTTTTGGATGGGTGGATGAAACCACTGATATATCCTGCCATGCCCAACTCTCTGTCATTGTTCGCTATGTGGATAGTGCAGGTAAAATTCAGGAGCGCTTCATTGGATTTTTGATGTTTCTGGGGGGCGAGATGCTCAGTCCGTTTTGATGTTTTAAATGAGAAATGCTGGGCTACAAATTTTAAGGATAAGCTTGTGGCACAGACCTATGATGGGGCTGCTGTCATGGCTTCAGCTCTCAATGGTCTGCAGGCCAAAGTGAAAGCAATAGCCCCCAGTGCAATGTTTGTGCATTGCTATGCACACAGACTGAATCTGGTGCTGTCACAGGGGGCCAAATGCTTGCCTGAGTGCCAGAATTTTTTTTGCATCACTCTCTGGGTTTGCCACATTTTTCTCAAAAATCCACAAAGAGGACGTCTTTTCTGGAGTCTGCAGGCTGCTCAAGGTTGCCCAGAAACGCTCCTACTCGATGGAATTTACATCACGGATAGTGAGCACTGTGGCAAACAATTATGATGGCCTCCTGCAGACATTTGATAACATCATTGCAGATACGACAATGGATGATGATACACTGGATTGTGCCAAAGGCTTCGTGAGGAACTGGAGGATTTTGAGTTTGTGTTCATGTTGTACACATATTAACAATCTTCTCTGAGACTGATGTGGTCTTTGATATTGTCCAGCAGAGAGCGATGGATGTTCTTTACTGCAAGAAAAGAATTGAGTCTCTTCTTGCATTTGTCAAAGAGAAGAGGTCAGAGGGGGCTTTCCAAGCTGTTTATGCCAAGCAGCAGATCTCACATCAGACCCAAGAGATGAGCCCATGAGAAAGCGCCGTCTGACCCAATTGCAGGATCCCAAGAGCGCTACAGAAATCTGTACATGGCCATCCTTGATAACATATTGGAGCAGATTCCTCGACGTTTTTCAAATTTGGAAAGTATGCTTTTCTTAGATTAGTCAATCCAGGGAAATTTGATGACATGAGACAAGCATTTCAGAGGGGCCTTCCAAAGTGTCCTGAAAAGTTATGGCCATCACTTTGATTCAGGGAGACTGAGGTCTGAACTTCAAGTCCTGTATTCAGATCAGGACTTGCAGAGTAACAGGGGAAAGCTGTGTGATTACTTGGTGTTCCTTAAAGACATGGAGTTGGACAGTGCAATGCCTCAGCTTTACAAACTGTTCTCATTAGTGGCAACAATTGGAGCTACATCTGC
>CM049807.1:24225412-24320031 GCA_027422405.1 Ptychobarbus kaznakovi
AATTATTTATTTTATGAAAATCAATGTAATATATTTGCTCAATAATATTTTTGATTATTATTTTGAATTTTGAGAAGATTTTATAATACTATATAATATTTATTACGTTTTTATGAGCTATTTTTTCATTAAAATGTTAAATAATTCATTTTTGGTCACACTTATCTCTTGAAATTATTTATTTTATGAAAATCAATGTAATATATATTTGCTCAATAATATTTTCTGATTATTATTTTGAATTTTGAGAAGATTTTATAATATTATATAATATTTATTAAGTTTTTATGAGCTATTTTTCATTAAAATGAATTAAATATTTAATTTTTGGGTCACACTTATTTCTTGAAATTATTTATTTTATGAAAATCAATGTAATATATATTTTCTCAATAATATTTTTCGATTATTATTTTGAATTTTGAGAAGATTTTATAATATTATATAATATTTATTAAGTTTTTATGAGCTATTTTTCATTAAAATTACTTAAACTAAATCTCTTCATTTTTTGGTCACACTTATTTCTTGAAATTATTTATTTTATGAAAATCAATGTAATATATATTTGTTCAATAATATTGTTTGATTATTATTTTGAATTTTGAGCAGATTTTATAATACTATATAATATTTATTACGTTTTTATGAGCTATTTTTCATTAAAATGAATTAAATATTTAATTTTTGGGTCACACTTATTTCTTGAAATTATTTATTTTATGAAAATCAATGTAATATATATTTTTTCATCTCTATTTAATATTATTTTGAATTTTGAGAATTTTATAAATTTTTTTGAAACTATAATACTAATAATATTTTATTACGTTTTTATGAGCTATTTTTCATTAAAATGAATTAAATAATTAATTTATTGGTCACTTATTCTTGAAATTATTTATTTTATGAAAATCAATGTAATATATTTGCTCAATAATATTTTTTGATTATTATTTTGAATTTTGAGAAGATTTTATAATACTATATAATATTTATTACGTTTTTATGAGCTATTTTTCATTAAAATGTATTAAATAATTCATTTTTTGGTCACACTTATTTCTTGAAATTATTTATTTTATGAAAATCAATGTAATATATATTTGCTCAATAATATTTTTTGATTATTATTTTGAATTTTGAGAAGCTTTTTATATATTATATAATATTTATTAAGTTTTTATGAGCTATTTTTCATTACAATGATTTAAACTAAATCTCTTAATTTTTTGGTCACACTTATTTCTTGAAATTATTTATTTTATGAAAATCAATGTAATATATATTTGCTCAATAATATTTTTCGATTATTATTTTGATTTTGAGCAGATTTTATCATATTTATTAATTATTATGAGCTATTTTCAATAAAATGTATTAAATAATTAATTTGGGTCACACTTATTTCTTGAAATTATTTATTTTATGAAAATCATGGTAATATATATTTTTCAATAATATTTTTCGATTAGTATTTGAATTTTGATATTTTATAAATTATATAATATTTATTACGTTTTTATGAGTATTTTTCATTAAAATGAATTAAATAATTAATTTTTGGGTCACACTTATTTCTTGAAATTATTTATTTTATGAAAATCAATGTAATATATATTTGCTCAATAATATTTTTTGATTATTATTTTGAATTTTGAGCAGATTTTATAATACTATATAATATTTATTACGTTTTTATGAGCTATTTTTCATTAAAATGTATTAAATAATAATTTTTGGGTCACACTTATTTCTTGAAATTATTTATTTTATGAAAATCAATGTAATATATTATGCTCAATAATATTTTTCGATTATTATTTTGAATTTTGAGCAGATTTTATCATATTTATTAAGTTATTATGAGCTATTTTTCAATAAAATGTATTAAATAATTAATTTTTGGGTCACACTTATTTCTTGAAATTATTTATTTTATGAAAATCAATGTAATATATATTTGCTCAATAATATTTTTTGATTATTATTTTGAATTTTGAGCAGATTTTATAATATTATATAATATTTATTACGTTTTTATGAGCTATTTTTCAATAAAATGTATTAAATAATTCATTTTTTTTTTTGGTCACACTTATCTCTTGAAATAATTATTTATGAACTAATCAATGAAATATATTTTGCTCAATAATCATTTTCTGATTATTATTTTGAATTTTGAGAAGATTTTATAATATTATATAATATTTATTAAGTTTTTATGAGCTATTTTTCATTAAAATTACTTAAACTAAATCTCTTCATTTTTTGGTCACACTTATCTCTTGAAATTATTTATTTTATGAAAATCAATGTAATATATATTTGCTCAATAATATTTTCTGATTATTATTTTGAATTTTGAGAAGATTTTATAATATTATATAATATTTATTAAGTTTTTATGAGCTATTTTTCATTACAATGATTTAAACTAAATCTCTTCTTTTTTGGTCACACTTATTTTTGAATTATTTATTTTATGAAAATCAATGTAATATATTTGCTCAATAATATTTTTCGATTATTATTTGAATTTTGAGCAGATTTTATCATATATTAAGTTATTATGAGCTATTTTCAATAAAATGTATTAAATAATTAATTTTTGGGTCACACTTATTTCTTGAAATTATTTATTTTATGAAAATCAATGTAATATATATTTTTCAATAATATTTTCTTTTCGATTAGTATTTGAATTTTGATATTTTATAATATTATATAATATTTATTACGTTTTTATGAGCTATTTTTCATTAAAATGAATTATAATAATTAATTTTTGGGTCACACTTATTTCTTGGAAATTATTTATTTTTATGAAATAATGTTAATATATTTGTTCAATAATATTGTTTGATTATTATTTTGAATTTTGAGCAGATTTTATTAATACTATATAATATTTATTACGTTTTATGAGCTATTTTTCATTAAAATGAATTAAATAATAAATTTTTGGTCACATTATTTCATGTAATTATTGTTTTTGAAAATCAATGTAATATATTATGCTCAATAATATTTTTCGATTATTATTTTGAATTTTGAGCAGATTTTATCATATTTATTAAGTTTTTATGAGCTATTTTTCAATAAAATGTATTAAATAATTAATTTTTGGGTCACACTTATTTCTTGAAATTATTTATTTTATGAAAATCAATGTAATATATATTTTCTCAATAATATTTTTCGATTAGTATTTTGAATTTTGATATCATTTTATAATATTATATAATATTTATTACGTTTTTATGAGCTATTTTTCATTAAAATGAATTAAATAATTAATTTTTGGGTCACACTTATTTCTTGAAATTATTTATTTTATGAAAATCAATGTAATATATATTTGTTCAATAATATTGTTTGATTATTATTTTGAATTTTGAGCAGATTTTATAATACTATATAATATTTATTACGTTTTTTGAAGCTATTTTCATTAAAATGATTTAATATTTAATTTTTGGGTCACACTTATTTCTTGAAATTATGTATTTTATGAAAATCAAATGTAATATATATTTTCTCAATATATTTTTCGAGTTATTATTTTGAATTTTGAGATCATTTTATAATAAATATAATATTAATTAATTTTTATGAGCTATTTTCATTAAAATGAATTAAATAATTAATTTATTTGGTCACACTTATTTCTTGAAATTATTTATTTTATGAAAATCAATGTAATATATATTTGCTCAATAATATTTTTTGATTATTATTTTGAATTTTGAGCAGATTTTATAATAATATATAATATTTATTACGTTTTTATGAGCTATTTTTCATTAAAATTAATTAAACTAAATTCATTTTTGGCTCACACTTATTTCTTGAAATTAGTTATTTTATGAAAACCAATGTAATATATATTTTCTCAATAATATTTTTTTATTATTATTTAGAATTTTGATAGCATTTTATAATACTATATAATATTTATTAAGTTTATTAAGTTATTAAACTAAATTCATTTTTGGCTCACACTTGTTTCTTGAAATGTAAGGTTTTTTTATTTCTTTGTTTTTAACAACATTTACAAATGTATTTGTAACAATATACATAAAACATTAATATAATTTACAGAAAGCCTGCAGTTTATGATGAAAAAGTTCAGCACTCATCCAGCGTTTGTTGTGATTTAATGTGAACCTGTGTTTCACCGTGTCACATGATCATTCATCACTTCCTGCAGAGCTAAAGTCCCAAAAGTCTCTCTCTTTCCGTCTGGATGAAGGTGCTATCTTGAGATGGTTGACTCGGTCTGTGATTGGCTGGAGGAGGTGGTGGCGGCACTGAGCAGAGAGAAACCGCTGTGACTGGACTCCAGGCTGCTCATGGAGCCCCTGATACAAACACAACCACAAACACCTTCAGAGAAAACATTTGGCCGTCCAGATGATATTTTATATTTAGTAACAACACTCAGATGGTGTGCTTTTTTAGTTAACTGTTTCATTTGTATTGTTTTATGCTAAGCACTTTGCAGTGCAATCATACAGACCTGAAGTCCGTGGAGCGCAGCACCTCTGTGAAATACATGACTCTGCATTTGTGTGAGGAGACCTGCAGAGAGGCCAGAACATCATCTACACGTGGCCGACTGGAAGAAGTGCACGATGGGCTGCTGTAAAGACGCCACTGCAGGACGTAGAATCCAGGCCAGCGCGCTACATGAGATCCCTGATGGGACGGAAGAGAATCAGAGCAGAAAGAAGTTTGGCTCATTGAGTTTTGATCCATGTTCCTGACGGGTTTCTTGAGACTCCCTCACCTGTACGCTCTCTCCCTCTCGGCAGGTCAGGGCCGTCTGCACCATGCTGTAGTCTTGTCCGAGCATCCAGGATCTGTCGATGAGCTGGACGTTGTTTCCGGCGGGACCGGCGAGGTTGTGTGCGCTCAGACCGTCTCTTTTAACTGGCTGAGGAGCTCTTCTGGAGTGATAGATGTTGAAGATCACGTCGCCTTTACACACATCAAAGTCCCACGTAATGACGGACGATGCTTCTGTAATCTCTATCAGCACCTGGGAATGATTTGAAAGCTTTAGGTCATAATTCATAACACACAGCGCTGAGCTCCATTCAGCATTGAATTTCAAACAAATTTGAAGTGCCACAGATGGGCATCATACACTAACTAGCAGAGCTAGGCTAACAGTATTTGACTTGTTACATCTTATAACCAACAGACGACGCCAATCATGAACATGCAGCGTGTGCAATGCACTGTGCTCAGCCGAAGTAAACAGCAGCAGCTGTGTGTTGTTGAGTATTGTCTGTGGATGAGCTGTACCTCGTGTGGAGATCCCTTCAGCACGCTCGCGCTCTTGTAGATGGTTTCATTCCACAGTTTACCCTCCTCGTTTTCCAGCTCCTCAGCCGTACGGTACAGAGACTTGGGAACCAGACCGGCCTCGGGAACATCACACTGAAGTAAACAAGAGAAACACAGATAGATTAGAGTGACATTAGATTGTTTACAGCTAGACATTAGATACAGCTGCAACGTGTCCTGGAAGTATATCCTCTTAAAATATATAATAAGTACTCTTTTTGAAAGTATACAGAAGGGTTTAACCGGCTGAATGCATTAGAGGCGTGTCTGTTTTGACACAAACTACTCTGTGGTTTCCATGATAAATATACACACATAAAACAATATTTAAATAGAATTATGCAAACAATAATTGTGAGGATGACTTGCTGGTCTGAGAAAGGTCCTATCACTTTTAAACAAATGATGCTCATCTGTGCCTGACGTTGCAGCTTGGTGACCCCACTGGTATCAGAAAGCATCTCATCCAATCAAAGAGTTCAAACATGTCAGATCTCACCAACAACAGACTCACCAGAGCGTCTCCTCCTAAGAAGTCCGGGATGAAGTCTCTGTTGATGTAGTCCACCAGACCTCCAGGCCCCTGGTAGTCATTCCCAGCATAGATGAGAAACTTCTTCCGTGTGTTTTCGTCGATGAATGGACTCACCTGACCGCAGAACAGGGTGCAACAGAAATCAGCGGGTCATGTTTCATTAGCACTGCTAACAAAGGCCCAGGCAAGCATGACATTTACAGAAGCCTGGCAATTAAGAAAGGCACCACGCTAACATGACATTTAACTCTGTGTAGACCGAACAATTTACAACCTTTAGATGAAGACTGAGTGTGTGCTTATCTCAGTCTTTCCAATATCGGGAACTATTTGTTAACATTTTGTTTATGTGGTAAGTCTGTCACAATGAGAAATCCTTTGTTTGTGTGTTTACCAAAGTCCAGAGCACAGGAAACACTCTGGGTGCTCTCAGTATGAGGAGACAGCCCAGTGTTTCAGGATAGTTGGCTCCTACAAGCTCTATCATCCTCAGCAAGGCCTTGATTGCTGGTCTCCACAGATGCCTCATATTTAACCCCTCAAGATCCACCAGACACGTCCAACAACTACAGAACACAAACACGGAAGCAATTATTACTTATCAGGGTAGAGACATCACATAAAACACATGATATGTGTGACCACCTAGAACTGATTCTTATTCACATCAGTTCCATTTAGACGTTTTCTAAGTGGAGTTGGAACCAAAGTCATCTTGATCCCATTCTTTATACCAATGGTACATACATGACTGGTGTGGACATGTAAATCATAAGTACCTGATTGGTTTTCCAAATATTTTGGTGTTCTCTTCACAGTGTCTGAGACCTTCCTCATTGATGGACAGCACCTGAAGGTTGAACCAAAGGTAAACTGGTTCAGTGAATAGAATCATTTTATTGAATTTAGCCAGATGTTAACTGGCTTCATTGGTGTAGTCGCTGTCTTTATTTCTATAGTGCTTTATACAATAAAGATTGTTTTGAAGTAGCGTCACAGTGATAAACAAGAAAATAGCAATTCAACATCACAAACAGAACAATTTGGTTAATTTCAAGGTCCAATTCTCACTATTAACAAACCATTAACTACAACTTTTGCCACAATAAACTCAAAATTTGCTACTTATTGACAGTTAGTAAGTTAGATGTTAAGTTTGGGTGTTTGGTAGGATTAGGGATATAGAATATGGTCATGCAGAATATGTCCTTTATAAGTATTAATAAACAGCCAATATGTTAATAACAGGCATGCTAATAAGCAACTAGTTAATATTGAGAATTGGTCCATAGACTAAAGTGTTACCATCAATTCTGCTGTAAAGCAGCTCTAAAAATACAATAGTAAACAGTCCATTTGTGTAGTATGGTTTCTCCCAAGGTTTGTTTCACCCGCTATCACCAAATTCGTTTTTTTTATTCCTTAGAAGAAAATGAAGCATATTTTTGGAGCCATTACTTTTTGTGATTATGTGTTGTGTCTTTACTATTGTGACAACTGTGAAACATTTTTTACAAACGCACTAAAGCACACACACCTTTTTAATGCGGGTTGCGTATTGCTTCATTGCGATCTTCTCTGCTGTGCTCTCAATATGTTAATAACAGGCATGCTAATAAGCAACTAGTTAATATTGAGAATTGGTCCCTACACTAAAGTGTTACCATCAATTCTGCTGTAAAGCAGCTCTAAACATACAATAGTAAACAGTCCATTTGTGTAGTATGGTTTCTCCCGAAGTTTGTTTCACCCGCTGTCAACAAATTCTATTTTTTTATTCCTTGCAACAATTGCCCAGGCTTGCTCACTGTGGGATTAAAGCATTATGATTCGACTTTCAATCACAGAAAGTAACGATATAGTACTTCTGTCTAAAACTGGAGATCAAAGGCATACCTACATTGCTCAACATTGTCAGTTAAAGAGACGTGCTGAAATTGCATTTGGTCTCGTACTGTATCGCGTCCCTTGTCAGTGTCAGGCGCTTGCTTGGCCATTTATTGTGATAAAGGAAAACGTGTTCAGCTGAATTGGAGTAGTATTTTGTTAGATGGGTATAAAAAGCGTAGTTTACTGCGGCAGTGGTCTTGTGAAGCCCTCCTCGTGAGAAGACCGAAGAGTGTAAAGACCATCGACTCTACCGTGTGACTCCACCGAACAGGGACACTGCCAAAGGATATAAGTATTGCTTTTTATTTATCCTCTTTCTTACTGCTTGTTTCACTTCTGTTTTAGTTTTTATAACCAATTCTTACTATGTGTAAGTTGTTGCTTGTTAGCATGTGTGTTTGGCAGTGTTCTTTTTTTTAGGATTACTGATAAACTACTGCAGTTTGATTTATCTATTTTAATTTTAGATAAATTATGTATGAATTTATTATGTCTTTATCTGTATTTTCTTTAGTTTTAATAAATTGGAGTTATTTTAGTAATGTTACTTCAACATACTACATGGAAATGAATTTACATATATATATATATATATATATATATTGTTTTAGGCTTTATTTTTTGTTTTAATTTAAATGTTTAGTTTTGAAATGTTGTTGTATGCATTTGTAATTGTATTTAATTTCTCCATTTTCTTAAATGTGTATATATAGTATTTATAGAGTTTTAACTTATAGTTTTAGTGACTTTTTCTTATTTGTAAGTCGCTTTGGATAAAAGCGTCTGCTAAATGACAAAAAAAAAAAGTTAAATGACTAATAAAATTGGTATAATGTTAAACTCAAATAACACAACTATGACAACAGTCTATTTTTCACCTAAGACAACGACTGAATCTTCACTGGTGCTTTTTGAGAATCTGTGCTGGCTTAGAAACTTTAGAATCAAAACTAACGTATATTTAAGTCTAATTGCCTTCAGATGCTCATATATTAGCCCGAGCTTCAGACTTTTCAACAAATCATATCATCATTAATACTTTTAGGATTTTTTTTTACTCTTGCTTAGAGCAAAACAGACCAACATGTGCATCTCTTAATTGCTTTAGAACCTGTGGCACTGATAATAGTGTGTAAGACAACAATATAACATAGCTGGATCTAGATTCGGAGGATTACTTGTATGGTTGTTATATATTTGCCGTATCCCCCTGAACTAAAACTTGCTTTATGGGAAAGCACTAAAGCGTTACAAACATAAAAGTATCCCTTTCTGTAAAGCTGCTTTGAAACTATGTGTATTGTGAAGAGTGATATGAATTAGTTGAACTCTTACATGTCTCAGAAGGCTCTCTTCTCCCAGCACCCGCACTAAACCTTTGGTGTCCATTTGTCCAAGTCGAAGGATATAAAGAGGACGCCCATCTACAAAATACACACAAAAGCAAGCACATAACCACACAGAGTTCTGCTTCTTTAATATTAATACAGCCTTGTTAAAAACACCTCGCTCAGATACATTTTTTGATCAGTTTCAAACTCTTCAAAGCACAGGAGTAACACAGATCCTGGATTAAGAGGCTCTCCATTAGTTCTATGTCACACACAGCCATGTTTAAAGTCAATTTAAAGATAGTAAAGACAGACCTTTATCCTGGTGGTGCCAGCCTCCTGTGTAGTAGTCCTGCAGTAGCTGTGGACACTGCCATGTGTCCAACAGGAAGTCTATCTGATGCTGCTTCCTCCATGTGAGCGTCTGGCACAAAGCCTCTTTGGCCTTTTCCAGATTAAAGTCCCGTGAACGCAGGAAACGCAGCACATGCTGGTCTTTAGGGATCTAAATAGAATGAATTTGTGTTTTTGAAAGAAGTCAGATGTAATCTATTCTACTACTCCAGTCTTCAGTGTCACACGATCCTTCAGAAATCAGTCTAATATGCTGATTAGCAGCTCAAGAAACACTTATTATTATTATAAATGTTGAAAACAGTTGTGCTCCTTAAGTTTTAAAATATAAATCTTTTGTAACTTTTTATCAATTTAATGCATCCTTGCTGAATAAAAAAATATGAATTTATTACCGTTTCATTTGAGATATTCCACTTACCTTGCCCTTGTGCGTTTCCTGCAGCCACTGTCGTAGGCGAATGAGACAGCTCTCTTGGAAAGGGGTCAGCATTCCCAGATAACGGGAGATGTAGTCTGCATCTAACTTATCTGTGAACAACACACAACCAGCAAACAGTTGAGCAATGTGTCAGAGATCATTGACTCTGTTACGAAACATAGAGCCTAGTTTTTATGCTTGGTGTATAATGGAATTAGCTTAGCAACATGCTAACACAAATCTATTTGGAAATCAATAGTGATTGCGCTGTGCGGTCTGTGTGAGGGTTACTGTGTAGAGCTGCAAATAAGTCACAATAACCTAAGAGGTTTCTTTCAGGGTGCAGTTAGGACACTGCCATTGAAAGTACTTTGAAACGCAGTAGACAGCAAGGCAGCTCACTAGATTTTGTTGATGCACAATATCTTTTCATTCCTCCACCACATTATTATATTTATGAGCACATGCTAGTGAGCACTATGATTCATCTCACCATCCGGAGAGCCTGGCAGGACGTCCGTGGAGCTGGGGTGAGCTCTGCTGCTGCATGCTGGGATAGCCCTGGCGTGAGATGGGGTGGGGGCAGGAGGAGGTGCCCAGCGGGGCACGTGGGTAATGCCCTCCTCCTCCAGTTGTTTGAGGTGAAATTCAATAATCTCTTTTCCCTATGGAGATAGAGAGAGAGACAAATAGAGAGTGATACATAAATAAAACAAAAAACATTGGCTTTAAGGGCACAAACGCATGAAAACACATTCTTACACGCAAACGTGCAACAACTAGTGTACTACAGCAAAACAGATCCTGATTATAAGCATAAAGGAAGCAGGAAGCAGGAAGCCCTGAAAATAAAGCAGCAAGAAACTTGGCAGGCCAGTCGCTGACTGTCTGGGTCTAGATAAAGTAAACATTTATTCAGTTAAATAATAAAGAATAACGTTCCAAATGTGTAAATGTGTTAATGCTTACTTGTTTTTGACTCAACTGTTCAAGCTGTCCAGATCTTTTTGTAAAAAGAGGATATGGTGACGGAAAAGATTGAGCAATTATTGCTTATTTACTTGTTTTTGACAAAACTGTTGGTCAAAGTTCTCCAGATAACATTATTTTAGTTTTGTATGGAGACCCTGAAAGGTCAAGTTAATGGAACACAATCAGATGGGGTAAAAAAAAACCTGTTTCTGCAATTCTTTTGTTTTTTCAATGCTTTTGCATTCGCTTGCAAAACGTTTAGCATTCCTCAGAGACACTTTTGCACTCTCTTGCAAAACTTTTTGCAAGCAAGATGTAAAGAACTTCCTTCCACATACAGTTTCTCAAACAATGCAATAGTTTTTACAACACAAAACATAGCAGACCAGGAGAAAGTGGAGGTGTGGACATCAACATAAGAGACGTGACACCGAATAGTTTTGCAAGTGAACTCAATCTTCTGTTGGTAAATGCAAAAGCACTGATTTTTTTTTTTCTTCCTCATGTTTTTATGTATATCTGTCATGTTTTTCCATCACCTTGCCCAGGGGTTCCATATTTGTATTGCGCAAAGAAAATTAAGCATATTTTTGGAGCCATTACCTTTTGTGATTATGTGTTTTATCTTTACTATTGTGACAACTGTGAAACAACTAACGCACTAAAGCACACACACCTTTTTAATGCTGGTTGCGTATTGCTTCATTGCGATCTTCTCTGCTGTGCTCTCAAGCCCGAAAAAGGATTTGATGTCCATGCTGGCGGACTGTTCAAAACAGGTCCAGTCTTCATTCTCCGGGTGAACCTGAAGAGGGAATGCATAAACATCAGGATCCCTCGTAAACTGGCTAACACAGAAACGTGTCCATAAGTGAGAGAGAAAAGGCAGGATGTGGCTTCGGACCGTGTAGCAGCAGTGCTCATAGACATTGACTCTGCTGGAGAAGGACTCATTATGGGCCTCTATGTGCAGAGTTCTCTCTCTTCGGTTCAAAGAGTTCTTCTGGATGAAATACATGTACTCCACTCCTGCCATCTGAACACAGAGTCATGTGTCATAATCACCACAAAGTACCTAATATTGGTCAGTTTTATTGGCTTATTGTGATAGTTCATGCAAAAATGACATTTCTGTTAACATTTACTACATCTCATGTTGTCCCAAACCCATAAGACTTTTATTTCTTCTTCAGAACAAAAATGAAGATAGTGTGATCCATTTAAAGTCTAAATAATCAACGTTTTCAAGTTCAGTAAATGATAGAATTTGGCTTTAATATGGCATTTTGGGCTTGTAAAAGATGTAATACCCTCTTTAGAAGCCGAGGGGCCTCAACATCCACGGTACATCTGCGCTCAATCACTTGGGTCGCCCCATCCTCACTATGACACTCACTGATAATGACACTGTTCACAAACATGGGTATCAGCGGAGAGTTTGGGAATCTTTTCTCGTAGGCCTATGGAAGAAAAAAAGATGAGACACATGCAAGTGTGAGAAAAGAAAAAGGTGATAAATCCAAAGTGATACAAATGATAACTAACTGATTATAAGGGCAGAAACGTCACTGTACACATGAAGACAATTTTTTGCACACAGTGCAGTGTTCTTAAAAATATGTTGTTTTTTTTTCATTTCACCTTGTGTAAATTACCCTCATATAGCTTATGTGTGTTCTTGAAAACAGAACACAGGTCTTGTGATATGTTATTGTTTTAGTTGACGTAGCAGCTCATATGACCGGATTACCAAGAACGACATGCCACATGAAGTCTTAAGTCAACTATACAAATTAACCACAGGCACGCCTGAAAATATTTACTCCCTAATCTCTCACTTGTTATGGTTCTCACTGTGAGAAGTCATAGGACATATACTAAAACCTATACAAATGATCTGCATTGAAAGGTTTGCATATTATCGTTAAATTGGAAGGATTTATACCTCCAGAACAATTATATTGTGCTCGGTTTAGTTTAGTGTCAAATTACACACTTTAATTGCATCTACGTCAGCGCATTAGCCATCAGTGCAAATATGCAGAGCAATGAACGAGCTCTTTCCAGGATATTTGTTTTAGTATGTGTTCTCTGCTATTCCAGAGAGAGAGAGAGAGAGTCACGTAGATTAAATAGCAACACGATCCTGCTAAAAGTCAAACAACACTATATACACACGTGCAAAATGTAAATGATCTACAGAATGTCTTGAGAATAGTAAATGAGAATAGTAGTATGCTACACTTTTGTCACGTGATCTGACAAAAAATGTCATCTGTAATGCATTTTGGCACTAAGAGTTGTCACGCTGGAATGAAAGATCATGTCGAGCATAATGCACAGCTGAATACAAGATTCCATGCAGTGTTGTTCACTGTTAATACTGATCAGTGTAGTAGGTCTTATACATACAGAAACCCTGCTAACCGTGTACAATAAACAAACAAGTGAAGTGCTTTACGCTAAAAGCATGGTAGCCTCTTTAAAATGCCGGCAATATCTCGACCTTTGTGTTAAATCAATAAAGGGATTACTTCCATAGACATCAATCAAAGCAATTGATCAAACAATGAAATGTTTTCTCTGGACTGTACACAATAACAGAGTTTATATAAGAGATGAAGCATTATATATTACGTTCTGCTTTCAGGAACAGAAAAGGCTACAGCAGTAATTGAACTAAAAATCCATTTAATATTCATATTTAATTACTGAATTTCGATAGAATTATAATGCATCTGAACTCAATTATAATTAAATAACAATTCTGCACAATTTACAAAATTAAGGTCATTTGAATTTAGGAAAGTAGAATTATAATAAAATTCAAAGAAATATACACAACGGCTTTCAGTGTTTAATACAATTTAATGTAATTTCTATTTAATGAGCTAAACTAATTTATATTGTATGTTATGCATTTTTCTATCCTAAAATGTCCACATCGGAGGAACAATATGCATTCACAAACAGTAAAAAATAATCAGTATATTCCTTCATGTGATCATAAAAATCAACTGTGGACATTTTACTAACAGCGACATGCAACTAGACTCTCAATAGAGTCTCTGATACTTCTGGTGTTTTGATGGGTACCACAAGAACACCATACTGAGTATGAGAAACTTTACAAGTATATGTCAACTTATTCTACTAACCCTAAACCTACCTACTGAGAGTTAGTAGACATGTAGTTACAAACGAATGAGAATTAGTTGACATGTAGTTACTAAGTTACTTATAGTTAGTAGAATGTCTAAAAGACGATCAAAATAAAGTGTAACCAAACAACTTTTCATGACGTGTGACCAATTCCATTCAAATTCTAATTAAAATGAATGCCAATACTTAAATTGTGAATTTTCCTAAAAAACAATCCCTGAAGTTATTTTCTATTTTAACATGATTACTTGTTGAAGTGGGTTTGATATTGTGTGCAACAAGCCTTTTATAAAATCCAAACCTCGTCCACAGCTGTTTCATAAGCACAATAATACTGTAAGCCTTATTTGTGGCATAAACCCCAGAGGAGTTTTGATTGACAGCAGAGGCTGAGTGCACACACTGAATGTGTGAGCGGTGGCCCGTGCTGACTAAACTATGACGCCAAACTGTGCACTCAGCAAATATGAAAAAACCAATACACAATAATGATGTTGACAAGAGCAAGTGATTAGTACTTTCGCCAGGGGAAATTATGTCATTGTGGGGTGGAGTGGATCAATACATGTGAACTGTAACCTAATTACCCAGCTGATCAATCATGCCTTGAGATTTCACGATGCTCATGCCTGCCAGAATTAATACTGCAACAGATTCACTCCAGACACGAACTACAATGACATTCAGACCATGATTATTATATGACCCAGATAGCTATTTTTAGCACTCTACATATAATAAAACAATCTATTATATATATTGTCTTATCACTGACACTTGCTTAAGATATTGTATTATATAATGCAGTGACAGACTGTACAGTTTAAATGTTAATTACAATTATGTCTCTTTCCCTAATGAAAAGTGTATTTAATGTGCACTTGTAGTGTACTTCAAATCTTAAAAGTAGATATTTTAAAACAACTGTTTGTGCAAACAATGTAATATTAATGAAATAACATGCCACTTAACTGTTTTTAAAGAGAGTTCAGTAATGACTGTTTCTTAACACACTTAAGTACAATTTTTTAATATTGTTGAATTAAAGTACATTTTAAAATGAGTTTTTGTTAAAGTACACTTATTTTGATGCTAGTTCAGTAATGACTTTTCTTAACACACTTAAGTACAATTTTTTATATTGTTGAATTAAAGTACATTTTAAAATGAATTTTTGTTAAAAAGTACACTTATTTTGATGTGTTGACTAACACACTAAAGCACATTCAAAATTGTTTATAATTTAAGCGTGTTGTTTAATACTACATTTAAAGTAAAAAAAAAATTGAAATACACTAAATTGCAACTTCATTACAGATATGCAATTACTAATGTATTTAAACACGACATACATTTTTTTTTTAAAAGAAATCACATTAAAGAATATTTTAGTTTACTATAAAAGATTGTCAGCACATTTGGCAGAATTAAATTGCATATAAAATGTACTTATGTTAGGGTTACACTTCCTGTAAGTGCATCATAAAGCACACTTATTCAACAAATTTCCTTTTCATTTAATGCAATGAACAGTCATTAAATTGTCTGAAAACATTACAATAAATTCACACTTAAGTTTATTCCCGTAAAGTATACCCTATTATATATGTAATACGTACTCTTTTGTATGCTAATGTATTTTCACATGGGTGCTCAGGTGATGGTGAGTGTTAATGATTGTGTAAAGGGTGTGATAACATAAACAGGTCAAAAGAGTTGTGAAAGGATTTAAGTGTGTATTGAAGTGCTGATGTCAAGTGCTCTTATCAGCTTTATCGGATCAGCTGGTGATGTGGAGATGGGCAGCTGAGATACTCCAAAGATATACTGTTAGTTTTGCATAAGAGGAATAAAGTGAAAATTTGTATTCTTATTACTATTAAAATTATCACATCTCTTAAATAAAACTGACATTTTTATTTGGCATACACTGCAAAATAATTAATTTCACTGTGAAAAAAAATCACTCAAAACCATATGTTACGGTGGTTTTACCATATAGGTAGATATTAATAATACATCCAAAAATATGTTTGTTTTTTTAATAATGGTTCTTCTAAGCATTATAGTTACTTATCTCAACAATATGGCATTTACAGTTGTAATTTGGCACAATAATTCATTCACACGTGTGTGTTTATCTGCATTTCACAACAGCTTCTAAAGCAGAAATGTAATCAGAATTTATAAGCATTAAATCTTAATTATCTAAAACGTTAACTATCCATTTTATAATGCTAAGCACATGGAATGCTGAATCAGTTCCAACCACAAATGCTATTAATGCAATAAAGCAATAGAGACTTGTGCTCTGTGAGGTTAAAGATTTACCCGTATTTGAGCTGACAACCCATCTAAAAGTTTAGTGAACTCTAGAGCAAAGCCGCTTTGAGACCGAGTACAGCTGACTAGACACACATTTGAGAACATTACTAAACAAAAGGTAATTCTACATTAATTCTTAATTATTTCAACTAGGTATGATTTAAAAAGACTAAACTGGAAAAAACAAACACATAAAAGGATTAACCAACTATAGACAGACTTTTAAAGAGTATGTATTTGACATACTCACTCATGTGCAAACAATTTTTAAAAACTCACCGCCATTATGAGCTCAAAGGGGAACTTGTAAACCCTCACAGGGGACTGATATTTCTGCACCATCGCTGCACCTCAAATAAAAAGCCCTTTGAAAAATGAAAATAAATAAATAAAATGGATGAACAGCATTATGATCAGAAACACAGGATTGATACAACAGCATAAATGTTCACTGCAAAAAAAAGTTTCTTACTTTTACTCGTCTTTGTTTTCAGCCCAGATATCTAACAATTCTTAAATCAAGAAAGTTTCTCTAGACAAGTAACAATTATTGTCTTATTTTCTTCTTGAAATACAATTATTTTGCTTACCCCATTTGCAGATTATTTAGCTTGTTCTAAGCAAAAACTCACTTAATTTTGACTTGTTTTGTTCTGAAAATAATACAATAACTTTTACTTGTCTAGAACATCCTTTTTGAGTTAAGAATTTTTAGATATGTTGGCAGGAAACAAGACAAACATCTAAGTAAGAAAAGCATTTTTTTGTTGCAGTGATGAAATATTGAAACATCATCATGCATTATGTATTATTATATCTTCAGGCTGCTAACACATTTATCATTATCCGCACAATCTTCAGCAAAAAAAATATTATTATTATTTAACGTGGTCGTCTAAGATACATGTATGAATGTTTAAAAGAGCAAGGGACAGTAACAGCCCCAGGTTCAAACTAAAAATAATGATCACAGTGTACAGCCAGTGACCCAAAAGAGGCCTGTAGTCTTTGTACATTCTTCATACGCATTGTTGTTCACCGGCATAGGCAACGAAAACACAAGTGCAGTAACAGTAAACAAAGACCGACTCCAATGCAATCAACGTCCAGGACAGCTGTGAAATGAACTCTTACCCCTTATCTGTGAAGTTAAAGGCGCAGAGAACGTAGTTTAATGGAAGTCTTGATGAACTCTGATGTGAAATACGAAGAATCCAGTCAAGGTTGCTTTAGTTATTCTGCTCCATGCTGCTAGGGAAGTGAAAGCCGTGGTTGTGTCAGATGAGGTTACATAACCCGCGTCACTCACACAAACTCCGCCTCAAAGCTGCTCCAGGCCAGTCCAGGCCAGTCCACCTGCACTGGTTTAGTTACAAGATAAACAGAGCCTTTCACTTCATCGTTTTCAGTTGAACTTATATTTAGCATACACTGATTTGTACAAGTATTTCATTATCTGTGCAGGAACGATCAAACTAAACAAAAAAAATGTAAGTTATGTAATGTTGTTTAATGTTTAAAAAAGTCAAGCTTTGACAAAGACTCGTCTAAAAGGTTTTCGGGGTAGTTGATTAGTGCCTCGTAGTCACTATTTATTTGTGACTACTTTTTTATCTGTACTCCTTACATGTGTACACAAATATCTGTAACGTACTTTCTACTTCTTACATTTTCAAACCAGGCTCGTTACTTTAGTTTTGATGGATCACTATTCGATAACAAATCTATAACCAGGGGTGCACATAAGTGGTCCGAAATAAGCGCGACCAAAATTAATGGATGACAGCTGTTAATGCACAATTACTATTTTAGATAAACATACTGTACAGTATAAGATTTAAGTTATATTCAAATTGAAAGCCTAATCTTGGCTGCCCGCTGCCGTTCTGCAGAGCAAAACTGTCACATTGTATTCACTGACGCTCTTCCACCAGCAGCACTAAACCCGGAAGCGTATATACTTACTTGCCTACCCTTACAGTAATGCACATACAGTAATTACTTTACTTTACTTTTTAGTCATTTAGCAGACGCTTTTATCCAAAGTGACTTACAAATAAGAAAAAGTAACTAAAACTATTACGTGTTATATTCGAGGTTGTGGATAGAAGGGATACCTCTAGTACCGGAAACCAACAATAAATATTTTTTCTACCTATTAGATTGTGTTTTATTAACGTCTAAACCTAGCCTTGCAATAATGCAGATACGTTAAATATTGTTGTTCAGCGTGAGAAAAATTATGCAATATTGATGCGCGCATGCGCAGTAAGCCGAGGTAGGGTATGATAAAATGTCAGGACACCGGCAACCCGCCAAAATAAAAGCTCGCCGATTTTACGTTCGAAAATGCTGAAAATGTAAATAATAATAATAATAATAATGAAATAAAAATATTAACATTTTATTTTTAAGTTTACTATATAATAAATGTATGTGTATGTAATACTCCCTTTTATCCTAAAATAAAATAGTATTATCACACTTGATTATTTAGTTTATTATTTTATTTAAAAAACTAAATAAAGTGCAATAATATTATTATCACTATTATTAATTATTTTTCGTATAGTTATATGTTATGGGTCACACAGTGCATGTCGTTTGGCCCGTGTGAGGGCCAAACCAAATCTCCAGGTTCTCATATGAGAACCATGTGCACCCCTGTCTATAATAACACATCCTGAATCGATTAGTCTTTCTTGACTGGGAACGTGATGCGGCTCGCGCGCGCTCCGCGTGTCCCCCAAACGGTTTCTAACGTTACCAGAGTAATCAATGCAAGAGACTCGAGAATAGAGTGGATCAGAAAAGTGCGGGTCAGTTTCATTTGTAACTAGGCTGTAGTTTTGTGTTTGTTTACTTAATTAATAATTAAACTGCTAGCAACTCTTAGCAGTAGCAGCCAGATAATTAATAATAGTCTAATGTAAACTAAACTAAATTACTCTCAAACTACTGTATTATAAAGAACATCATTATTATCTACTGTAACGTGACAGCGGAAATTTAGCAGACAAATGTTATAAAACATCGTTGTATAGCATGTTTAGAGGGAGCTAGGACAGATAGCAACACAGCCCTTACAACAATTCAAACCAAAAACCATGGTTACTAGTTAAACCATGGCAACAACAAATTAACCATGGTTCTGCTTCGCTAACCATAGTCTAACCATGAAATGTGTAGTAAAACTAAATTAAAACTTATTGTAATCAATCTGACAAAAACAAACTTTACTGTAGGCTAATAAAACATGGTTCATTTTAGTAAGAGAAAAAATATGACCCATGATAATGCAATAACATGTACAGTATTAGGATATTTCTTTAAAGATATTGTCATGATGCAATTATTATTGTACTAATTTTGATATTTAGGCAATTTAGAAAGTATAGTTTCGTAAAATGTATAGTAAGTCATAAGATAGAACAACATCACATGGTCATAATGTGATACTTTAAATTTAACTAAAATATAAAGTTATGTTATTGCAAACAGAATACAATGAGGTGGTTGTTTTGCGAGGTGGAGACAGTTCTGTTCATAACAGTAGATGGCTCACAGTTTCACAGTTTTAATATACTTTTATAATTATATTATAAATATGTTGCCATGATTGTTCAGCTCATTTACAGTATTATTTTTATATTTAAAATCTGAGTAACAATCACAATTAGCCAGAAGATGGTGCTGTTGACTTTATTTCGAAACTGAGTTAGACTGCCTGCAACACAGCACTGTAATGTCCTCTACTATCTATCTATCTATCTATCTATCTATCTATCTATCTATCTATCTATCTATCTATCTATCTATCTATCTATCTATCTATCTATCTATCTATCTATCTATCTATCTATCTATCTATCTATCTATCTATCTATCTATCTATTTAGTTAGTTAGGTCCAGTATTTTGGATGTGTGGAGGATGTTGACTGTTTGGCATCGTGGGAGCTGCAGCAGTAAATCCATGTCTGAACATGAGTGTGGGTGGGAAGAACAGGTGGTGACTGATAGAAGGGAATGTGGGAATAAGAGGAAGATGTGGCCAGACACATGGGACAGGGACATTCCAGGGTAGGACATTGTTTTGTAAAGACAAGTTCAGGTTGCAAGGGATTTGGAGGAGGTGTTGAGGTAGACTCAAAACTGGGATTTTGTCCTTCCTGGAGGTAGACTTCAGTGTATATGTCATATTTACCACGCACTGTTATAGACAGAGACCTAAACAAGTTACTGGCTAAACTAATGGACAATTCACACAGCACCAACAAACATCAGAACCACAACCCGACAAATGCTGATTCAACATGTTCAATTGGTGAAAACAAGCATTGACCAGCAGCAACAGACTCTGACGGGGTAACACACCGATCAGACAAAATCTGATGAATATGTTGTTGCAGTGCATGTGAGCTATACTTAAAAAAAAATATATATATATTTTACATTATATTTAATCAAAATTTCAATAAAACATCTGTGCATTGTTAATTAACTGAGCAAAGTTTAACAGCGAAACATCTGAAGAATCATCTGAAGGATCTGTTCAACTTCTGAACATCTGTAAGTCTAAAAATGTTTTGCATTTGCATAACGAGGGTTACCATTACAATATCAAACACTTACTGTACATCATACAGGTGTTGTATGCTGATCCAGAATAAAAGGACATGGATGGAGATGGATGGATGCATGGATGGATGGATGGATGGATGCATGGATGGATGGATGGATGGATGGATGGCATGGATGGATGGAAGGATGGATGGATGCATGGATGGACGGATGGATGGATGCACGGCATACATTTATAAATACATAAATGTAAAATGTAAATGGATGGATGGATGGATGTATGGATTTTGAATTTTGAAACTACATGTCAACCAACTCTCATTAATTTTCAACTACACCTCAACTAACTCTCATAGGCGTATTAGTAGGCTGTTAGGTTAATATTAGGGTTAGGGTTAGTAGAAAAAGTTGAAGTTGCAAAGCTACTTATAGTCAATAGAATGTCAGTTGGTTGAACATCAAAATAACGTGTTAGTAGATATCAATAAGACAGTCAACTAATACTCTAACGACTGCTTGTTGACTTATTTGCAACATTACTTACAGCAAACAATGTCTAATCGGGACCATCAATATAAACTGTTGCTATTTATTCTTTTTTAACCTATTTAGGATTACAGTAGCATGAGAAGTTTTGACAAGCGACTGTGATATGGTATTTATTGTATAAACATGGTAAACACTCAGTACAATACATAGTAGTAACATTGTATTTGGTAAATTGTTCTTTTAACACACCTGTACTACAATACCACCACTGTGTTTTTGTAAGAAAACAAATGCAATCTTATACAGTCACAGACTATCAATATCAACACCTCTCCTCTTGTTGGTGTACAATGTCTGTCTCTTCTGAACGACTCTGCATTCTGATTTTATGCTCATTTATCTTTCTCTCAGTTCGCTTTGTCACAGCTGAAAAAGCATATGAATATTCAGGAAGGGGATAAGTCATAGGACCAGCTGGCGTTGGAAATGGAAAGCGATTTCTAGATCCGCGCTGTCAGTGATAAAACAAGAAAATATGTTGTGAGCACAGAGAAATTCATCGGAAATCCTTGTTCTGTGCAAACACAGATGTTTTTGTAAACATCAGATCTATGACAGTAAACATACTGAATCTCAGACTTTAAATACTGTTGACAGTTCAGGCTCAAAAATCTTATTGGATGAGTCAAACGAGTTGAAACCGTTTGTTCTACTTTATCACAGCTGCAGGGCCAATTTTCCCATTGGCTTTTGGAATTATTGCAGAAAATACGCTCTATGACCAACAAAATCGTAAACATTTTATTCAACCTGGTAATATTTACAACACAAATGTATGAATTGAAAGGTAAGCTATAAGCAAACTACATTGCTGCATGGCTGCATCCTTAAATGTTTTAGTTGAAATAGTTTGCAAGAGTGCAGACACTCTAGCCACGTTTCCATTACCCTTCAAAATGTGCAAACTGAAATAGCGAATTGAAAATATGCCTAATGGAAACACGTCAATTTCGAAAAAACTCCCATATATCGCAAAAAATAAAAATATGACGCTTGCATGAGGTGGTTTTTCAGGCAATTCGAAAAAGGATTATATTGCAATATAACGCATCAGATGAAATGTATATTGCATAACACTGGTTAATAGATACAGTGTCAGTTCGCAATAGTTTTTTATCAACATTTATAAAACATCCCAAAAGTTTTGTGCAAATCGGTAATGGAAATCGGCTAATGAGGCTCTGAAAGTGGACTAGTGACTAGATGAGTTTACCTGTTCGATGTAGTGACATTTAGACACATTTTTTAAGACAAGTAAAAGCTTTAAAATATAATCACAAGTGGGTTTACTGATATATTTTGTCATAGAATAAAATGTAAATATGTTGAGTACGTTGAGTAATATGTTGATTTCTTGAGTACACCACAGACCTTATTTTAAGCATTTAAAAACATTTATTTAAGGAAAATCTAGTGCAAAAATCTAAATCGCTTCTAGGTTTTGGCTTGCAAAAATATATTATCCCTGCAGCACTCTATATACACGCTAGAAAGATCTACCAACTTAGAGATTTCATGCCTCACAAATTTAAACTGAATCCCAGCCTTGCATTCAGCATAAAACGGCACAATTGTAAGTGTGATAATGCTTTCATACAAAAAATAAATATACACAGGAAAAGTTATTATTGAGTACAGCATACCGAACCATCACAGTACAAATGACTGACATTGATCTGCTCATCTGTCATGAATGGCCCATTAAACATTCATCACATCACAATTACAACTTAAAAAACTCATCAGTAATAAAGTCCTATGAGGACTTGAAGGCAGTCCAAGACTTTTGCATTTGAATGAATGAATGAAGGATTAATTTATATAGCACTTTATTGTGTATTGCTGTACACCCAGAGCGCTTTACAATCATGTGGGGTGGGGGGGGGTCTCTCCTCAACCACCACCAGTGTGCAGCATCCACTTGGATGATGCGACGGCAGCCACAGGACAACGGCACCAGTGCGCTCACCACACACCAGCTACAGGTGGAGAGGAGAGAGAGTCATAGAGCCAATCAAGTGGATGGGGATTATTAGGAGGCCATGATTGACAAGGGCCAGTGGAGGGAGTTTGGCCAGGACACCGGGGTTACACCCCTACTCTTTTACGAGAAGTGCCATGGGATTTTTAATGACCACAGAAAGTCAGAACCTCGGTTTAACGTCTCATCCGAAAGACGGTGCTTTTTGACAGTATAGTGTCCCCGTCACTACACTGGGGTGTTAGGACCCACACAGACCACAGGGTGAGCACCCCCTTCTGGTCTCACTAACACCTCTTCCAGCAGCAACCTAGTTTTCCCAGGAGGTCTCCCATCCAGGTACTGACCAGGCTCAACCCTGCTTAGCTTCAGTGAGCAACCGGTCTAGGGCTGCAGGGTGATATGGCTGTGGCATTTGGTGCAAAATAGAGGTACCGGCTTATTGTGAAACCTTTTTCTGTCTAGTTAAAATTGAAATCAGATATATCAAATATGTTCTTAATTAACAATTTATCTAGTCTGACCTTCTCCTCAACAGTACTAACCGCTGTGCTCTTCCCTTTGAGTAGCAATACATTGAATAAGTGTAACTGAATGTTTTCCTCTCTTTTTCATGATCTCCAAGGTTCTACAGAGACCACAGCTCATTATCAGGGGCAAAGCTCATCTGCCTCAGCCTTCAATGTGAATATATTGTTGCTATAATTGTCTTTCTTTTCCTCTGACATCTTTATGACCGTCACACACAGCTGCATTTTTTAGCAGAATAAGTGGATTTGAATATAGAGAAAAGTATAATCTATTGGGAACTGACACTGTTATCTTTAGTAGGCTATAGATAGTTTAGTCGTGCTTTCTAGAGGAAGGAAGGACCTGAGCCATATAGACACAACAATATCTTTGAGACTAGGGGTTGGCCAGTAAACTTGAACACCTCAGCAAATGTAACAATGTTGCTAGACACCGACCTACACCCAGACAAACACCCTAACATTGTTACACAGGCAAGCCCAGCTCATGTTTTCTTCAGAATCTAGCTTGTATTTGTGTCCACCGGATCAGACTGGAATTTCCCCCGGTGAGTTGGTCTGAAGGGAAATATCATGAGCTCCCTATATATTTTGAATACAATTATATTTGGTCTTATTTTTCATGTTTTGAAGGTCTATCTGGGATGGGAAAATCGGATAAGTTGCCACAGGTCTATAAGCAATGAAAAGTAAGAAATTAAAGCCAGGGCACCGAAGCCAACTTGACAGAAAGCCCACATTTAAACTCTAAGGAGGAACCAGTTCAAAATCCAATTATTATGCACCAGCTCTGAAACTCCCTCTCCACCATGAACTGCTGCTGCATACAGAGTTACACACAGAGGAAATGAAAATATTGCTCTCTCTGTGTGTGTGTGCGCGTGGAAGCTATTGGCAGAAGGAGCTTGTGGCTTTGATGACTTATGGTGGGCATCATGATGCAGTATCAATAACTCATTAAAACTGCCCACACATATATTGACTAATCTGCACTGAATATTTCAGAAAAATGCAGTCGTTTACACCATTTAAAAGACAATCTTATAAGAAAATGTAACAAAATAATTATTCAAAAAAGTTGTTGTTTACCACAAAACAATCACTACAACAACGGTGTTTTGTAGATGGTTTGTTAGTGCATTGAAAAAAAAGGTTTTAGCATGTTGCTCTGTAGTTGAAAGGATGTTCTGAGTGATTCGGTGCATAATGAGTAGGATAAAAAATGTGCTTCGGCTTAATACTCCCTCTAGAGCCCAAATTATGCTTCAGTTTGCATATGTTATGGTATATGCCCTAATGTGCATGATGTAAATTCCATCTTCAGAATAGTAAAACTTTTCTAAAGTCCTAAGAATGACTATTTTTAAATTAAACTTTATATAAAATGTAAATATTAGCATAGCAGCATGTTTTTTTTTCTAACCATATGCAGTCTGTATGCACAGTTAAAAAATTATCGCACATGTGATAATTTTGTCCACAAGGTGGCAACACTGGCCTGGACTGTTTTTTTTTTACATTTGGAAAATAAATGGATAAGAAGCAGAAAAAAAACAAGCTGTATACAGCAACAACAATATATGCTAGCATTAATGAGTGCTAGTGTGAGGGTGTTAGTGCTAGTTTATTCGCAACTCTAGTTTAAATGAGCGCTCATGCATGTTTTCAGCCATAACTTCTAGAGAAAGATAGCAAAGACACTAGACAAAGAGAAAACTTTGGCTGTATATGCTAAGAGTTTACATCAAAACTGATGTAGTGTACTCTGGGCTTAAGTCGGCTATTAAGTACACGTTTAAATATGAATGATACTTGATACTTTAAGCCATATGGCTTTCTAGTCATAGGTGGTTTTATGCTGACTATGGAGTGAAACTGATCTAGAAATTTTTTATATTGGTGAAGATGAGGAATATATGATTAGAAAACTCTATTAAATATCTAACATTTGTTATGGTTGAGGTTGAGTCCTATTCTTACATGGACAGAGACCTCATCATTATCCAATACACCCCAGAACTCACACTGATCCATATGTATGACCGAAGGAGGGATTGTCAGCAGCAATATCCATCTGATGTATAGCACACCTCCCCCACAGTGTCTGCATGCGATAAGAAACGCTTGCGCTTTCAAAGTTTGTTTAGCCTATTTCTTCCACCGTACCACAGTGGGGAAATATATTGTGTGTTTTTGGTTTACTCGAGCTGCAGTAAAGAAGCCCCAGGGGCTGCCTTATTCTTTTAGAACCCAAAAAAATAATAGAAACATCTTATTGCTGAAGATATTATACAGTGCTCATCCCTCAGTGCACATTCTGCCTTCAACCCTGAACACCTACGTAAAGCTGTTCAGCCCAGGGTTGTGCACCATTCAGAGGTGACTTGAGAATGCCTTTGATATCCCAATTCAATTCTTGAATTTCGGCTGAGGTAGACAGTATGCTGGATTGTAATTTGAATTAAAATGGAATGGCATTCAAATAAATGTATATGACTGCTCTATATGTAATTTTCAGTAGGAACATTCCAGAAATGTTACACTAAAAAAAATGATGATGGTTCATCAATCATGCATGGTTTTTAGAGTATGAGACACTGAGCTTGAATTACTTAAAAATGCAAATTAGACAGACAATATGCCATCAAATGTTGTCTCAACTAGCCTAAAGGAGTGACTGAATAAACAGATTCATATTGAGCAATGTTCCTGATTTGCAGGCTCCCAGCATGCATTGTAGCATGAATAAATTATGAATTTAGTGTTACAGGCTTTATCTTTTGTTTAGCTTTATTTATGCTGTTGTTGCTGCTTTGTTGTCTCTCTTGTTATACAGTATGTTGTGTGGTAATGTTAAGAGCTCATCTTTTTACTAGATGCACATCTTTGCTTCACAATACAATACTTTTTTAAAGGATCATTCTGACATTCTTTACACCATTACATGTTACCCTGAAGGACTTTATTTATTCTGCAGAAAGTACACACATGTTGGGTTTCCATGTTTTATGGGGATATTCCATAGAGCAGTGGTCGCAAACTAAATTCCTGGAGGGCCACAGCTCTGCAGAGTTTAGCTCCAACCAGCTCCAACTCAGACCTGCTTGGAAGTTTCTAGTGATCCTCAAGACCTTTATTAGCTGGATCAGATGAGTTTGATTGGGGTTGGAGCTAAACTGTACAGAGCTGTGGCCCTCCAGAAATTGAGTTTGAGACCAATGCCAAACTGTATTTTCTATCCCTTATTTTTCTAAACCTACCCCTCACAAGAAACATACTGCATTTTTAGATAAAAAAACAACAACAATGATTTATAAGCTTGTTTCCTCATGGGGGACCAAACAAGGACAAGGATTTTGAATTTTGCCATATTTGTGGGGACATTTTGCTCCCATAATGTAGGGTATATATGAACCACAACAAACAAACACAGGTCAGGTCCAGTCTTTACATGATGATAATATTAGAGCTCAATTCTGTTTTAATGGTCTCTGTGGGTCAATTTCAATTGGATGTGAGCATCCTTATGCCCTGCTGACTCCAAACGGCAGAGGCGCTTGAATCAGGGACTTTGGGGGGAGCAGGGCACTTGCATATTATAATAAAGCAGTTTGTGAGCATTACGTGTACCCTTCACTAATATACTTGTGGAAGTGCACTTCATTAAGAGATCCAGTTGGTAATTTTTATTTGGATTGCATACGAATGGAGTCCTCTTCCCAAAGAGCCATTGAAGGGCACAAAAATACAGTTTGGAAAACCACCTTTTTTAGTGATGGGAGAAAAATTACTCCAATTGTAAATTCTTATTATCCAATGAAAAGTTAGATTTTTGTGATTTGTTTTATAAAAGATCAAAAAGATTAACAACGCAGCTTAATTTTCACAGCCTTCTTTGAACCTATTTACCAAGGGTGCCAATAATTCTGACCACGACGAAGTAATTTAACAATCGCTTTGGAAAATGTTTTACATTTCGAAATGCTTGAAGCACCACAGGCTGGCGGCACCAACTGGTCATAATGTTGTTAATGCAACACAAACTCAGCCTAAAGATATAGAATTACACTTCTTACAAACCAATTGCACATTTTCATGAAATAACTATTAAAATTTGAACCCTCTGAATTTTGAAATCTTTAGAAACCAAAGTTTGAAAACAAAGCCCTGTTTGCTGAAGTCACCTGACTTGGCAAGTTTGAAACAAGATCAGATTCATAAATGTTTTGAAGCTTAAACTTCATCTGCTGTTTTGCCTCCCGTATAAATTTGCCATGATACAGTTTTGTTTGTTTGTCCGTATCTTCTTTTGTCTTCCAGAAGAAAATCATACTGGTTGTCGTGTGTTTAAATTCTTTTACTGTGCTATTGTGTTGAATTTCTTTGAATTATATTACAGTTAATTCCTCTTCCTGCTATTAAAATTCAAATTAGAATCAGCGTCATGTGTGGCATGAGGCCAATTTAATTCAGATGCACACTCACGAATCGAAAGGGAGACATTTTTTTGCATTTTACCTAACCTTGGTTCACACACTAGATTTCTAAATGGTACATAAATCCAACAGCAGCAAAAGCTGTTTTTGCAAAATAGAAACACTCAACACATTGGTCATTTTAAATAGCACTTGCCAGCATGCATCTGTTTATTGACATCAGAGCAATGTTGTGAAGCCTATCTGCATTTACTCCGTACTGCTCACAAATGTTCGCTGTTTTCTAATGTGAAATATTTTCTGTTCTCTGGGATAATGTGATATCAGAGGAGGCTGTTAGCAATGAAACATCATGCCACGAAATAACACAATTAAGACAATTAATACATTTAACAGCCTGATGCTTTTCTTCTGAATTGAGTGTTCTCTTCTAATCAATCTCCTCGATTTTGCTCAGCCAAGCACTGTGAGCAGAACACATTAGTGCAAATATGCAGCACAGTGCATTCAGAAAGCATTCAGACCCCTTGATTTTTGTTGCAGCCTTATACTAAAATGCGTACATTGTTGTTGTTTTTGTTCCATACATTTCCATAAATACATATCAAAAACAGATTTGTTATAATTAATTAAAAAGAAAAAAAAGTGAAATATCAAATTGGCAGAAGTATTCAGTAGTACAATTTAGTAGGGGAAAAAAAGAGAAAACAAACCCTTATATAAGCCCTGTGTAGTTTGTAGCTAATTTGTTCTGAATGCACATCCCCGTTTAAGACGACAGACAATGTGCTCATTTGAATGTTTGTTTTTTTTCTTTTTCTCCGTGATAGATTAAAACATTTGCTATATATTTTAAAATACATAATAATGTTAATTATATAGCGCTTTATAAAATACAGATTGTTACTAAGCAGCTTCACGTTATTTTTTTCTGTTTAAGTCAGTTCAACGTTCATTAAATTCAGCTCAGTTAAGCAAAATTCATCAAATTTGAAAAAAGAAAAGAAAATCAGTTCTACAGAAGACAATAGTTCTATCATCCAGCTCAATCCAGTTAAAGTTGCGATTACTATAGTTAAAGTAAACTAAGATTAAACTAATACAAATATTACTTACTAAATAAAATACATGTTAATTGTATATACTAATAATATTAACTAGTAATATTAACATGAAAGCAGAAAATGTATGCAATCAATTTAATAATGATATGTTGCTGAATATCAAGCATCTTTTTTTAATACCCAGTAGTAGCAGCAGTATTCATTATTTTGCTGTATGGAATTAGATAGCTTTTATTGTATTTATAGTTCCATTAGACGTAGTGGTCTGTCTGTAGAGACAAAGATATATGGGTGTGTTGAGATCGCTATCCAGAGACTGTCCATGGTTTATGGCACCAGACTGGATTTCCAAGCACAGAAAGCAGTATAAATATTAAACTCGAATAACTTTCAAAGCAAATTATAATTAAGAACACAGTTTATTCTAATTACGAGTCTTCATCTTTGTCTGGGAAAGTGTCCCAGTCTGCTCCTGTCTAATTATTGAGTGTTGATGAGGCAGCTGGAGCAGACGTCCTCGTTAAGCACTCCAAACGAAAACAATTAGTGCTGTTCAAAGCAGAACATTATACATGCCTCAAGATGCTCATCTGTTTATGCACCAGCTGACACGCAAATGTCGACACTTGAAATCGCTTCAGCTTTTTGTCAATGACGCTAGAGTGCTCAACTTTTCTTGCAAATTACCTGTGGTCTTAAAGAGTAGCTCCCCTTCAGGCTAGGTTCACACTGCATGATTTGCGATTTCGTCAGATCGATGCTCTTCTCACACTACACGACTGTCTGGGGTTCCATCTAGTTGCTCTTGTGTGCACAATAGACAATGGATTGGCGACAGCGTTTTATTGTTAGATAACAATAAAATAATATATATTAAGACTTACTGTATAATGCATGGATCTAATATAGTTACACATCAGAGGTTTTGCCCCATCAGTTTCCTAAATTTACTTCAGAAATAACTGATTATGTTTGTATGAATAGCCTACTAAAATACTGTAATTCTGTGTATATTTATCGGGATCACGCGCTGACTGAAGCACCTTTATATGTGCGATTCATTTGTGAGTGAGCAGCTGAGTGAGAAGCAAGTAGAGAAAAGGTCCTCTCAGAATACGCACAAATAAAGATAATTTTAGATGTTTCATTACTATTTGGAGCATTTGGATCATACGATGAGGGCTTAATGAACTCCTGAAAACTAACCAAAGTGAATATTTTTCACCTTTATTTTTTTTGCCTGTAGCTCAAGATTATGTGCATGCGCATTCCGACTCATTTTGCCAGCACGGGTCACATATTACTCCCAAGGTTGTCCAGTTGCCAGATTTTTAAACACATCCTTCTAACACAATTGACTCATCATACAAATGTCAACCCATTTGTGACCTCAACCTGGTAACCTACAACCCTGTTGCGCAATTTATATCTGCACAACTAGTAGACCCAGGAAGTTGAATCGAGCATCACTGGTAGAAATGGGACGAGAAGACTCAGATGGTGCTTAAGCAAAAAAAAATATATAAACAAGGTCTAGTAAAGTCTCGGTTACGTACGTAACCCTCGTTCCCTGATGGAGGGAATGAAGACGTTATGTTGTGACGACATAGGGGGTTTACTTGGAAGCCCCAATCATCTCTGACTAAGAGAAAACACCTATGAAATTGGCTAGTGGATTTTGCATACCTGAGCCACTTCTCGTGCATACGGGTATAAAAGGGCGACAAGTGCATCCACTCATTAGGTTTATGCTGAGGAGCCGAGAACAAGTCCCTGGCAACCAGCGATGGTTCATGATTGTGGCATGGGGACATAACATCTCCATCACCTTGTGCACGTAACAGATTTGACACTTTGGGGAACGTTAATATAACACCACCATAGTGACAAGTGCCTGTCCTGTGTCAAATCTAAAGAGCAGTACTAGGACGAGAGCACTTGGGAACCTGGGGTAGAGTCCAGATCCAAAGAATAAAATATGATGAATGTGTGCGGTGAGGACCAACCTGCCGCATCACAAACCTCTTGGAGAGCAACTCCTGATATAAGGGCCTTAGAGGCCGCCATATTCCTGGTCGAGTGGGACCGGACAGCCATAGGAGAAGGTTGACCGGCCGACTCATAAGCAAGTGAGATGGCCTCGACCACTCACTTGCTCATCTTTGCTTAAATGTAGGGGACCTCATATTAGGAGGTCCAAAACATTCGAACAACTGTTTATTTTTACACCACAGGGCAGCTCTGTGGACATAAGCATCTAATGCCTGCACTGGGCAAAGCAAATTGTGCCTTTCCTGGTCCGCATTCTGAAAAGGAGGAGGACAGAAAGCTTGCAGCATAATAGACCTCGCCACATTAGCGGGGACTTTAGGAACGTAACCTGGTCTAGGATGAAGGAATGCTTTAACCAAGCCAGGTGCATACTCCAGGCACAAGGGTGCAAACGATAGCTTGGTGCAGGCCTCATCCTCAAAGTACCACGGAGTAAACGAGATACCAGGGGGTCTTTCTCCACCGACATTCAAGGAATGTGGTAAGCACTATGGCCGCCACAAACCTTTAAAGTGGGCAGGGATAACCCTGCAGTGAACCGCACTTGCAGGAACTCCAGCACTGTACCAACTGGGCAGTTAACTGGGTCCAGCTGATGGTCACTACACCATGAAGTGAAAACTCTCCATTTCAAGGCATAAAGTTTCCTCGTGGAAGGGGCTCTGGAGTGTAGAATGGTCTCAACAACCTCGGTTGAGCGACCTGGGTCTATGAGCTGGGCCCCCTCAGAGGCCAAGACCACAGTTTACACAGTTCCGTTGGGGGTGAAATATCAAGCCCCATGCTTGGGACAGAAGGTCCCTCCTGATGGAGAGCTCCAGAGGAGGCCCGTCGAGAAGGGATATTATATCTGGGAACCCTATTCTGCCTGGCCACCGCAGCGGGGCAATGAGAAGTAGTAGAACCCGGTCCAGGCAAACTCTCTCCAGGACTCCCGGGAGCAAAGTGATCGGGGGAGATGCATACAGACGAAGCTTCGGCCATGTCTGCACCATCCCGTCCAGTCTGGGAGAAGCTGGATGCGTGAGGGAGAACCAGAGTGGACAGTGAGACGTCTCTTGAGACGCAAACAGATCCACTTGTGCGTGGCCGAACTCCCTCCATATCAGCTCCACCACCTTGGGGTGGAGCCTCCAATCCCCCGGGCCTCAGCCCCTGTCTCGACAGGATGTCTGCTCCTATATTGTGGACCCCCGGGATGTAAGCTGCTCGAAGAGACAACAACTTCCCTTGGGACCACAGGAGGATTTGGCATGCCAGTTTGCAAAGTGGAAAATATGAGGATGACTGGTATGAGGAGCTGGCTTAGATGTTTGGGGCTGCTCCCGCTCAGCAGCCCCGGAGATATGAGTATGGCGGGGGAGGAGTTTCTGGAATGCAGGTGCTTATTTAGCTGATTTCTGAAATGCTCCTCTCCCAAACAGGCAACACAAAGAACGTGCGTATCCCCACCCGTTAAATAATGCGGGCAGTAGTGCTGGGCGGTATACCGGTTCATACCGTATACCGGTGTTTATTTTTCTTATGATATGAATTTTTCAAATACCGCAATACATGCAATATGTCGTTTAAACAACGTTCGAAACGCGACACTGTTTGAGAGGAGTCTCTTTTCACTGTTGCACTGCGGCGAGGACACAGCTGTATGTGTTACTAAGCATGAAAGTTCTTAAACTGAAGCTGTAAAACTAGTAGAACGTGAACTCAGCCACAAATATCCACCGCCATCAGCTCCCGCGTTCTCTCTCTCGCACGCACACACACACGCACACACACACACACACACACACACACACACACACACACACACACACACACACACACACACACACACTATATCCACCGCTCGCTGCCATCAGCTCCCGCGTCTCTCTCTCACACACACACACACACACTCGCGCACACACACACACTATATCCAATGCCCGCTGCCATCAGCTCCCGCGTCTCTCTCTCTCTCTCTCTCTCTCGTGCGCGCGCAACTTTTCTGGATAAACCTTAGCTATGGTTCAGTTGGAAGATGTCTCTAGGTCCGCCTCTCTCGGCGTCTCTTCTGTGAAGTGAGCGGTAAAGAAGCAGAGCATTCAGCTGGCCGTACCGCAGTAGACTCTTCAGTAAATGAGTACAACACAGCGTTTCCATGCACCTGTCGTCGTTAACTGACTGTTTGGAATTATAAATATGAGCATAGTTCGTCTGTTAATATTATGTGCTTCTTTTTTTTTTACTCAGACGCAGGCAGTGCGCTGCATGAGACAAAAAATAATAGCCAAAACCACCACATAGCCGCACTTTAGTTATGCATGTTGATTTTATCAGACGATGTCGCGATTATAAATGAGAGTAACTCCTGGTTAACATGTAGTAATGGGTCGTGTTTAGTCACCATTAATATGGAGTTTTTCTACAATATTCACTCATCATGACCGTAAAATAGGACATTGTAAGTCAGTCTACCGCAGTACTTACTCTCTCAATCAGTGGAAAATGTGGTTAACACCCGGTCATGCATGAAAAAAATAAATACCGTTATAGACCGTGAAACCGTTACTATTTTGAAAAAATACCGTGATATAAATTTTTGGTTATACCGCCCAGCACTAGCGGGCAGGGATGAACGCACATTCTAAAAGCTTGTTGTTGCTTGCTCGCCATTTCTGAGTAATTAAATACTGACAGACAACACCAAATAAGACAAGGACAGTTTCACACAGAGTGCTTGTGAAGACACAAAAATCCAGTGACAGCTTCGTTTGGGCAGGCTTTATAGCTTCCTGGTTCGTGACGTCACATGCTCTGATGTCCCATTACACCTTGGATTGATTTCACATGTGCTTCAAGACATATCACGCAAAGCATTCCCCAAAGCGTCAAATCGACGGAACGGAGTTCCCTTGAAAGGGAACAGCATTTTTAGTTGCTCTCACGGATCAGCGTGAACAGGGATTATTTTGGCAATTTTGTTGTCAGAATGTGAAACCTTTCAAAAACGCACAGGAAAAGCGTTTCTGTTTTTAGTATAATTGTTGTTGTGTAAATGTACCCTAAATTTAGGACAATTGGAATATGTCTGAAAGTTGTATCTTTTCTTATCTGAAATTCTCTTTTACCTGAGACACAATAGCAGTAAGGAATGATTGTCTCCTGCAGGTGTCCGCTAAGACTGTTAAGGTGCTGGTGCAATTGTTTATAGCACTGCAGGCATGGAGAGACATGTTACTGATGGCCCTGTGTTGAGCTTTGAGGCTCTTCTAGATAGAAATTTGAGTGATAATCCAGCTGGAAGGAAGTCATCATCCCTGAGCTGCAAACATCCTCTTTTTACACATCCTCAAAAAAAGGTGTTGGGAAAACTGCAGAGTAGTTATGCTATTATGTTCTTTTTACAAACATTACTGAAAGTAAGAATAGATGTCGTGCTACATAGAACAGACCATTTGAAAAAAGCAGTGTGTTTGTGTTGTGTGTATCTGTGACTTTTTTTTAAGCAAACATTCCTGTTTTTTATGTTAATGTTTTTCATGGGAATATAAATGAGTTACAATGTTACAATTTCACATATCATCATTGATACGTATTAAGGGCTTACATAATAATCAAATCCCACCGCTTTTATTGAATTTAAAATATGCTTTCACTCTATATGTATTTATTTTTTCTAAAATGCTTCAATAAAGAAAGCTAAAATTTAAATTAGCACTATTAAACAAAACACTGAAAACTGAAATAACTGTTCCCCAACAAAACCACCAAATTAAGCCAAGAAAACCTTCATCAGAGCTGCCCGTCAAACAGTTTGTCCTCCTTTGCTACTTCCTTATATAACACAGCCAGCCCAAAGTCATGCAGGCTTTGCATTCATTCAGTCATCCTATTTTCATTATTCATTTTCAATACCTTCTCTCATAGTTGGCAACAGGGTCATGCCCTGTATAATATCTTAAATGCTACTGCAGAATAATTCATAAAGTAATGACTTTAACAACTACAAGTAAAGTAACTCATGCATTAAAAATTAAACCCAAGCTAATGCACACTACTATACATATGCTCAGAATTTACTACATTATATTCAGAATTATATGAACTGTGACAAGGTTGAATATGGTTTATAGAGTTATAAGAATAGGATTTTCAAATCTAGGTGAAGTTTTGTACATAAAAAGTCTACACAAACCTGTTAAAACCGCAGCTTTATGAGGTGTTAGTGAATCCAAGTAAAATTATGACAGATCTTTTACCCCTTTTATTTAATATTAAAACCAACTAAATTCATGATGTACGCACAAGTCTACACAACTCTCAACTAATACTTGGCTGAATCAACTTTTGATTGTAATAGAGCAGCCAGTCTTTTTGAATGGGAGTCTATCAGCTTATCATATCTTGATCTGTCATTTTTCCCCCACTTGTCCTTGCAAAAAAAGCTTGCATTGATCATATTACTGAAAGATCTTCTGTGAACAGCATGTGCAAGTTATTCTACAAGTCTTTCAAGTCTATTCAATTTAGATTTAGAGTTGAATTTGGGTAGGCTGAGATATGAAGAATAAATGTTATCACATACAGCAAGTGTCTAGCTCACACCAGACGTTCCTGCAGCTTCTTTACTGTTGCTATAATTTACTTGACAGCCTCCTTGATAAGTTTCCATCTTGCTTTTACATCAGCGTTTGACAGGTGTCCTGTTCTTTTTAGTGTCTCATTGTCTCCTCCTTGTCCTCCACTTGTTGATGATGGCATTCACGATATGGCACATCTAAAATTTTGGAAATACTTCTATACCCTACTCCTGATTGGTACTTCCTCACAATGAGATCCTGCATCCTTTGCAAGCTCTTTGCTCTTTCACATTGCTTCAGCATTAAAATGCAACCAAGAAAGTCCTACAGAAGATGATTTGTATTAAAGGTTAGTCACTTAAATGATTAGCGAAATAATTAAATTAATTTTTAGTAAGAGTTTAATGTAATCGATTAATTCCAAACAGAGTAACAGTCCCATTATAAAAGGGTGTACACGTTTATCTATTTATTGATTTGTTTGTTTTCCACTTAAAATGTATATTCCTTTGAATTTTATTCAGTTCAGTACTGCATTAAAGGTGGAAAAACATATTACATGGTTTTACTTAGATACCTTTTTAGCATAAGTTATAACGGGAGTGTGTGGACATTTTTATTTTTTATACCCACTATATATTCATATGCTTCATATCTCCTGGCATAATCGATATCAATGCTTTATATCTCCTAGCAACACCCTTTTTATGGCCTGCAGTGGGTTTAGGGGACCAAGCTGAAAGAAACCTTGATTTAATGGACATGTGATACAAATACATTTTGTACATTTTATAATATTTTATACATTTTAATGAAATCACACAGACGTGTGGTTTCTACAGAAGCGTATATCATCAGCTAACAACACCAGAGCTCATGGTATGTCTGTTATAAAAGGTTTATGCATCATTGCTATAAATGTATTTCTCTATGAAAAAAAATACTACTAATAATGGGATTTTCACCTCCAGAACCATTATATCGTGTTCTATTAAGTCGTTTAGATTTTTTATCCAGCATATATGAAATATAAGACACTATGTTTTTGCAAGGCAGTTAAGGGAGCTAAAATAAAGCCCACACAACATGATTGTGCAGGTAAAGCTGAAATCCCCCTGTGCAATGCCTCAGTGTAATTGGAAGCAATCGTTCATCCATAAAGGTATTTCTGCATAACGATGAGCAGATGGTGTGCCACTTTGTGGTAAGGAAACCTAAGAATGCTCCAAGTCTAACAGGCAATTACACTCCTCCTATGCACAATTTACTCCGCTGTAAGTAGCCCAGTCATGCTCCTCTGAGAGAGGTGAACGAGCCAATTTCACTTCAGATGCTCCAGCAATTAAAGGTGGAAACACTCTCAGATATGTGCTTTCACACTCTCTGAGGGAGAATACAAGAAAGTGAAAGAAGCAAGGAGATGAAAAAACGAGGGACTGAGGAAGATGTTGAGGAAGTAAAAATAGTAAGTGAAAAGGATCATGAAATTGAAAGGTTTTTCAAATGGTAGTCCATGCAAACATGAACCTTCTGTCATCATTTATTCACACTCACATTATCCCAAAACTCTAAGCTTGAAGATATGTGAGGAAAAAACTATCTATTTTTAGTTAAACCTGCAATAAGAGGTACTTCAAGTACCTCGGTGTAAACATCTCCGAGGACCTAACTTGGACTACACACATTCAGACTCAGGTTAAGAAAGCCAGGCAAAGACTGTACCATCTGCGACAGCTGAGGAAATTCAGGGTCTCACCAGCTATCCTGAAAACTTTCTATTCTGGGGCCATAGAAAGCGTACTGACTCAGTGCATCTCAGTGTGGTATGGAAATTCCTCAAACCAGGACTGCAAAGCTCTACAGAGAGTCGTGCGCTTAGCTGAGCGCATCTCAGGGTCTGCTCTCCCCTCTCTGCAGGTCATCTACCTCAAACGCTGCAAAAGCAGAGCTGCAAAAATCATCAATGACTCAACCCACCCCGGTAACCATCTTTTCTGTTTACTGCCATCTGGCAAGCGCTTCAGGAGCATGATGGCAAAAACCGAAAGACTGAGGAGGAGCTTCTTCCCTCAGGCCATCAGGCTCCTAAACACAAACCCAGTCTCATAAACATTCACAAGACTCATTGTTAACTGTAAATATTCTCATATTCTCAAATATTGCTGCTTTATGTACAATACCCTGAACAACCCGTCTGCACATCCCTCTTATTCACATTACTATTTATTAAGTCCCAGTACACTGTTTTTTGCACATCTTATTGTTTTTTGCACATCTTATTGCTTATTGTTTTTTGCACATCTTATTGTTTTGCACTTTTTATTTCATTGCACATTTTACTCTTATTTCTCTTCTTTTACCATATATATGCTCTCGTGTTGTGTTACTTTATATAATTTTTTATTTTTATTATTTTGCACTGTCCACTGAGCGGACCTGATTCGATTACATTTCACTTCTAATTATACCCTGTATAATTTATTATGTGACGAATAAAGAAACCCTTGAACCTTGAAGAGGTTTCTATTCCTCACTGAATGTCCATCTCACAAAAACTCAGCATTAAAAAATTTCTGACATATGTAGTATTTAAATATGTATTAAAAAAATATTTCATAGTGACATATGTAAGCAAAATATGTTGTTAAAGTTTTTCAATTGTACTGGATACTATCCCTGGGATCTTTATTAATCAGCCTGGAACAAAGTTCAAGGTTTTTTTATTCGTCACATACTCAGTTATACAGAATATAATCAGTAGTGAAATGTTAATCAGGTCAGGTCCGCTCAATGGACAGTGTAAAATATGTAACACGACACAAGAGAATATATATAAATATAGGTAAAAACTTTAAATAAAAATAATAAGAAAAAATAAAGAGTAAAATGTGCAATAAAATAAAATGTGCAATACAGTATACTGTGGACTTAATAAATAATAATATAAACAGGGATGAGGAAGAGCAATGTGCAAACAGGTTGTACCGTGTATATGCACATAGCAGCAATGCGGATGATGGAGAATAGTGAATGTTTGTGAATAGTGAATAGTGAAAGCACAATCTGAGCGGAGCTACCTGAAAGGCGACTGAACACAGCAGCGCCATGGTGATACCTTGGTATCACAGATGTGAATTCCAGAAATACATCAAATTCTGTTTCATTGAGGTATTTTTAACACAATTGCAGAACATACAATTATTTTAAATGGCAGAGGTGTAAAGTTTTTGAGTAAATGTAATAGGGGTGGGCGATATGACCAAAATCTTATATCACGATATGACAAATTTTATATCACGATAACAATATATCACGATAGTGATTTTTTTCTTTTAAAAAGGTTTTTCTTTTATTAAAATCTTTAATACCATATAATTTTCCTAATCCTTTCACCAATGTCAATATCAAACTAATACAAAAAAAGAGAGAGAGAGAGAAAACAAATCTCAAGCTCGCTGAAGATAAATAAACAGTCAGTGATGAAATAAGGATAAGAAACTAATTGCAAGCAATAGGACAAAAAACTACCCCTAATTAGTCTCCACTGTGTTAATTATATCTATCTATGATAGATATAATTAACACGTGTATTATGTATAGATTATATACATATTATAAATATATCATTATTATTGTTATTTTTATTTATTCTCATTAAAGTTACAAAAGTGATTTAGTCAAGAGCAGTGAGAGATTTTCGAGCAGTGTGCTATGATTAACATGAATGGCAGACAGAACGAATATTGGACAGCTTCCCCTTTAAGACCGAAGTCCGGATCTAATACACTGTTACATTGCGTTTTCTCTTTCTGCAGTTTACTCGCGCTTCAGACTTACATCGCTGTGTTTGAGGATACTTGCAAAGACGGGGATTCTGACGCATATAAGTGTGTTTATGTAATTGTTCAAAGTCAGCAAAAAAGAAAAGGCGCGCTCCTCTCACACAGAAAGAGACAGCGCACGCATATAGCTCTGATGTTTCATTTTCAACGGCTTAAAATCGGTTGTTTTAAAACTGCAGTGCTTAAAAATGCGTGACCATGCTACATATGTAGTCCCTCGTTTAGGAACAAGCTCCTGGTTGTGTCCTGGCTGGTCGTTCTCATCTCCACCTGTGTCTGTCTCTCCTTCACGCCCTGTGGTGGGTGGCGTATAAAGATCGCAGTCACTCAAATGATGAAGAGGTATTACCTTAAACAATGTATTTTGCGACACCACGATATAAACGATAGAACATAATATGAAACGATAGACTTTTTATTTCGTCCATCCAATATATATCGTCATATCGCACATCCCTAAAATGTAACTAATTACTGTACTTGAGTATCTTTTTGGATACTTTGTAATTGTACTGTGTATCAAAGATATTAGCAACTTTTACACTCTACTCAGGGCCGGCCCGTGGCATAGACGACATAGGCAGTCGCCTAGGGCGCAAAATGACAGGGGGGCACTGCATAAGTTTTTTTTTTGGTCCGAAGTGCGCCCTCTTGTGACCATTGTGCGCTGCAAACTTTATTTCAGTATGGTGACATATTTCCAACTGAAAGGGAATATTGAATAGAGGGCGAGGTTTAATTTTTTATTCTCTGCCTTCACGATGCGGCCATATTAGCCCTTCTGTTGCGATTTTTCAGGCCCGATTTTGATCGTTATTCAGGATATTTCTTCATTGCACTTCAGCGACTGCAGCAGTGGAACTCCGTTATCCTTGCGGTGAATGCAATGGAATATCGTCGCTCTCAGCCTCCTTGTTCTCGCTTCATCGCGAGCGACGCCGCTCCCAGTAAGTGTGTAAAATGTATGGGGTTTTTGCATGCACGTGAGGTTGTTTTCGGCATCTCCAAATGTACATTTTGTGAGAACCTCCGTCTCAAAACCCTCCGCTCTAGGCTTGAGGTTTTTGAAAGGGATTCATCCATTTTCCCCCACCGCGCTCCGGAGGCCTTTGTGGCCTTGTGTGAATGGGGCTTGGATGTAGAGCTCGAGGTATGGAGAGCGAGCAGGAATTCTCCAGTTGAATTCGGGCATTAATATTTATATCCTAGCCCGGAGGCATGCAACGCCGTTTCCTTCGGGCTAGATTATGTATTATTTACAGCAGCGTCCGACTCCGAGGATTTCGGGGCCTGCTTTAGCCGAATCTATCCCGCCTAGCGGCCAAGAAGCACGGCCATCCGCAGCCTACTTGGAGCTCATGGACGTGCTTTCTCATGCCACCGATAGCTCTCAACCGATTGGCCCGATGCGCCCCATGAGTCGCAGTCTTCGAAACTCGACGAGCGGTTCCTTAGAGGCCCAAATTTGAGGCCTACACGGAGGAAGCTACCGTTTTTCAGTGATCTGCATTATGAGATCTCCAGATCCTGGAAACAGCCATTCTCCTCCCGTCTTACTAACGCAGATTTCACCAACCTAGTGGGTTCTGTGGAACAGGGCTATACCTCCTTACCGGTGGTCGAGGACACGCTAGCCTCCCACTTCTTGCCTTCTCTGGCCCCCTCATGGAAGTCCCGCCCCTCCTTCCAACTAAACCATGTAGGACCACTTCCGCTTTCATCGGGAAGTCCTACATGGCAGCTGGTCAGGCAGGCATGGCCCTCCATATGATGGCCATCCTCCAAGCATACCAGGAAGATGTCCTGAAAGAGATGGATGAGGGTGACGGTCTGACTCCGGAGGCGGTTAAGGAGCTCCGTAAGGCCACGGACTTGGCTCTACAAGCTACTTAACGTACAGCACGGGCTGTAGGAGGCTCTATGGTGGGCTCGGTAGCTCGCGGCTGACCATTGCCCCACCGACGACCCCGCAGGCGGGTGGATCTGAAGTGGCCTGACAGGCTTTCTGCTTCAGCTCAATCAAGTCATTCCTAACCTTCTGGTCGGGATGAGGAGAGTTTTCATGAATACCCCAATAGGCAGGGCCAGACCGTCCAAACGTTTCTGCCCACCTCTAACACACTCTCCTCACTCAGATCTGTCACACCCACCCAGCGGGTTTCGGTGTGCAGAAAACGACCGTCTTCGGTCTATATCAGGGTGGCAGTCAAGAGATGTGTCAGGCTTTCTCCCTCTACTACCTTTTCCTTCATCACCCGCGGCCCATGTGATATGAGACATGTTTGGTATTCTCCCACAGCCAACGGGCCCCATACTGGCCACTTTTCAGCCCACGAACAAGGACCCCAACGACTTTCATTTGTAGTGGATGACATCGCCCCCCTAAGACCTTTTCGACACCCCAACGCAGGTATGTCCTCCAGACCGCATCACTCCGCTCCCTCTATTGCATTTCTTTCACGAACGGGAGCGTCTACCAGGGGTATCATCTTGGGTTCTCCTCACAGTTCGGTCCGGCTACACACTTCAGTTTGGCCGCAATCCCCCCCCCCGCTTCGACGGGGTTCATCAGACAGTAGTAAACTGCGCCTCAAAGGCTTCTGTGCTGCAACAGGAACTGTCCTCCCTCCTTCTCAAAGGGGCGATAGAGGAAGTCCCTCAATCGGACATAGAACGAGGCTTTTTCAGCCGCTATTTCCTCGTACCGAAGCAGGATGGCGGTGTACGACCCATTCTAGATCTGCGTCGTCTGAACCTCTCCCTTTACAAAGGAAAGTTCAATAAGTTCAATCCGAGCAGCTGAATCCTTACCCATCTTCAAGAAACGGCTAAAAACACATCTCTTCCCTCTTTATTTGACCCTCTAACCCTAGCACTCTCTATTCTAATTTTATGCTATCTAATCTGTCTTCTTTTTATTTAAAAAAACACACAAACATTTGACCCTCTATCAAATGCATATTTATTCTCTAACTGCTAGCTTTTCTTGTAAAACTAACACTGTTTTCTTTTTTCTATATTCTATACACTCGTTTTAAAAAATAAAATAAAATAAAAAACCTTCCTACGTGTACTGCATTAGGCTAACCAGGACTTGTAATAGCACTTGCATGTTGTTGCTCTTTTGTTGGTTTTGATTGCTTTTATAATGTCCTCATTTGTAAGTCGCTTTGGATAAAAGCATCTGCTAAATGACTAAATAAATAAATAAATATTCTTGTCAAGATGGCGCCGAATATGGCAGCCGTGTTGCGAGCTCCGGGAATACTTTGCAGTTTTTCGTATGTTTTATTTGTTTTTTTACGTGTTAGATGTTGTTAGTATAACTGTCTACGATAGAGACAGGCTTTTAAAAATTGGTTCCTCCGTCGCGCAATGAAAACCGGACTTTGAGTTCTTGAATGCCGGTGGATTGTTCACAGCCTCGGCATCAGAGCCCTTTGTCTTGGCTGCAAGAAAGAAAAAACTCAGGCGGAAAAGAGGGAAGAGAGCTGGCGTCCTCATTAGACTAAGACGGCGTGCTTTCCGACCTCCTCTCCCAACCATTTTACTGGCTAACGTTCAGTCACTGGATAACAAACTCTGTGAACTGCGTGCGCGCATCTCATACCAACGAGAAACAAGGGACTGCTGCGTTATTTGCCTTACAGAAACCTGGATGTCTGCTATGGTTCCAGACTTTTCCAGGAAAAGCAGAGGCGGGGGTGTTTGTTTCTATATTAACAACTCGTGGTGTGATGAAAGGAACATACACTCTATTAAATCCTTCTGCTCCCCAGATCTGGAATTTCATATGCATTCTGGCTACCGAGGTAATTTACAGCGATCATAATCACGGCTGTTTACATTCCTCCTCAAGCCAACACAGACCAGGCACTCAAGGAACTGTACGGGAATATAAGTGAGCAGGAAACCATGCACCCAGATGCAGCTTTTATTATCACGGGGGACTTTAATAAAGCCAACTTCAGAACAATAGCTCCAAAATACTTTCAACACATCACCATCAACACGCGTGGTGACCGTGTACTCGACCATTGTTACACTCCCTTCCGGGACGCATACAAATCCCTCCCCCGCCCACCTTTCGGCAAATCGGATCACTCTTCCGTTTTGCTTCTGCCTGCTTATAGGCAGAAACTGAAACATGAAGCACCCGCCCTCAGGACAATCCAATGCTGGTTGGACCAATCGGACGCTATACTACAGGACTGTTTTGATCACGTGGACTGGGACATGTTCCGGACAGCGTCTGATGACGACATAGAGGCGAATTCAGATACGGTCACGTGTTTCATCAGGAAGTGTATAGAAGACGTAGTTCCGACAAAAACAATCCGCATCTACCCCAAACAAAAACCGTGGATTAACAGCGATGTTCGATCAGCCTTGTCAGCGCGGACATCTGCCTTTAAATCCGGAAACACTGACGATCGGAAACAAGCCAGTTACGATCTCAGGAGAACCATCAAAGCCGCCAAACGACAACATAAAAACAAAGTTGAAGAACAATTCAACAACAACAACCCAAGAAGCATGTGGCAGGGCATTAACAACATCACAGGCTTTAAAGGGAATAAACCAGCTACTGTGAACATTGCCGCCTCTCTACCGGACGAGCTCAACACATTCTATGCTCGTTTCGAGGCTGATAACACCGCCCACACAGAGAGCACTCCCGCTCCCGCGGCTGCTGCAGAAGAGGTGAGTCCACTCTCGCTTTCTGTCGCAGATGTAACCCGATCCTTCAAACGGGTGAACATCCGGAAAGCCGTGGGCCCGGATGGCATACCAGGCCGTGTGCTCAAAGCATGCGCTTTCCAGCTAGCCGGGGTTTTTACAGACATTTTCAATCTGTCCCTCTCTCTGTCTGTGGTTCCCTCATGCTTCAAAAAATCAACCATTGTGCCCATACCTAAATAAAATCACATTCTTGAATGACTGGAGGCCTGTTGCTCTGACCCCCATCTTCAGCAAGTGTTTTGAGAAGCTCGTCAGAGAACACATCTGCTCTGTGCTGCCTGCTTCACTGGACCCACTACAATTTGCATACCGCAGTAACCGTTCCACAGATGATGCTATTGCCTTCACCCTGCACACTGATCTCTCCCACCTGGAAAATAAGAACACCTATGTGAGGATGCTGTTCGTGGATTATAGTTCGGCATTTAACACCATAGTGCCTGCCACACTGGTTGCGAAGCTCCAGACTCTGGGACTGAACATATCTCTGTGCAGCTGGATCATGGAGTTCCTGACAGGCAGAAGTCAGGTGGTCAGAATGGGCAACAACACCTCATCTTCTCTGATCCTCAACACTGGTGCTCCCCAGGGCTGCGTCCTCAGCCCACTCCTGTACTCCCTGTACACACACGATGCATGCAGTGCAGTGCTGACGAAGGCACATCAGCGCCTCTTCTTCCTGAGACGGCTGAGGAAGTTTGGAATGAGCCCCAGCATCCTCAGATCCTTCTACTCCTGTACTGTGGAGAGCATCCTGACCGGCTGCATCACCGCCTGGTTTGGAAACAGCACCGCTGGCAACCGCAAAGCTCTGCAAAGGGTCGTGCGAACTGCCCGCCACATTGTTGGAGGTGAGCTTCCCTCCCTCCAGGACATCTACACCAGGCGGTGTACAAGGAAAGCCCGGAGGATTATCAAAGACTCCAGCCACCCGTCCCACAGACTGCTCTCTCTGCTGCCATCAGGGAGACATCTCCGCAGCATCCGATCCCGCACTAGCCGACTGAGGGACAGCTTTTTCCCTCAGGCTATCAGGCTAATGAACAGTCAGAAATAACTCACCCTACATCACACTCCCACTCACACAACATGCCATGCACTGCACTTTAACACAGTTCAACCGGACCACACGCACACACTGCACTAACACATCTGCTATCACTGGACACCATACAAAGCACATCCACGACATTGCACATGCATAATCTGTTGCACCTTTGCACAACTATCTGTTGCACAACCAATCTGCTGTAAATTTATAATCTGTTGCACCTTCACATATTACTATGTATAGATGTGTACACAATGCAGACGTGTACATACGGTGTATAATGTGTATTGGTAACTAAGTATGTCTTTATAGTACACTGTGTGTACTGAGTATGTATGTGTATTTTGCACATTGTCTTCACATTTTGCACATGTGTTTTTTTTGCACATTGTCTTCTGTACAGTCTGTAAATATGTACTGTCCATATGTAAATTGTTTAGTTTTTTTGCACTGTCTGGAGCACGCTCGTAAGAATTTCACTCACCAAGGCACTTGTGCTGTGGTGATGTGACAATAAAAGTGATTTGAAGTGATTTGATTTGATTTGAAATATGTTGACGTTGAAGACTATTATGTCTCAGATTCGAGTGGGAGACTGGTTTGTCATGGTCGACCTGAAAGATGCTTATTTCCACATTCAGGTCGTCCAGCGGGACAGGAAGTTCCTTCGTTTCGCTTTTGGAGGGAAGGCGTATTAATACAAAGTTCTTCCTTTCGGCCTGGCTTTGGCACCGAGGATGTTCACGAAATGAATGGATCAAGGGCATCCGTGTACTCAATTAACTGGACGATTTGCTCATTTTGGCCCACTCCAGGGAGTCAGTGAGCTATCAGGGATGTCGTCCTCCGCCACGTTCGTGCTCACAGAACGAACACCAAGAAGAGTGTTCTCTCCCTCTCTCAACAAACCGTGTTTTTGGTAGTTCACTTGGATTCCATTCAAATGCAGGCCAGTCTGGCTCCTGTCCGGATTTCCAGCCTCAATGCATGTTTGGCCCACTTCAAGCTAGACCATCATGTCTCCGTGAGCACTTGACGCAGGCTCCTAGGCCTCATGGCCACAGCTTCACCTGTGCTACCCCTGGGGTTACTCCACATGAGGCCGTTCCTCTTGTGGATGAAGCTTCTAGGGCTCTGCTTCACAAGACCAGCCACTCGCCTAATCAGGGTGTTGCGCAGTTGCTTTCGCACCCTTTCAAAATGGCGAAGCCCCCTTTTTCTTCAGAGTGGAGTAAGAATGGGCGTGATTCACTGTCACCAAATGGTTACGACGGATGCATCCCTGCCAGGCTGGGGCGCGGTCTTCGAGGGCAGACCGGCGTGCGGAGTCTGGACAGGAGAGATCCTCTCTTGGCACATAAACTGTCTGGAGCTCAGAGCTGTTTTCCTGGCACTGATTTATTTTCTCCCCTTTCTCAAGGGGTGTCATGTGATTGTCAGGACGAACAACATGGTGGTAGTGTCTCGTGTAAACCGCCAGGGGGATTCACGGTCGCGCACCCTAAACAGGCATGAGCGCCGCCTCCTCCTTTGGTCTCAGGACAAGTTCCTCTCATTGAGAGCGGTTCATGTTCCAGGAGTTTTGAACCTCACAGACGATTTTCTGTCGAGACAGAAGCTCAAGTCAGGCGAATGGATGTTGAACCATCAAATAGTAGCCTAAATTTGGGATTTGTTCTGCAAAGCGGAAGTGGACCTCTTTGCATCATATGAGTCGTTCCAATGCCCGCTTTGGTTCTCCCTGAGTTCCCCGGCATCTCTGGGCATACATGCGCTTGCTCATCCTTGGCCGGACAAGAGGCTGTGTACGTGTTTCCGCCAGTCAAGCTGATTCCGGCAGTCCTATGCAGGGTGAAGGAGAGCGGTGTCCATCTCCTACTCGTTGCCCCGTTCTGGCCATCCCAGACGTGGTTCTCGGAGCTGATTCCTCTTCTATATCAGCTCCCCTGGGAGATTCCGATCAGGCAGAACCTGCTCTCTCAGCTTCAGGGCAAGGTCTGGCACCCTCAACCCGAGGTCTGGAAGCTGTGGTTATGGCCCATCCAAGGCCACATGTTTTGATTTCTAGTCTTCCTGCTGAAGTTCCGTAGACTATCGCTCACGCCAGAGCCTTCGCGACTAGGAAGTTGTACTCTTCCAAATGGAGGGTCTTTGAGTCTTGGAACTTAGCCCATGCAGTAGACCCAGTCAACTGCCCTATTGGTCCAGTGCTGGAGTTCCTGCAAGAGAAACTTGAGGCAGGGGCGGCTGCTACTTCCTTTATGTCACGGCCATCGCCGCTCTTAGAGAGTTGGATGTGATTCCCCTGGGAAGACATTAAATAATTTCTGCATTTATGCGTGGTGTCCGGCGTCTGAGACCAGTATGCCCTATTGGAGTTCCTTCTTGGGACTTGTCAGTAGTCCTTGAGGGTCTAATGGGAGCCCCATTTGACCCCTTAGAGTCAGCTCCAGATCGGATTCTGACTCTTAAGGTTACTCTTTTGTTGGCATTCACGTCGTTGAAAAGAGTTGGGGATTTGCCGGCTCTCTCTATCAGCAAGGTGTGTATGGACTTTGCCCTGGGTCTGGTCAAGGTGTCCTTGCGGCCTAGGCCTGGCTATGTTCTGAAGGTTTTATCCACATCGTTTCGCTCCCAGGTGGTCACACTTCCCTTTTTCCATTCTCCTCCCTTTGCTTCAGGCAAGGATGAAAGGCTTCACATGCTCTGCCCTGTCCGAGCATTGAAGATCTATGTGGACCGCTCCAGTCTTTGGAGACAATCCCCCCAATTGCTGGTATGTTTTGATGCTGGCCGCCGTGGGCTTGCCACATCAAAGCACAGAATTTCTCACTGGGTGAGGGATGCTATTTCGCTGGCTTATGAGGTACATGGTCTTTCTTTACCTCTCAGCGTTCGGGCGTATTCTACTAGGAGTGTGGCTTCCTCTCAAGCTCTTTTCAGAGGGGTTCCCTAGAAGATATTTGTGTAGCGGCAGGATGGTCTTCTCCGCACACTTTTGTCAGGTTCTATAACTTGGACCTTAAAATGGCTCCGGGTTCCCAGGTTTTATCTGCTTGAACCGGCCGTGTATGCTGTCTGGTTCGTAGATGGGCCAGATAGGGCAGCGCTTTTAGCTTAGCGTGTTTGGTATATCATTCCCAAAGCGTCTTAGCTTAAGCAGCATTGAGTGAACCTATGAAAGAGAATGTCTCGGGTTACTCGCGTTACTCGCGTAACCCTTGTTCTCTGAATAGGGAAAGAGATGCTGCGTTTGCTGCCAAGCTCCTCACGCTGCCGACAGGGACCTTTTCGGCAGAGAAATCTGAGGAGCAGATCGCGTGTTCGCCAGTATAAGGAGACGACGTGAGAATGTCGAGGGCGGCATCCACACCATCAGCCAATTAATTGGCGTGATTCTTTACAGGTTTCAGACAATCGGCACCCCCAGGGGCTTCCCAAAGCGTATTAGCTTACGCAGCATCTCGTTTCCTATTCAGAGAACAAGGGTTACGCGAGTAACCCGAGACGTTCTGAAAACAGCTGACAAAAAGCTCAAATTAAGGTATAATTTTATGACAATGAAAATGTATTTATATAGCATAATTAATTTCAACTTCTGTCGACTAATGTGCTTTCCAGTAAGTCATTAAAAACAGATAAACACACAACAAACAAATAGTAAAGTTATAAAATCATAAAAATATCCCATCACGCTTTAGAAAATAAAAATGTCTTTAGCCTGGACTTAAAAATATTAACAGAATGAGCTTGTCTAATCGAGACATGAATGAAACTCTCTCTAATGGAGAGTGGCAAGGCGTTCCAAAACCTGGGGGCAGCAATACAGAAAGCACGATCTCCCCTGCACTTTAGCCTCAAATTAAGGGTAAACAATAGATCCTGGTTGGATGACCGAAGGGATATAAACATTTTATAAACATACAGTATATGGAACATTTTTGCTCGAGTTAACTGCTTTTTTATTTGTTCTTTATTTTCTTTAAAATAAATGTAAGCTTCTGTAATGTTGTTTTATTTTCAGTTACATTACTGCTTGCTTTTAATTCACCAAAAAGTGTCTAAATGTCTTTTGAAAAGGACCATGACTATAGGACTATAATCTAGCATTCATAAAATGAAAAAAATTAAGTTTAAGTAGGCTATGTCATTTTCCACTGATTTGCACTTTGTTTAATTTTTGTGCGATTCTTCAAGTGGCTGTTAGTCAAATTTGTATGTTATTTATTATCACAATTTATTTACTACTTATTTATGTTAATACTTATCAGTATTTATGTTATGTTATATTATAGTAAAGTTTTGAAAAATCTGCATTTTCTGAATTTTTTTTAGTGGGGGGTGGGGGGCAGAAATCTAAAATCTCACCTTGGGTACCTACAGAGCCTGGAACGGCCCTGGCTCTACTTCACTACATTTTTTAATGAGTATCTGTACTCTTTACTCAACTACATTTTAAATGAGTGTTGCAGTTACCCATTACATTTCGCATGGCACCTAGAATTTCTGCAGCAACTTATTTCTGCTACAAAGACTGGAAATACTATATCTTGTGTGTTTTGCCCTTATGCTGATTTCACACTGCACGACTATCTGGGGCAGCATTCAGTTACATTGTACGATGAATCACTGACAGGTCCAGATATTTAGCATGCCAAATATTTCACGGGCGTCAGTGATTATATCAGATCGCATCTTTGATAATTCACACTGTATGAATGTTACTCGCGTGATCAAGCACCGATTTGCCTCAAATTTCAGGCATTTGTTGGCGATTTCGCAAAACCTCTCGGTGAGTGAAAATCGGGGCTGAAATTGTGCAGTGTGAACTCAACATAACTCTCCCAAACTTGTCAACAAGGCTACTTTATGTGAATATGAGCTCCAGCAAGTAGATGGGAATCACAGGTGTTTTAGATTACTGCAGCTGGCTATGAGGCTGAAACCAGCACATCCAGTGCAAGAAGACTTTGACTACTATTTAATCACATTTTTTTATTTTATTTATTTATTTCTTGCTTGCAATTTTGAGGTGCTCAGTTTTATTTTGGTTTTAGAAAATAAATGTGATTGCTCCCCTCACAAATCAACTCTTTCTTGTTTATGCTACATGTTCTCTGTGCCTTGCCTTAGACTTTTATGTCACTTCCTGTCTCCCGTGCAGGGCTGTTCTAGACCTCAGACACTGGGGTGGGGCGGGGCGGGGGGAAATAGGCAGACAGGGGCCACTTGTGCTTTTTGGGGGAACAATTTTTAAATTCATCTTAACCTACTTTAAGTATTATTCATTCAGTCATTTTTTACCATGTCACCATTACAAACATTACAAACCATCAACTTTTAACCATTAAAAAATGGTTCCTCTTCAGGATCTCAAGCTGCGTCCGGTAAGACGCTTTGGGGAACATCTCCAGCGTGAGCGGCTCTGAATATCGTGTGTAATCAGTCCAAATGATGGGCGTGATGTCACGGGCGGGGTGACGTAATGACCAGTTGGTATAAAAGCACGTGCGATGCAGCCGGCATCAGCTTTTTGTCATTCAGCAAACGCGCTCTGTGTGTGTTTGTCTTATTTAGTGTTGTCTGTCAGTCTTATTTAGTGTTGTCTGTCCTGCCACTTTATAAGCTCCACATAAGGTCGATTTGATCCTTGTGCATACAAAAAAAAGCAGTATGTCAAAGAGATATTTAGTTGATTGCTCTAAGAAAGGGGGCGAGAGCAGCTCACGTTTCAGATCATGTGTTCCTCCTTGCGGACGCTACATGGTACCAGGTGATACACATGATTTGTGCGTGGTCGGCCCTCAAGGGAGCCAACTGTGTGCATTGCGTGCCAGAACGCAGGTAAGTGCGACACACACACCGACCCCGCTTCGGACCGGCAACAAGATGCCCGAGCCGGGTCCCTGTGTTCCCCTTCGCTGCCCCACTACGGGTATGTCGGTTGTTTTGTTTGTGCCACTAGTACGGTTCCTGGGAGCGTTTCCCAAACCATCTCGTTGGCTCCGCCAAACCATCAGCCTCGGCTATGCGATTCAGTTCGCCCGGCGACCTCCCATGTTCCGCGGCATCCACTTTACTTCAGTGAAGGCAGTGGGTGCCCCTGTCTTTCAAGCAAAGATCGCAGTCCTGCTGACGAAGGATGCGATAGAGCCGGTCCCTCCAGCCGATATGAGGTCAGGATTTTACAGCCCTTACATCATTGTACCCAAGAAAGGCGGTGGACTAAGACCTATCTTGGATCTGCGCATCTTGAATCGGGCCCTTCACAAGCTTCCGTTCAAGATGCTCATGCAGAAACGCATCTTCGGGTGCATCCGTCCCCGAAATTGGTTTGCAGTGATGGACCTGAAGGACGCGTACTTCCGGGCTGTCCCTGTCGCCCCGTGTCTTCACGAAAGTTGTGGACGCAGCCCTTGTTCTCTTGAGAGGAATTCGCATTCTCAATCGGGTCCCGGCTCGGCTCCTCAGCGAAAACATGAATATGTGCTACACCTGCTGCCTACTTATACTCACACTGATCAGCTGGATGCAATAATCGCATGCCAATGTGCATTGGCTCATTTAGTTTACACTCGAAGTGGATTGGTCTCTCTTAGTGAGATCCCTATTTGTAGATCATCCAACATGACCTCTCCATTCCCTCCTTCAGGGAACGAGGGTTACATACGTAACTGAGACGTTCTTGGAAAGGGATTTTTAAAATACGAAATATCTCCCTTCGGAGTGGACTTTGAGATTTGTAACTTTGTAAATCTTTTTCTACCCAAACATACACACTACACTGACTAAAATTCAAAAAGTGAAAAAGCATAATAGGACCCCTTTAAAAGTAGCTTATCTTTGCATTTTTCCCAACATTTCATATTTGTATATATACAAAAAAAATTAAAAACTGATTCGAAACACCAAGCTCATAACACCAAGCTCATAGCACTATTTATGCTATTCAAATTTTGCAGTGTAAATGCACTCATGCTAAGTTTTAGCTTCATTAAACTGTCTGTGTAAATGGATCTAAATGCCACTTCAGCTGCTTCTATTTCTTCAGCAGTGGAAATATCTGTTTTTCTAATACAGATTCCATATGATTGGTATCTATTGCTTTATTATATTAAGTGAAATTATTTATAACATGTAAAAAACAAATATATGAAAGATGACACATTAATTTAATACAGGAGAATGGCCTTTAAATAGGCAAAACATATCTGGACATCAATTTAAATACATTTTATTATGCAGTAACTTTATTCAAATAAAATGTAATTTCCCAACAATAAAATTGTGGCCAGTGAAAAGGCTGAGTGTCTAGTATATTTGGAAAACCACTAGACAGTGGCCGGTGAGCAAAAAAGTTAACGTTAACTGCACGTTAACTTTGACAGATCTAATATTTTTTTTGCCCATGCACTATGGATTGTTGGTGAATAGTACATTATAATACTAAAACAGGAAAAGTGATTCTATAGTGATTGCCATTGTTTAAATTATTTCAAATAGTTTACCTTTTTAAAATTCTATGTTATTTGATACACATTTTTTTAACATTAATATGAGGATTCAACCCTGCAAGCAGCAGAGGACATCCTTAGACAGTGGAGTGACCGCAAATTAAAATTATATTTCTGACCGTAGGCCTTTTACAGACAATCAAAAAATCAAATATATAAATCAGATTGGTTTGTGGAAGTTTGGGAAAAGAATAGTTAATAAAAATCGTGAAATTAGCCTTAAGGTTGGATGTATATGCAGGACTAGTAAATGACACTGGTTGCATCACTAAACTGGGATGAAAATTAATTTTGTGGTTATATATATACAGTGCTCAGCGTAAATGAGTACACCCCCTTTGAAAAGTAAAATTTTAAACAATATCTCAATGAACACAAAAACCATTTCCAAAATGTTGACAAGACTAAGTTTAATATAACATCTGTTTAACTTATAACATGAAAGTAAGGTTAATAATATAACTTAGATTACACATTTTTCAGTTTTACTCAAATTAGGGTGATGCAAAAATGAGTACACCCCACAACAAAAACTACTAAATCTAGTACTTTGTATGGCCTCCATGATTTTTAATGACAGCACCAAGTCTTCTAGGCATGGAATGAACAAGTTGGCGACATTTTGCCAGATCTATCTTTTTCCATTCTTCAAGAATGACCTCTTTTAGAGATTGGATGCTGGATGGAGAGTGATGCTCAACTTGTCTCTTCAGAATTCCCCATAGGTGTTCGATTGGGTTCAGATCAGGAGACATACTTGGCCACTGAATCACTTTCACCCTGTTCTTCTTCAGAAATCCAACAGTGGCCTTAGATGTGTGTTTAGGATCATTGTCGTGTTGGAAAAGTGCACGACGACCAAGGGCACGGAGTGATGGTAGCATCTTCTCTTTCAGTATAGAGCAGTACATTTGTGAATTCATGATGCCATCAATGAAATGCAGCTCCCCGACACCAGCAGCACTCATGCAGCCCCACATAAGGACACTGCCACCACCATGTTACACTGTAGGCACCATGCATTTTTCTTTGTATTCCTCACCTTTGCGACGCCATACAGTTTTGAAGCCATCAGTTCCAAAAAACATTTATCTTGGTCTCATCACTCCAGAGTATAGAGTCCCAGTAGTCTTCATCTTTGTCAGCATGGGCCCTGGCAAACTCTAGGCGGGCTTTTTGTGCCTGGGCTTTAGGAGAGGCTTCTTTCGTGGACGGCACCCATGCATGCCATTCCTCTGCAGTGTACGCCGTATTGTGTCACGGGAAATAGTCACCCCAGTTTGGCTTTCTACTTCTTTAGATAACTGCAGTGAACTTGCATGTCGATTTTCTTCAACCCTTCTCATCAGAAGACGCTCCTGACGAGGTGTTAACTTCCGTGGATGACCTGGACATCTCTGTGAGATGGTTGCAGTTCCATCTTTTTTAAATGTTTGTACCACTTTTGCTACAGTATTCTGACTGATAAGTAAAGCTTTGCTGATCTTCTTGTAGCCTTCACCTTTCTTGTGTAAAGAAATTATTTGTTTTTCAGGTCTTGTGACATTTCTCTTCCATGTGGTGCCATTGCTGACAGCATGAAATGGGAAGGGGTTTTCTTTAGGTAACACCCTTTTATAGTCAACTGTCACCTGTGTAATAATTATTAGACTCACCTGTGGTTGAATTCTTGTTAAATTAGACATTTGTAGTCTAAAATTTAGCTTTGCTCCAGAGACTTTCAGTGGGGTGTACTCATTTTTGCATCACCCTAATTTGAGTAAAACTGAAAATTTTGTTCTCTAAGTTATATTATTAACCTTACTTTCATGTTATAAGTTAAACAGATGTTATATAAAACTTAGTCTTGTCAACATTTTGGAAAATGTTTTTGTGTTCATTGAGATATTGTTTAAAATGTTACTTTTCAAAGGGGGTGTACTCATTTACGCTGAGCACTGTATATATATATATATATATATATATATATATATATACATACATATCAGCCAGCCAAACAATCATGAACCATGGCTGGTTTAGAACAGAGCGAGAGTTCAGATAGAGTCTCCTCGGCCGGCTCAGAGCAGGACAAAAGTTCATAAGCGGCTTCCGTAGCCGTGACAGGACAGGCAAAGAGCTCACAGATGGCCTCCATAGCTGTGACAAGACAGGACGAGGATTCGCAGAGGGCCTCCATAGCCGTGACAGGACAGGACAAGAATTCACATATGGCCTCCATAGCTATAACAGGACAGAACGAGGATTCGTAGATGGCCTCCATAGCCGTGACAGGACAGTACAAGGATTCACAGACAAGGAGTTTATTAATGGGCGCCACTACCGTACCCAGAGTTGAAAGTGAAAGACCTTGCCTCAGAAGGTTCTGCAGCATACGCCGCCACCTCTGAAGGCTCTGCAGCCTCAGCCGCCACCTCTGGCAGTTCTTCCTCAGATGTTGCTGACTCTGTAATTCGGCGGTAGTCAACGCAGCCTATATACACCACAAAGCAATCCCCCAAATGGGAAATGCTGCAGACAGGGTAATCAGTTCAGGAACTGGAGGGTTACAGTGAGTGGATCTGGGGATACTAGCTGCACGTCCCTCTTCACCACAAAAAACATAATCCACCAGATAACACAAAAAGTAATTTTTCAGTTGAGCATTAAAATAAATGTTTCCCAACAAGTACTCAAGGAGCACATGGCAAAGCCATGCTTTAGCTTTTGCATGCTGCACTCACTCCTTCTACTATATGGCATAATTTTTACAAAAACATGTTGCCCTCTAGTGCTGAGGAAGAGAACAAGCCCTATAACAGGCTTGTGACTGTTATAACACAGTCCGGTAGATAAGAATAGTTACATTTACATGTATGCATTTAGCAGACGCTTTTATCCAAAGCGACCTACAGTGCATTCAGGCTATATATTGTTTTGTCAGTATGTGTGTTCTCTGGGAATTGAACCCACAACCTTTTGCACTACTAACGCAATGCTCTACCACTGAGCCACAGGAATACTTACATCAGATTGCGATGGTTAAAAATTCACGAATATAGTTCTCCAGCGATCCCGTGCCTTGTTTAAAGGCTAAAAAAATGATTGTCGTGTCCATACCTGGCCAACGTTCCTTGGAAAAGCTGATAGGTCCTTGTGTGGCTGAGTATTCTGTAACAGGGCGAATGAGATGAGAGGCGTGCAGATCCATATGCAAGCTTTTATTCACAGACATAGTCAAACCACAGATGGGGTCGAACAACAGCAAACGGGTATGGCACGGGCAAGACACAAGAGTAGCCCAGTGAATAGATCGGGTCGATCGGCGGCAAACATAATCCAGGGGGGGAAACAAAAAGAGATAATCCAGGTACACAATAATAATTCAGGCAAGGGCAAACAGACTCCAAAAATCAAGATGAGAGAGAGCGATCCAAGGCAGACTATAAAGATCAGGACAGGCAGAGATCGGACAAGAAAGGAGATAGACAGGCTAGGATCAAGACACGAATGACTCAGGCAATAAACATGATTAAACTAGACTTAGATTAAGAAAACTCAGAATGGCTCCGTGAAACAGCTATCACTAGGTGAGTGATAAACACAGAACAATTCTTGGCGATCCAAAAGAGGAAGTCCAGGGCTTATAAAGTGTGTCTAATTGGATGCAGCTGTGTGTGTGTGTGTGTGTGTGTGTGTGTGTGTGTGTGTGTGTGTGTGTGTGTGTGTGTGTGTGTGTGTGTGTGTGTGTGTGTGTGTGTGTGTGTGTGTGTGTGTGTGTGTGTGTTGTGTGTGTGTGCTGTGTGTGCTGTGTGTGTGTGTGTGTGTGTGTGTGTAACGTGTGTGTGTGTGTGTGAGTGTGTGTGTGTGTGTGTGTGTGTGTGTGTGTAATCAGTTAAATGGATGATGGGAACTGTAGTGAGTAACAGTCTGTGTAATGTGAGAGTCAATGTAAGGGAAGAGTGACCTCTGATGGCAAGCGGATGGAAGTCCGTGGACAGGATTCATGACACATATACACTGAACAAAATTATTATTGCAAAACTCTTTTTTTTTGCCCCCATTTTTCATGAGCTGAACTCAAAGATCTAAGACTTTTTCTATGTACACAAAAGGCCTATTTCTCTCAAATATTGTTCAAAAAATCTGTCTAAATCTGTGTAAGTGAGCACTTCTCCTTTGTCGAGATAATCCATCAATCTCACAGGTGTTGCATATCAAGATTGTGATTAGACAGCATGATTATTGCACGGGTGTGCCTTAGGCTAGACACAATAAAATACCACTCTAATATGTGCAGTTTTACTGTATTGGGGGGTTCGAAAACCAGTCAGTATCTGGTGTGACCACCATTTGCCTCACGTTGTGCAACACAGCTCCTTCGCATAGAGTTGATAAGGTTGTTTATTGTGGCCTGTGGAATGTGGGTTCACTCCTCTTCAATAGCTGAAAACAGCCGCATATCTAGCACCATGAAAACACCTATTGCCTTTGTAATTGTTTGAGCACTGTCGGAGTTAGCTTGTAGCTTCATTCTAAAGGCAGTGGGAAAAGTTTCCTGTTTTTAAGGCTTCTTACGTGTGCCACTTATATCAATGTTGGGGTGATGTCTCCGGAGATGCGCTTGCATATTAGACGTGTTTCCTGTCGTATAAGAGAGTTTTGTGAAACATTTACGATAGATTGTGTGCGCTTTGTCTACGACACGAATTCCATTCCTGTACTCCACTGGAAAACCAAAATGTTCCCACACAGGAGACTAAATGTGTCCGGGGGATCTGCAATTTCAGTACTATGCGAAGCAGCCATCCTGCATATACTAGCAACCGAGTGTGACGCTCACTCCCAAGTAATGTGAAATGACATGCACTTGGAAAACAGTAACTTTAGAATATAATATTTAGAACAAAATTTAAAAAGCTCTTATTAGTCATTACTAATACAATATAAATCAAATGTAAGCAAAGAAAAATTTGTTTAAATTAATAGTTAGTTAGAGATAAGTGCTATTAACCTCAACAATGGGCAGCAGGGGGCGTGAGAGTACCGCAGTACGCCAAGAGAGTTCCGCGATTCATATCATGGGTGGTGTATCGCAATCTTTCGGTTCGGTTTGTGATATCGTTACACCCCTATTATCTACACAATGTGCATTATCTACACAATGTGCATCTGATATACAACCCCAAATCAGAAAAAGTTGGGACAGTATGGAAAACGCAAATAAAAAAAGAAAGTAGTGATTTCTAAATTTACTTTGACTTGTATTTCATTGCAGACAATATGAACACAAAATATGTCATGTTTTGTCTGGTCAGCTTCATGTCATTTGTAAATATACATCCTTTCCTGTCATTCAGACCTGCAACACATTCCAAAAAAAGTTGGGACAGGAGCAATTTAGGGCTAGTAATGAGGTAAATTGGTTAAATAATGATGTGATTTGAAAGAGATGATGTCAACAGGTTATTGTAATTATGATTTGGTACAAAAGCAGCATCCAAGAAAGGTCTAGTCCTTTAGGAGCAAAGATGGGCCGAGGATCGCCAGTTTGCCAACAAATACGTGAGAAAATTATTGAAATGTTTAAAAACAATGTTCCTCAAAGAAAGATAGGAAGAGATTTGGATATTTCACCTTCAACAGTGCATAACATAATTAAAAGATTCAAGGAATCTGGAGGAATTTCAGTGCGTAAAGGACAAGGGCGCAAGCCTAAGCTGAACAACCGTGATCCCCGATCCCACAGGCGGCACTGCATCAAGAATCGTCATTCATCTATAAGCGATATCACCACATGGGCTCAGGACTACTTTGGCAAACCTTTGTCAAGTACCACAATACGTAGTTACATCCACAAATGCAAGTTAAAACTGTACTGTGCCAAAAGGAAGCCCTATGTTAACAGTGTCCAGAAGCGCCGTCGACTTCTCTGGGCTCGGAGGCATCTGGGATGGACCATCACACAGTGGAAACGTGTACTGTGGTCAGATGAATCAGTATTTCAGGTATTTTTTGGGAGGAATGGACGCCGTGTGCTCCGGACCAAAGAAGAAAAGGATCATCCAGACTGTTACCAGCAACAAGTCCAAAAGCCAGGGTCTGTCATGGTATGGGGTTGTGTCAGTGCCCTTGGCAAAGGTAACTTGCACTTCTGTGATGGCACCATTAATGCTGAAAAGTACATAGAGATTTTGGAGCACAATATGCTGCCTTCAAGAAGACATCTTTTCCAGGGACGTCCATGCATATTTCAACAAGACAATGCAAAACCACATTCTGCACACATTACAAAGTCCTGGCTGCGGAGGAAAAGGGTACGGGTACTTGACTGGCCTGCCTACAGTCCCGACCTGTCTCCAATAGAGAATGTGTGGCGCATTTTGAAGCGCAAAATGCGACAACGAAGACCCCGTACTGTTGCCCACCTTAAGACTTGTTTGCAGGAAGAATGGGACAAAATTACACCTGAAACACTTCATCACTTGGTGTCTTCAGTCCCTAAACATCTTTTAAGTGTTGTGAAAAGGAATGGCAACATTACAAAGTGGTAAATGCTTTACTGTCCCAACTTTTTTTGGAATGTGTTGCAGGTCTGAATGACAGGAAAGGATGTATATTTACAAATGACATGAAGTTGACCAGACAAAACATGAAATATTTTGTGTTCATATTGTCTGCAATGAAATACAAGTCAAAGTAAATTTAGAAATCACTACTTTCTTTTTTTATTTGCGTTTTCCATACTGTCCCAACTTTTTCTGATTTGGGGTTGTAAATATAACAATAGTTCAATGTCAAATGAATGGATCGTTATTGCCGTTTCCATAGACAGTGTGTATTTTACAAACTATAAACCTATTGTTTTAATAACTTTGATAGTTGTGGCACTGAGTTCGTCTGTCTCTGGATCAGCGACAGCCAACGCGCGAAAGCAGATTTGAATTCAGCAGTTGATGACATGACGCACTGAACGTTCTAATCACACTGGTGTGACCGTACGCTCCAGGGACCAGCCAAGACTGATCACACCGGTGTGATCATACACATTAAAGGGTTAAGGAGATTCCTGCCGTAACACCAACTGATGTGATCAAAGTGCTGGAATCAGATTTCAAGGATACTGAAGAAAACACAAGAGTAGAGTCTCAAGAGGACATTATGTTCTTGAAAAAACTGGAAGAAAACATCAGAATGAACAAAGAGAGCCACTTGGAAATGCTTCTTCCATTCAAGAAAAAACACTGTCTTCCAAATAATGAGTCTCTTGCTGTCACGAGACTTCAACATCTAAAGCGGAGATTAATGAAGGACCAGGAGTACAGAGAGCATTATGTTAAGTTCATGGAAGATGTAATAGAGAATGGTGATGCAGAAGGAGTTGTTGATGAAGGAAAAGGAGAAAAATGGTACATCCCTCATCACGTAGTGTATCACTCAAAGAAGCCAGGGAAATTACGCGTGGTTTTCGACTGCTCTGCCAGATACAAGGGAACCAGCTTGAACGATCATCTTCTTACAGGCCCTGACCTGATGAACAGCCTGACTGGTATTCTTTTGTGGTTTAGACAGCACCCTGTAGCCCTGATGTATGATACTGAGAGGATTTTCCACCAGTTCCATGTTGTCGAAGCAGATCGTGATTACTTACGATTTCTATGGTGGAGAAATGGAGATTTCAACTCACAGCCTCAACCGTTCCGCATGAGAGTACATCTGTTTGGTGCCTCGTCGTCCCCCGGATGTGCTAACTATGGACTGAAGCATCTTGCTAGAGAAGGTGAACATCTGTATCCCCTAGGTTCACAATTCATTATGCAAGATTTCTACATGGATGATGGAGTCTCCAGTGTTGAAAGTGCAGAGAAGGCCATTAAGTTGGCTCAAGAAGCTTGCCAGCTTTGTGCACTAGGAGGTTTAAGGCTGCATAAATTTGTATCCAACGACAAGGCAGTTTTGGAGACAATACCGCCCTCTGAGTGTGCTGTAGATGTTACAGCTGTTGATCTCTCCCTCACTGACCAGCATTTGGAAAGAGCCTTGGGCATTTACTGGCATCTGGAACATGACCATTTCAAATTTTGCGTCATTGTTAAAGACCAGCCAGCAACCCGTAGAGGTATACTATCTACTGTGGCCTCGTTGTTCGACCCCTTAGGGTTTCTTGCACCATTCTTGCTCAAAGGAAAGACTGTTCTTCAAGAAATGTGCCGAAATGGCATGGGCTGGGATGATCCCTTACCTGATGGTTTGCAGCCAGGATGGGAGCACTGGAAGGCAGATCTTCTTAACTTGGAGAAGATTCAGGTTCCTCGTTGTATTGTGCCTGCTGGGTTTGGGAAAATCACAAAGAGAGAGATTCATTACTTCTCAGATGCCAGCATGAGAGGATATGGCCAGTGCTCATACCTTAGGCTCGGGAATGAGCAAGGTGACATCCATTGTTCTTTGCTCATGGAAAAATCTAGAGTAGCCCAACTTAAGGTCACAACAATCCCTCGGTTAGAGCTGACGGCTGTGGTTGTGTCAGTTGCAGTGAATGATATGTTGAAGGAAGAAATGAACCTTGCAGATGCAGAAGCATATTTCTGGACTGACTCTCAAGTAGTGTTAGGCTACAGAAACAACGAAGCTCGCCGCTTCCACACGTTTGTCTCAAATTGAGTTCAGAGATTCCATCACACTACAACTCCTCAACAGTGGCGATACATTCCCTCGGATGAAAATCCAGCCGACTATGCATCACGAGGTCTGAGTGTTAATGATCTTGTCACTTCCAGCTGGTTCAGAGGACCGAACATCTTGTGGGAATGGCAAGTACTTCCCCCTGTGAATGTTAACATGCAACTTCCAGTCGGTGACCCAGAGGTCAAGAAGGCTCAGTCTCTGAACACGCAAACAGTACTGTATTCCTGCTTGTCCAACCGTCTCACAAGGTTGTCCTCATGGTCCAAAGTCATCCTAGCAGTTGCACGTCTACTTCGTCGTGTCAGGAAGGACAAGTCAAGTGACCACAGTACACTGGCAGAATGTGAGGATGCTAAGTGCATCATTGTCAAGGACTTACAGAGTCAGATATATGCAGAAGAGATAATCTTACTCCGTAAGGGCAAACAGCTCCCGCGCAGCAACAGGCTATATAATCTGGATGCCTTTGTTGATCATGACGGATTGCTCAAGGTGGGAGGAAGGCTTTGTGATGCTTCTGCCCCTTACTTTGTTAAACATCCATTGATAATTCTAAATGAACACATCTTACAAAACTTCTGATCGCTGATTGTCATGAGAAAACAGCACATCAAGGAAAGGGCTTGACTATAAATGAGATCAGATCAAGAGGATTTTGGATAACAGGAGTAAACAGGACTGTAGCATCCTTTGTACGACAGTGTGTGAAATGTCGCAAGTTTCGCAGACCCACGGAAGAGCAAAAAATGGCTAACCTGCCCTCAGAGCGTATAGATCCATCCCCTCCATTCACGTACAGTGGAATGGATGTTTTTGGTCCATTCATCACCAGACAAGGTCGTAAATCGTACAAGAGGTATGGACTTCTCTTTACTTGTTTCTGTTGCAGAGCCATCCATATTGAGATGCTGGATGACATGTCCACGGAGACCTTTATCAATGGCCTGCTTTGTTTCATCGCTATTAGAGGAGCAGTTCATCAAATAAGGTGTGACCAAGGCAGTAATTTCATTGGAGCCAAGAACAAGCTCGCCAAGGCCATGAAAGAGATTGACATCAACCGCCTGGTAACATTCCTAGCAGAAAAACAATGTGACTTTGTCTTCAACGCACCCCATGCAAGTCACACCGGCGGGGTTTGGGAGAGACAGATTAGAACTGTGAGAAGTGTTCTTCGTTCCACTCTGTCCCAGTCATCCGGAAGACTCGATGATTCTTCTCTGCGAACCTTCTTCTATGAGGCCATGGCCATTGTAAATAGCCGTCCACTCACTGTAGATAATTTAAGTGATCCCTGCAGCCCTGAGCCTCTAACCTCTAATCACCTGCTCATCCTGAAAACTACCCAAGCAGAGAAGACATATATGCTCGCAAGAGACCATGTCCCCCAGTTTTGGGGACTGGCAAGTCTAACATTGCAACAAGACAATTGTCAGAGAAGACATATGGTCTTGGAGAAGGCAGAAGATGCAGGAGTGAGTCGCAAGAGATGGCAAAGATGGATTGGTGAGAAGAGTGAAGATACGTTTTGGAGACAGAAATCTGGGGAAGGATGTCCAATACTTAGCGGAGCTGGTCCTGCTGCTGGACAGTTTTGACACATCCTTTGATTTAAGGACGTAGAACATGGTTTTACATTTACCTCGCAAGTAATTTACTTTAGAGTATGTGTCATGATTGGTGGGAGTGTAAATAACCCTTAGTTATTTGAATTTGTTTCCAGGATTTATATATTATTCTTATGTTATTTAATTCTGCCCTTTCTCAGTATAAGTTATGCGTTTATTATATTTTGGAAAGACAATGCTTTTATTTTAAAAGGTGGCTTAGTCCGCTCACCAAGAAGGAACATGCAAGCTCACGGAGTTAAATTAACAGATAAGGACATATGGTCTTGGAGAAGGCACTTTCACAGAAGATCTAGCAAAAGCAAACTAACCCAATATTAAGATTACTTAAGTCTTTTTATTTATAAAAAAAAAAGTGAGTAGCACACACGGTACAACAACACTCAACAAATGGTCACAAACACAAACAGAATTTATGACTCAATTGAGCTTTTTACCTAAACACCTTAAACATTTTGGAAAAATTGAATTCCACTTATTTAATCGATTAGTTAAGAAAATGTTTATAATAATTAACAGTCAAATAAAATGCTTAACAAAAAAAAAAAATCACCGTAAAACAGTTTTTTATATCATGTTTTTAGTAATTATTTTCTAAAAAATGAAAAACAAACTAACGAAAATAACACTTATTTAATCAATTACTTTATTTAAGAATCAAAGCTAAAATGAAAGATTTAACAATTTTTTATCCTATCAACTTTTTTAATATTTTGGAAAGACAAAAATAGCACTTATTTAATAAAGTAGTTAATTAAATAAATACATTTAAACAAAATAAATAATTTACACTAAAATAAAACGTAACAAAAAATTAATCACATAAGGCAATTTTATATCAAGTTTTTAATAATAGAATTATGTTCTACTCCTATTTGTTGGTAAAATATTTCCATTTAAACGATGGCTGTTATAATTCGTTTTCAAGATTTATCCAAAGATATTCATAAACATCTGTAAAAATATAATACTTTGGCGAACTATGAGATGTAACATTCCTGTTCTGTTATAAATTGGACATCTTTGAACGAATTTAATTTTATTAATTCAGTGCAGAAGCTTAAATTTGTATTGTACACTTTCTAGTGGAGTGAATCTGTTTAACTGCTGCTTAACATATTTTTAAGAGGTAAAAACAGTCAAAACGTATTAATCTGCATTTTAAAAATTTCCTGAGAAGATTTGAGACTTATTTATCCTATATATTTTTTGATTTAAGTTAAATCATACAGTTTACAGTAGTACCACTCCTTCCAACATGTTTCAGTTTTACATTTACCTCTTGCCTTAAACATTGGTAATTTACTTTAGAAATCATTCGTGACTAAAGTTTGAAATTTATAGTCACTCATGATTGGTGGGAGTGTATGCGCGGAAGCTCTTTAAGCCTTGCCCCTCAGACAACAATTTATTTGTTCCCTTTATTAAGGGCGTCCTACTTTCTCTGTGTTTGCAATTTTCTTTGTACAGCATCCCCATGATTTACCGTCCCTCGGCTGTTTATATTATTCTTATGTTACCGAGCGCAACTGTGTGCGTTTTTTAATTCTTCTGCCCTTTCTTAGTATTAATTATGTGTATTCTATTTTATTATATTTTGGAATGTTATGTGGTTGGGTTGCCTTTTCGTTTATTTCAGACAGGCAGGTGGGCCTTAACCACTTGCGCGGTTATTTAACCGATAGAGACTTTTATTTTAAAGGACCAGCAAAAATTGTTGTCGGCTGTGACATGGTTCTGACTAAAAGAAGTGCTCAGCCTCGTCTGAGTCCATAATGTTAGCTCATGCACTGAGAGTCCTCTCCCGGTCAACACGAGGTTTTTTAATATTTTTGAATAGCTTTTTTTAGAATACAGCTAACACACAAGCAAAATACAAGAAAACACAAACTCACAGCATGCAGAAGACTAACACACGGAGTCAATCAAAATCATGCATTTCCGACCAAAAATCACGGAGTTAAATTAACGGATTAAGGACACTTTCAAGTGAATTTAGTCACTGTTTGTTGTTTCATTTTGCAGTATTTTGTTTTGTTTTGACTTTGTTGTTTGGCACCTGGTTGGAAAGGAGAACAAGGTAGTCAAGAACATATACGCACTTTACAGACACGTGTTTATATATATATACCTGTTTCATATGTTTGTTTTATTTACAAGTAATTTTATGTTGTTTAGGAATAATGTTAGTATTACTTTCGTAATTTTGTTGCAATAAGTTCGATTGTTTGTTTAATTTTTTATGAATGTGATTCATTAGCATTTCCAATATAGTTTTATTCATATGTTCTAGCTCTTACAATGTTGTGAAGTCTATAAGGACAATAAACACAATAAGGAAGAAAGTACAACATCAGTGCACAAGTTAAATCCTTTATTCTTCAACCGGACTGTCACAACTGCCACTCACTTTATGAGTAAGTTTTAATAATGATAGTGTTGCAATATAAGTGAAATTGTGCAATGTTATAAAAATCCAGCTTTTATATGACAAGAATGAGTTTAATATTTTTACTGTATGCTTTTATATCATAATGTTGCTGAATCACCAAGGACCATGTGTTCAGTAAAAATCACATGTACATATGGGATACAGTCATTTCATACACTTCAAAACTGTTGCAACAGAGGTGGAAATACATTTTTTAAGTAAATTCATTTCTTTGTTGCCACAGTTTGGAAGTGCCTTTTTCTCTTCTACAGAAGGGGGTGTCCCAGTACTTTTGTCCATATAATGAATGTACTAGTCATTGGTGTTTGGTGCTGAATTTTTGGCTCAAGGTCTGCATTTAAAGTCACACCAGAGGTGGTCAGCTGGGATTAGGACTTGGCTTTCTGCAGACCAGTCAAGTTCTTCCACACTGACTCAATAATAATTTATTTTTGATCCTTGCCTTTTACACAGAGGCACTGTCATGTTAGAATAGAAAAGGGTCCTGTCCAAACTGTTGCTATAAAATTAGAAGCACACAATTCCCTAGAATATCATTATATGCTTAAACATTGAGATTTGTACTCATGGAAATTACTTAAGTAGTCAAACCTTTCATTAGAAGGGGGTGACCCAATACTTTTGGCAATATAGTGTATATATATAAAAAATTTTCATTTAGTCATTTAGCAGACGCTTTTATCCAAAGCGACTTACAAATGAGGACATTATAGAAGCAATCAAAACCAACAAAAGAGCAATAACATGCAAGTGCCATTACAAGTCCTGGTTAGCCTAACGCAGTACACGTAGGAAGGATTTTTTTTTTTGAAAACTAGTATGTAAAATATAGAAACATTAACCTTAGTGTTAGTTTTACAAGAAAAGCTAGCAGTTAGAGAATAAATATGCAATTGATAGAGGGTCAAATGTTTGTTTTTTAAATAAAAAGAAGACAGATTAGATGAAATACATTTAGAATATAGAGTGCTAGAGTTAGAGGGTCAAATAAAGATGGAAGAGATGTGTTTTTAGCCGTTTCTTGAAGATGGGTAAGGATTCAGCTGCTCGGATTGATAAATATATATTTGTTTAAATGTGACAATATTTTTTGCTAGTTTCAGATAGATGCAGTTATCATTTTCACGTCCAACAAAGCAAAGAAAGGCTTATCTTACTTAGTATTTTTGTCTTGTTTCTAGTAAACATATCTAAAAAATCTTAAAATAAGATGAATTTATTGGACAAGTAAAATGACATAAGATATTTATTCTTGTTTCCAGTAGGAAAAAAAAACAACAAATTGAATGCATTTTGCTTAAAATACTGTATAGAGAACATCAATAAGCGGCAGCTCAGATGTGCTGCATGATGCATGAGAATCAGTGAGATTTATTATCATGTGTAAAGTACGTACGGCTGAGTTTGATGAGTCAACACAGACTTATAGGTTTTGAACAACATTAAAACTTGTAAATTATGCCATCATTTTAACAGACTTTTAAGCCAAGACACCACAGGTTTTACCTGTCATTTTTACCAGATAGATATCTCCATACTTCCCCAATTCACCAGGAGCAGAGGTGGGTAGAGTACCCAAAAACTGTACTCTAGTAAAAGTACTTATAGAAATATTTCCTCAAGTAAAAGTAATAGTATGAATAGTTACTTGAGTAAGAGTAAAAAATCGAATAAAAAACTACTCAAGTAGTGTTACGTCCCAGGACGTATTTGTTTAATTCTCTGAATTAATTTTAATTCATCTGTGATGTATGTGGTCACCATTTATTTATTTATTGCGTTGTGTTTTGTACTCCCTTTCTGGTTGTTTTCTCTCTCTCTTTCTGTCATCTCTTCAGACAGGTATGAGCATCAGCTGTGCCTAATTAAACCAAGCTCTGGGGTGAGCTGATTGGTTGATGAGATGGGAGATGGTGGATAAAGCTGAGGTGGAAAGCCAGGAAGCCAGGAGTCTTTCCTCCAGCCTCAGCATGTGATTTTGAGCTTGTTTAGGTTGGTTGGTTGATTGATTGATTGATTGATTGATTTGATTGATTGATGGTTGAGGCGAGGCGAGGCCCTACAGCCTGGATTTTTGTTACAAAGTACCTTTTGTTAATCAATCCAATCTTTGTATACTGTTGAACGGTATCATTCAAGTTCTTTTGCTAACTCCATTGGTCAGCTAGGCTTGTCAACGGCAATGACCGGGCTTGAGTTATTGGGTCAGCAGGCAGAGTGAGAGAGGCTCCTCACCCAGTACACGTGTCGATCTCCTTCTGCCTGGTGCAGGCCAGACCTCCAGCTGAAGAGTCCGGTTTTGCTGCCCCGGCGGCTATTCAGTAAAGGCGATCGGCCGGCGGGTCAATTTTATTCTAATGAAGTTTAAATTGAAAACTTTTTTAACTCTGTGTGGTGCTTGCTGGCTGGGACAGAGTTATGACCTCCACCAAGACAAAATAATTTTCTTGTTGTACCTTTCCCAAACCCCTAGACAGGGAAGGAATGTAACCGTAGTTATTTACTAGTTCCTTTCGATGTGTGCGTGCACAGGATTGTTGAGTTGGTTTTCCGTGTTTTACTCCCTTTGTTCTAGAGTTTCCTTATTTGGTTATGTTCCTGTTCTTTTTTTAGTTGATTTGATTATTGCATGCACCTGTTTTGTTAAGTTAGCCTGTGTATATTAGTTCCTGTTTGGTCCTTAATTCTCTGTCCTGTCTTACGTTATTTTAAGTGGTTGTTTATTTCCCTGTGGTTTATTAAAAGACTATTCTTTTGTAATATTGCTTCAATCGTGCTCCTTTGAGTTCGTGCTCCAGCAACCCATGACACACACACACTGCCGTTCAAAAGATTTTAAACGTTTTTTTTTTTTTATGTAATTTATTTTAGTGATGTAAATCAGAATTTTCATCAGCCTTTATACCGGTCTAGAGTGTCACATAATCCTTCAGAATTCTTTCCAGTATGTTGATTTATTATCAATGCTGTTCTTTTTTGCTTTCTAATCAAAGAATCCTGAACAAAATGTCAGTTTCCAAATAATATTAAGCAACGAAACTGTTTTCTACACTGGTAATAAATCAATACAATGATTTCTGAAGGATCATATGACTCTGAAAACTGGAGAAACATTTGATAAATTCTGATTTGCATCACTGAATTAAAATATTTCAAAGTATATATATGTATATAACCTCTGACACGGACAAGAGTAAAAACTTCTCACATGACCATACCGAACATCTAAAGATAACCAAACACACTGACGGATGTTCTTCCATCTGTTCTGCAAAATGTACAAATGTAGCCTATATTTCTGCAATTGTAAATATTGTGAAAATATATTAATTGTCTAGGCAAAGGTATTCCTCCTGGAACAGCGCTCTTGATGTTCTTAAACTTTCTGTTACAGCTCTGAGTGAGAACTGCTTCAGATGACTCCGTGCGTACGGCAGGGAACTGAACGGATCATTCAAACTGATTTGCGAAATGATTCACTGGTTTGCCAACTGGTTTGATCTGGTTTATATTAGTTACCCCCAAAAAATTACTCAACTAAATGTAACGAAGTAAATGTAACTCGTTATTACCCACCTCTGACCGGGAGTTTGATTGACAGGTGATCTGACCAAACATAATGCCAAATTTGCCATCTGGACCAACAAATGAACGATGAAGTGCAGTAGATTAATGTCAATGGACAGTGTATTGATGTCTTTGGGAACACTGAATAAAGCCAGATGCAACATTTTGTTTCATTTTGCTGACACTCAGATGTGCTTATCAGTACACAAATCAGAAAGTATGGTCAAAGTACTGCCAACAACCAGAAAAAAAAAATATTTGAACAAAGCCCTGTTTAATAATATAGATTTGACTAAAACTGAAATTCATCCCTCTGTTAGTTTTTTTTAACCATCCATCCATCCAAACTCCTTTCTATCCCTCCAACACTCATTTTAATAAAAAGTGTTAGCTGAACTAATCACTTTCAATAGTCCAATATTAATGTCCCATTATTTAACAGTCACATTGGATATTTACAGCTGAGGCACTTAAGTGCTTTTGTTCTCAGCAGGGTTGAGAAGTTTAATGCAGTCACATTCAGCCGCCCACAGCTACAGTTCTCAATAGTGACGTTAATTTCCCTTCATGTCATTCAATATGACTACACATTCCACTCTATACTATAAATTACAGCTGAAATGTATTCGGATACAAATCTAATCATCTTATTCATCAGTCTGATGTGCTGTTTCCTGTCAGCTGTTCTGTTATTTATAGCTCAGCAGTTTGATTATAAAGGAGATTGAATTCCCAAGAATGAGGCTTATTGTGATTGTCCGCGGCCTTTCAAGGTGTCTTTAGAGACAGCAGAACTCTAAATTTGGTCACACGTGACATCCAAGTCCTGCAAATCATCAAGTCATGTTCTTCCCAGTGGAGTCGTGCGGCGGCTGCAGTCAGATTGTGTTAGGTGGACTTCCTCAAGTGTTCAGCGGCTGCACAAAGCTCAATTTAATTGCCCCTTGCATCCAGGAGAAGAGAGCACACATTTGATTTGAGCAGAAATGAACGCAGTTCTTACGGCTTGTTTAACTTGTACGGATGAGTGTGGAATGAATTCCTCCACCTTGGGATAAAGCTTATATTTCAGTGTGATTATTCTGCTGGATGCAAGGCAGAATGGAATAGAGTGAAATTTATGGTAGCTGTTAAACACACATTTTTTTTCTGTGTAAAGTCCATTCATCCATCCATTCTCTAAACCACTTGTCCTTTGTATTGGGTCATGGGCTGTGTAAAATATTATGTAACATATTGATTTCATAGGAGCAGAACGTTCATGGAGGTAAAAATTGCTTTAACACAATTTTTTCACTGTTTTTATATGCCAAAGATGTACTGCTACTTCCTCACGAACACTAAAAATAGTTCAACTGTGTGAAAATAACTTCATTTCAATTACATAATAATGTAAAAATGCAAGAGGACGAGTTTCATGAAGCCTGCCAATAAAACACCCTAAAATCAACAGAAAGAACATAAGAAAGGATATTTAGCATAAAGAAAATCAAGCTTATTTTTAGGACCTTTAAGGTTTTTATTCTCTTATTTTCATTATAGTTAAGCACATTTTTTAATTATACAAAATCTAATTCTTTCTTTCTTTTGATTTCAGGGTGAAATATGACCGTGACCATGACAGGATTTGTGAGGATTCATTGGAGAACATTTAGCTCCAGGGAAACCATTGCACGTAATTAATTATTAGATGCTTTGGAAGAAAAGTGCATGCTTAAAATACATAATGAGCTGATTATGAAATCACACAAAGCAAAATTAAATAAGAAATGTATTTGATTTTTGTGGATGATGTCTGCTTACGTTTCTTTTCATGAACCTCTGAGCCAAATCATTAAAGTCGGTCATTCTGACGAGGTCTCACTCAATGACACAAGCATATTCAGTTGACCTTTGCTCATCTTCACAGTTTGTTATCCAAGGATGATGTGGATGCTGGGAAATGGCAGTATAAAGTATTGAATATCATGGTCTGTAGCACTAGGGATTTGTCCTAACAGGTTTAATTAAACGTTGAAATGAATTGGCTGTTTACTCCGGTTCTTGTGAAGGTTAGAAGGACAATTAGACGGAAGCATGCTGGCCTGGTCTATTAAATATTTTTATTCGACTTAATTAGAATATTAAATAATTCAGGTGCTGATACATAATGAATCTGAGTAAGTTCTAGATGTTCTTTTTCCAGCATATTTGCCAGAAATGTAATTTAATTTAATTTAATGCTTATATGTGTATATAGGTAATTGATGTGAAAAACTTTTATAAAGTTTATATATTTTGCATGGTAATGCACAGTATAACACATTTATTGAGTGACAGATTAAATTTTTGTCATTTTTTATGTATTTGTCACATGGCGGTATTACCTAAAAGGACGTATGATAAATTAAGCACAATCTCAATTCGTACATATTTTTCGAAGTGGCTAATTCTTACGTTTTCGTATGACCTCACTCGTACAAATTCATACAATTTTTACTAAATCGTACATATTTTACGAGTTGCACAATTCATTTGAATTTGTACGAATGGCCTAACCCCTAACCCTGCCCCTAAACCTACCCGTTACTGGGGTGTAGAAAAATCGTACAAAATTGTATGAGTGAGTACGTTCGAATTCATACAAATTAGCCACCTCATAAAATATGTATGAATTGGTCGTGAGATAGTGTTGGATAGATTTTATTTTTGGCATTTTTGCCTTTAATTTGATAGGACTATGTAGAGAGGATAGGAAGCGAAGTGAGATAGAGAGAAGGGGACAGGATCTGGAAATGTCCATGAGTCGGGACTTGAACTTGGGACGCCCGAAGCGCAACTGTGCTGTATATCGACGCGCTGCCCACTGTGCTATCGGCATCAACATGAGGTACGACAATTTGAGAAAAACAAATAAAATAAAATGGTGATTTAAGAAACTCTCACTAGATACAATTATAAGATACACTTTTGCTAATGCAAAAATAAATAAATAATTTTATGCATCAGACACTGTGAGTGTATATGATGTTACAAATTGGCATTATAATAAAATAATAATTCTACTATATTCAAAAGACTTTTCCCATTATTTGAATGAACACTTCAGTCAGAAATAGTTGAAATTTGGACATTCATTCTGAATAAAGGGAACCAACCTTATTTGATGAATGCATCAACTTGTCACTTTCAGCAGAGGATCTACCTCTACTGAAATATAAGCTTGCATCCATAAAACCAACAGATCATGTCAATGTCCAAAAGTGCAATAATGGCAAAAATCAAGTCTTCTGAAGTCACATGACAGCTTTGTGTGAGGAATCTCAAATACATATTTAATTTAATATGTGTTCAACTGACACAGAATATTGTCACCCCCTATGGAACCTATTTAAATTCACAAGCCAACATGTACTGTATTTTCACTATGCAAAAGTCATACACACCCTTAGAACAATATATTCACAAAGCTATTTACGAATGCTGGTTTAATGGATACTGCTCTTGTAAATTACTGGCAAGACTTAACAAGAAATTTCCTGGCAGCATTAGCCTCAGGGCATGATAGGCAGCCCCAGAAAGGCTAAGATGACTGCAGTATGGAAGATAAAGGTTTATTGGAAGACCTGAGGCTTCACATGGAATCATTGACTATTTGAAGTCAGAGCTCAGGGCTACATATCTTCTCTGCCTTGAGCTCCTCACACTCATTTATTTATGTATCTATCCATTTTACCCCTGCAGAGATCCAAGAGCCCTATGTCACCTACAGAGAGCTGAAATAAACAACCTGCTTCTGGCATCCCAGACAGACACATAAAGACAGCAATGAAAACAACAAGGGGGCTAAGAAGGAGTCATGCGGCTGCTGCCTCCCAAATCTTTCACGATTCAATAGTTATGAAAACTGCCAAAAACACGTGTTTTAAAAAGAAGGCAAAACCTAATCTATTTTCTAACAAATGTTCAGGTAATTATTCAAGGACTTTTTCTTCTGTTTTTTCCTTTCACAAAGCTAAGGCATCTTTCTTGTAATATGAATATGTCTCCCTTGGGTAGCTGCATAATTGGACCTAATGAAACATTCATACTGCAAACGGCATGCAGTATTTTTGAAATAGCGATGGAATCCAAAAAATTAAAATAAGCAAAGTGCAAAGCTGGAGACATAGTTGTCATTCAGTTCAGTAGATAGCATGAAGTCAAGCTAAGTGATTATCATCTGAGAAATCAAAACATGTGTTTGCGTTTCAAAATAAGCAGGCCTGCAAACTGTCTTGATTATTATGGATAGAGCAATATAAGCTGTGTACACTACTATTGATCCTCAACTAACAATGGCTAATCAGAAAACTGGAATTCCCGAAAAAAAGACATTAACCAGCTTTTTATCAAGAAAAGCTTTTGATGAGTAGAGAAGCTTGCAGCTCTTATGTGCCTCAGAGCTGCATGAGTTTATGTTCTCAGCAGGTTTATTAGAGGATGCTGCTGAAGGCAAAGCTGCATAATCACTATCAGATATCCCAGAATGCCTCATGTTTTGCATGTTGTAGAAGTAAACAATGAATTCCACAAATGAGTCCAAAGCTTTGAAGAATTCTACAATCATGCTAAGGTCATGGGTTTGATTCCCAGGGAAAGCAAGCACTGATAAATTGAAATGTGTACCTTTTACTGTAATGTAAATTACTTTGAATAAAAGCATCTTCTAAATGCATAAATGGTATGGCATGACAAAAGTCCTGTTGTAGTATGACTAAACATATATCACGCTAAGATACAAATTTTGGACCTCACTGCATATTAAATTGCAATGGGTTATCAATAAAAATAAATAAAAACTCTACATATTTACAGCTCTAAATCATGATTGGATAAGACACATTCAAATTTATTAAATGCCTACATATCCTACATTCTATATTCATGCATGCTTTTTCACTTAACAACCTTAAATTGCACATTACACTAATACTGCCATTTTCTAAAAGCTTCAAAATGAAACCCATTCAAGTTTGCATTGTTTTGACATTGTTTTCATGACAATTAAGCATGATGAGTGCACTCGGTATAGTGTGATTCACAAACAAATGACCGAATCAATTATTATGTTATATATATGTTAACTTACATCTAAACCTCAGGTTTAAGGCCCGCTCACACCAAGAACGATAACAATAACTATATTGGCATCCACACCAGCAGAGGATATCATCTGTTTATTCTCAGCGCACACTTGTCTGCCGCTTTAAATTCTCGAGCTCGTGACAGCAGGATTGATTATGATTGGTTGTCAAAATTTGTATTATTCATTAGCTGGACAAAAATCGTTCTGAAAGTTATTCCAATTATATTGTTTCTCTGTGCGTTTATCGTTATAGTTGTGGTGTGGACTCTGCTGCTCTTTAATATTGAGAAAGATTTTTTTCAACTATATCTTTATTTATCGTTCCTGTGTGAACGGGCCTTTAGACAATGAGAATATTCTAGCTTGCTGTTTTAGCCCAATGGAATTAGATGTGGATTCTAAGCAGTGGGAAGATGGTGGTTTTAAGCTTGAGCAAATCAAACGTTTTCCTCAAACAACATATGAAAAAACTACAGAGCAAATTACAGGTTTCGCCTTGGCTGAATCTACAGTAGCATTTGTACTCAGAGGTCCTTTGGGAAATCCAGTTCTATCTAGATAGGATGTCAGTGATTGCGCTATGTTGTTATTTCCCACAATGCTTCTACTGGTTTATTCTGACATTTGTTGAGTACCGTAACTCAGATTTCCTCATGGAGTGCAGATTGTCTGCTGCACTTTCATAGATATAGAGAAGCCAACAATCTCCAGATACATGGATCTCCACATTGTGGAATAGGGTGTACCTCTAGTCCTGTTTGGATTGGTAACCTACATGACATCACAGACGTGAGATGTCCAATGTTATTATTTGAAACTCAAACATGGTTTGTAAATCTGTGATTTATATTTTATCTAGTAGATATTTTACAACTTTGCTCCCACTATGTACTGTAAAACGACTGACGTTCTGCAAAATCTTGCAATCTTTTGACATGTTTTTTTTTTTTTTTTCTATAAAACCTGTTATTATATCATCCAAGAACATGAATAAATTGAAATTACTTGTCCTTTCTAACCAGAAATAATAGACAAATACACTGATGAAAACTCAGAGAAATGTAGAATTTGTTGGCATATTTAGTAGATAATTGGTGCCCTGGAAATTTAAATTATGTTGTTTACTTATTTTTTAAACAATACAGTAGCAACAGTGTTTTTTATATGGACATGACTGTGTATGTCAGGCCATAAATCCATAAAAAAACTATGCATGGGTGCTTGCTTTGAAGTTGCCACCCCACATAGTCCTTATGCCACTTCTTTGTCAACCTAATAATCATTTCCCAGATCCACCACTGCGCTAGACACATTTTTGTGAGATTCTCTCTCGTCTCAATAAATTATTAATTCAAATTTTTAATAGAAACATGAAAGAGAATACCACAGAGAGATTTGTGAGGGACGAAACTAGCAACATAACAATGCTCTCTTATTCCTATATTTCACAAATCCTGCTTGATAAAATTTGTGTCAAACCCCAGTTAAAAACCTGACAAAATGGCTCGATACAAGTTACAATAAAAGGGTAAAGGTTAATGGACATAATGTTAGTAGACCTTCCTATTGCAGTATTAAAAGACTGATTGCCCCTTTTCAATGGTTAAGGCACTTCAAAGCGAATGAACTGTCATTACGAGCAAAATTACATTTGGGAAATCAATGCAAAGGACTTTAAGTAAAGCGCTCAAGATTTCTGGCCCTGTTTAGAAAGCGGTCGTTATGGCAGTGGCAGCAGTGGATCGATATGAAATAACAATAGTGACGGAGGCCATAAACACAGAAAATGGCTCTGTTCATACTTCTACTCTTACTTTTTCTGCAGTATATAATATATCTACAGTGCACAGTATATACTGATTTTTTTTCTTTCTGTATGAGTGGGTAATGCTCATCAAAAAGTTTTGTCCACTTGACCATCCGTTTCCATTGTGATGAATGAATCATATCATGAGCTGTGATTATGACTCATTATTTGATCAGACTGCCAAACGTCAAGACATTTTAACACAAGTTGTCCAGAATGGTTCTGTTCACATAGTCGAACATTATTTTGAGTTTGGTTTAACATGCAGTTGTCGCTCTCTTAAATACTTGTACTTAATAAATAACTGCATTAAGCACTCAAATAGAGGACTGAGAATTATGCTGTTTGAATGCGGCCGTAGTGAAGTCATATAAGAGAATTAGCATACTACGAGTATTTTTCAAACATTTGTAGTTCTGTACCTAATGTTTCACATAATATTTTTAAGGAATGGTGTGTAATATACAGTGTAGACCTCCTTGTGAAAAGAACCATTTATGGTAAACTAAAGAGTGCTGGGTAGCACCTGATTACATGTAATCTGACAAAAAATTATGCAAGTTACTAAACTGTTAAATACTGTTTTCATCATATCCAGATTGACCTTTACTAACTATTGATTTTGGACGTCTGAACAAAAAATATCAAACCCTGAAGACTTTGGGTGTGTAATGTCATTGCTGTTTTCATGTTTGTGTTACACCCTTGGACTTTCTGTTGTGTTTTTCATCCCTCCATGTGCTCTGTGTGACCTAGTTTTCCGTCTGTGTCTGATGATTGTCATTTGGTTCAGGTGTGTCTTGGTAATTACCTTCAGTTGCCTGTGTATTTAGTTGATTTAGTATTTAGTATTTAGCCTGTGTTCCCTCGTCTGGTCTACTTGGTCCCTACATGTGCATCCTGCCTGTCCGCCCTGTGTTTCCCCTATTGTGGCTCATTAAAGACGATTTGCATCTATCTTTGCCTTCTTTGCGTGTTTATCTCACCGTAGTGTGACAGTTTGTTCATATAATGCAAGAATGAGTGATGCAAATTATTTTTTTTTGCCTTGAACATAGTCATTGCTGCTGTAAAAAATAAATATATTCTCAAATGTTTTTGCAGCCAAACATGAAATATCTACATGACATATATCTGAGGAAGTTAAGATTTCAATAATTTAACAACACATTTACATGTTTACAGTTCAGTGTCACTTAACAATCACATTGACGTGGGGGTAACAAATTAAATGTTTGTACTGATCTATTTAACTCACAAATCTACTGCAGTTATTACATTAAGCTCAGATTGGGAAACACTGGTTTAATGTAATGTTTAATGCATTTTATGATGTTGATATAAAAAAAAATCACATTTTTTTCACTTTGCTGTTTTATATTAATATGGTTATGTTTAACGCTAAGTCTAAAACAATTAGATATAAAGTAGATATAACGTTATCTAATAAGTAATCAGAATACATTACCTAAAACTAGTAACCTTCATTGCATTACTAACTACAGTTTTCCATTATGTAATCTGTAATCAGTAATGATCCACAATTTGTAAGTAATCTAGCCAGCTGTTTGTAATGATGGAGTTTCACTTTAGTACAGTTAAAATTACAATCAAGTACTTTACATGAGTTTTTGTATGTTACTCAAAAACAAAACAAGTGTACTTCTTTAAAGCATATTTAAAATTTGTACCTTTTTTTTTTTTTTTTTAAGTGTACTTAGTCATGGAAGTGCACTCTTTTCAAGTATACTACAAGTGTACGTTTAATACACTTTATTTTCACAAGGGCCTAAACCACACCATATTTAGTAAGTAGTAAATTTGCATTCCATTATAAAAAAGGCTAGCTAGATCACTAAACCCTTGAGAAATACAGCTAGACATCTAGATACATGATAAAACATGTATCACCATCTGATCATATTTTGTTCACATTTTGGTGCTAAAATGACATTAAACAGAATGCATCATATTTGTCATTTTCAGAATGTGATGAGTTACGAACGATCAAGTGCTGTGACTGATAAGGTCAGAAATGAAAATGTGTTGAAGCTTGCATCACGATGTGAACTGTGTAACAGATTGACAGCAAACAAAAAGCGATAACTGTCTAACAGGAATGGAAAAAAGCAGGATCAAAGCAACATTAAACTGACTGGATGACGTGAAATCTTCAGAAGAGTTTAGGGACACCACTGCACAGATGGTTCCTACATGACAGCCTGTCATACACGCAAACATCACACAGCCCTTCAAATCCTTCAGATAGAGGGAACGGCATGGTGATTGTGCACACAACAATTAAAATGTCATCCTTTACTCACACTCATATTTTCTGTTGACTTCATATTGTTAAAAAGGAGATATTTTGTAGCTAGTGAAGCCTTTCTTTTCCAAGCTAAAAAGGTTGACTAATGAAAAACTTATGACGTTTTTTGTGCATTTCACTCTTTTACGAAGCTATTGTATAGTTTCAGAAGTCTTGAAATATTGTGCATAGTGTATTAACAGTATTTGTTTTGTACCTTTTCAGAGTCTGATGGCCAGCAGTCATGATATGGAAAAGAACAGATGTTGCATTCTGAAAAACAACTCATTTTGTTGGAGTGGCATTAGGGTGAATACAATTTCCTATCCCTTTAAGGATAATATTTGAGCTTTTTCTACTTATTTCACCGCAAATGTACTCCCCCTTTTATATGTAATTTAGCAGATGCGGAAATTCACAACAGCTTCACTTTTGAGTAACTGGTGTTTAGTTAAGTGCCTTTTCCAAGAGCACACTAGTGTTAAAGATCATTTTACACATTATCCCTTCTGGGATTTAAAACATTGACCTTCAGATTATTAGCCAAGACCTGTAGAATCTATCATAATTGTGTTTTCCCCTCATGGTGACAGCAGTAATAATAGACCAAACAGAGTAATGTTTGCTGGAACTTTCCACAAATACATTTATTTTTTATTATTATAACAGACATAAATCTCATAATTTTGTGGTTAAAATATAAGCTACAAAATGCATTTATGGAATGCATTTACTTATTCCTTTTTTTTCTTTTTTGGTTACCAGAATCAACGTTCCTAGAGTCAAACACAGGCTGTTTCTGAATTCTAAGAATGCAGAGAACGGACTTTTGTTCTCGTGGAGACCAGTCTAACAAGGCTTCCTTGGAAGAAAGAACTCGGAAGTACGCGAGAACACAGAACGCATTCTTGTAAGAAATGAGATGTACTGCGTTCTTTTTGCTTAACTGACCGCTTAGTCTCAGTATAAGCAGTGGCCAATGAACAATAAATATAACATACCATTACAAACAAATGTCATAACTTATTAAAACATTTCATACTATTATAGACATTATTTTCATATAATTTTATATAATTTTATTTCACAGCGTTACATGTTTAACTATATATGACTATTTTAAGATTAATTTTAATATGCCAATGAAAATGTAGATCCCAGGGACAAATGTAGGTAAAGGCGGGAAAAAGGCGAGAGGGCGCGAGGGGGCGAGGGGCGGGGTTGCTCCCTGAAAGGAAGCGAGCCGTGAGCGCAGAGAGGAGAGACTCATATCAATCTTAGTGCCCAAGCATGAAACACACTCGCTGTGTTTGTCAGCGGAATGCAGGGGAGCTCTGCACGAGTAACAAAAATGGTGCGGCATTTGCAAAAACGCAGCAAAATTTGCTCTTTTATAGAGGGTTCTCGTAAGAGAGAGTCGCCGGATACCGGCAGGGAATCCGTGGACCAGCTGCTGCAGGCGCTGCGGGCTGCTGAGAAGCGTCGAGTCGGCCGAGCAGAGAGAAGTCTGGATCCGCTGCGATGGCTCGTTCAAAGGCGAAGGCTTCGAGTCTTGAAGAGCGAAGATCTTGTAGTCATCGCTGAAGGAGAAGAAATCTGAGGAGCCTTGGCAACATCATATATCCAGATGCCCTGCCCATTCTGGGGGGCTTTGGCAGGCTTTCCAGCCATGGGCTGTGCAGCTTCACTGCCGCCATTGGTTTAATTGCAGTAACCGCACAAACCAATGGTCATGCAGTACCTGCATTATTAAAAAAAAAGGCTTCAGTATCGGAGAAAATTTAATTTTCCCCTAGCATCATACGACGCAGTGCGAAGTGTAGTATCGATGCTCACTGTCTGACACTGTCTCTCAGCTGTCTGACAGCTGCAGTGTGAAAACCTTGTCCCAATATGTTTTTACACAATTTTGGACACAAAAAGCCACCAAATGGGAATTAAATATTTCATGGAGGGATTTATAAAATATTTAATAATAAATACGGTGGGTAACTCGAAGTGAGGGTTTACAGATCTCAATGCAAGCGGTAGAAGTCTCATATTACGGTTGGTCATCATGATCGCGAATGACAACATTAAGAATCAACACTGTTCATAGATCGTAGGGTACGGAAAGGCACTGAAATATAGACCTTCGTTTATGTGTTTTTGACCTACAGTCCGTTATTTAGGTTTGTACATTAGCATGGACTCACTAATTTTAATGTTAGATAGTTTTTGTCTTCATTTGTATTGGGATTTAATAATTAGGGACATTTTGCTATGTTTTGTTTGGATTCAGGAAATGTAATAAAATAAAATATATTGCCAATCCTCTCAGGATACCTGGAATCAGTGTTACAAGTACTCCAGGAACATAGTTTTTCCATTTTTTAAGCATAAACCCCATAAAACCGGATCCTCCAATGTTTCTCTATGGCGCTGAAACCTAAAGATGTCTGAGTTCTGCTCCCCATGTAACTGATACTAGACTGCCATTGGCTAGTCTGCGTTCGAGGGGAGGGGCTTACCAATAGGTCAATTGGAACTGAACGTAGAACGAGAACATTAGGACTCAAGATCGCTAAACTATAAAATGTCCCATTATATCTAGCATATTTTTTTTCATATGGAGAACATACCGTTAACCAACTAACTAGCTTTTCTATTTTCTTTTTTCTTTTATTACAGCTCAAATTAGATAATTTTAGTGTACATGTGAGAAACTATAAGCACAAAAGAACTAGCAAAGAGTTAACACAGCATTTTATTTCCTTCTTTTTTATTATTGTCCAACATTTTAATATTTACCCTTTATCCAGTCTCACAGTATTACCGTCAAAACTGTAATAAGGTGAAAGTTAAAATGCTTTTTAAAGACAATATACAAGACACGTAACCTGTGCATGTGTTTGAGTGAGATTATGTGTGCATGGGCTGAATTGGGCCTCCATTTAACAAATTTACCAGAAATGTAACATTCCATTCATTCCAGTTCCTGTATAATTCACTTTTTTTGACGTTTCTCTTATAGTGTAGCAGAATCACCAGTAAATTTTAGTCTACTGGTGACCCCCTCCCCCCAATAAATAAATAAATAAATAAAAAATGTAACATTGTGTTTTTGTGTCTAATTGACAGGGACTTTTGTTTTGGGGCTTGCTTGCTGGCCCAAGTAAAAAAAAAATAAAATTATATATACATTTATTCCTAAGTCTCTATGCTATCTTGGTCTCTCTCTATTTTGGTCTTTCAGATGTAAATCATAAGCCTGGATGCTTAGAAAAGTAACAACACTCCTCATTTTCGACAAGCCGTATGATTTGAGGCATCGTTCATATTTATGGAATTAAACAATGGGGTTATAAGTTTGTTCAAATTACTAACTCTGGAATAATAATAGTGATGCTTGACTTAGCAAACACCATCAGTGAGGCTGAATCTTCAAGTCTATGTTGATTTATCACACAAAAGGCAAATGCCTCATTCTCACCCAGAGTGAAATATTGAGACATATTTTACAACTGACAAATGCTAAAATGGCCTCTAATTGATCCTTCTCTAATTATAATATATTATGCATGCAACATCTTGATGTGAGGGATGAGACACAAATATTCTCCATTATTTATGAAGTAAATTTCAGGATTATGTAGCTGTGATCATCAGTGCTTTATGTGTCTCTGTGTTCATCTCTATTCATTACTGAGCTTGCTGATTGATGAGCAGCTCTTCCTGAAAGGTTCATAGAGTCACCGAGGACTCACAGCGAGATGCTGTTAGGTTTTAAGAATCTCGGGAGGATTTCATGTTAGAGCTAATGAAGAGCAAACGAGAGAAATTCTAACAAGTATAGCGGCTGCAGTTCCTCTTTCTAATTTTCTTTGGAAATGGGAATCACAACAAAGTTGTAGGAAAGAAAGTTCTGCCTTACAGAGCAAGTTCTGCCTTTTGACATATCAAGTGTAAGATTCAGCATTCTCAAAAACAGCTTTTATTAAAGGGGACATCACTGCTGCTAATCAAACAGCCTCTTTAGCCCTGATTTGCACATTAGTAGGAAGAGAAAATACTAGTGTAAGGGAAACAGGTAAATTTAGCTGAAAGGGAATTACTTTTGATTTTAAATTAATTTGGACAGAATCACTGTTTTATGGCTGATCAACCGAATCGGCCAGCGATTCACTGAACTAGCTATATAACATCAACTCTGCACTGGATATTAATTCCAAAATATTTTGAAAACATTATCATTAGCACAGTAACAAGATCGGCAGTTTGAGACATTAACTTGTAAGCACAAAACACAAGATACTTATCTTTTCAATATAAAGACGACTTTATTGGATAAATCTAAGACGATATAAATTAAGTTCTTAAACGTAAGTTAGGGAGGAGCGAGCCCATCTAATCATTCAATCAACACATATAAGCAGCTGCTTACTCTATCCCAGCTGTTTCAGCATCCCTAAACCTCCTTCTTAGGTACCTTGCCCTACATAATCACCTTTTATCAAGTCCCGGGGGGGTATATCAGAGCTCGAGCTGAAGCTGCTTCATCGAGCCCCTCATCAGCGGACAGCAAGCCAAATAAGTTTACCCGATTACATAATGATTATATGGGCAAACAAACTCGTTAAACTAACACATAAACACTCACACACACGCACACACACAATCACACATTCACACAAGTTGCAGGAAGAGAGAAAGTGAGGAAATAATGAGTTGAGTGAAAATGTGAAATCCCAAGTTTATAGCAATATGTGCAATTGCATATACCTGGACAACTATCAATCACTTAATTAACCCTTGCACTGAGTTCCTCAATGAGGTTAAAATGTATATTAAATGCACCAGCTCAGCTAGAATGGAGGTACTTGTGTTGCTTGTTTAGAGGGTTCCCCAATTAATTTTCAAACTCATACATACCCACCATGAATATAATCCTATAAACTGTTCAATCATTATTTAAAATACATACAAAATGACTGACTAGAACATGAAAGTCAAATGTGTGGTTACATACATGATATGAAGATATGCATATAAATGATTAGTTGCTCATAAATCCTTTTAAGAAGATTTTGGTGCATCTACACATGTAAAAGACCGTTTCTGTGCCATTTTGGAACGTGAGAATGTGTTCTGAGGAACAAAGGTCAAAAGGGTTTAGAAGAAATTTCAGTCTGGTCCTTGTCTGCTAGTTGGGGGAAGTCAATCTGCGGAAGCTCATGATTTCTATCATGGATTTGCATCGATGGTCATGTTGTGATTCTCTTTGATGATTAATCTTGGTTACATGCCCCAACATTGACAATCTCCTTCCTGAATTGGGATTATCAATAGGTGTTCTTTTGTTTTAATTTTGTAAGCTGTTCTGTGAAAGAGTTGGTTGGTTAGGCTTTCTTCAGACTGGTTGGCACTAGGATTTTATTTACGAACATCATGTTGTCTTGTGCCTCTTAGTGGAATTTGGCTCTTTGGATTGTTCCAACACCAATCTAATTGAATCTTTAATTGTCTGATTCACTCTGAGACCCTACACTAGAGAAATGCAATCACGTGATTTACTGCATCAACAAAACCATAGATATCTTCAGAGGATTACAAGACACTATTTACTGTATAAGCAGGGGTGCCTTAAGATAACCAGAGGTTTTCCTGCCCGAAATGTTTTACAGGTATTACTGGTGTTTTACAGGGAATTTACAGGTCTGATTTAAACATCATAAATTACACATTCATTCATTGTTCATCACCAGTAGATCGAACCTATTTCTTGGCAAGATGGCATGCCTGGCCATTGTTGAGCATCTGTAAGATCAGATTTTGTGGTGTTCCACACTGTCTGCACCCATCTGAGACTTTTTGCCCAATTGAACATGTTGGTGTCAGTCAGTCAGTAAGAGAGATCACTTTAATTGGCTGTTCAGCTTAGTGAACCAGTGCACAAGAAAAGTAATGAAAGCAATGACAATATCAAGAGGGGATACAGAACAGACTTACTTTACATCTTCTTTTTCCCCGAGTATTCCAGTAGGCAAATATTTGTGTGCCATTTGTCTGGAATGAAGAAATTGAAGACTAAGTGATCAACATCAAAATAGTAAACAAGCACTCCTTTGTTTATTGTTTATATATCGACAGTACTCGTTTTGCTTCCTATTTTGAATAAAAAATATAGACTACTGCCACCTGTGGGTATGGAGAGTTACCTTTTCTCACACAGGAGCAGAACGTACATGCTAGTTGTCCTTTGACTGTGTCTTTGAGGTGTGTTCAAGAGCAACATTTTGGCCCAGAAGCATGAGATTTTGAGGCAACAACACAGTTGGCTTTGTTTGTTGCTAGTACTTTGATGTCGATTTGATGTGTCACGGCCTTTAAATGCCAAATGGTGCACAACTCATTGACTCACAAGTTCAGCAGGTGACTGTGAGGAGAGCACCTCCTCTCTGCAGGAGATCATTTCTCAGTTGGGAGAGTTTCTCTGGGATTCTACTCCAGGGATACTTGAACTGCCAAATCCAAATCCAAATCCTCTGGTGTTTGTGAGCAGATGCTTCAGCAGAGAATGTGTAAACCACCAAAGACCTGCTGCTAAACTGGCTTCTGACATTTCATTATGAATTCTGGGACAGTTTCACCCACCCACATCTTTCATCGAGGAGAATGAAAAAACAGGACACAAATGCATCACAATATCATGCAGGGCGCTGATAAAATTCATTTCTGAGTGCTGTATTATATTCAAACTCTTCCATTTTGATGAAAGACATGAGTAATACAAGCAGGAATGATCTGAAATGAGGGGGACACATTATAAATATCATCAGCCTCTCTAAAATAAACATTATAAATATCATCACTTTACAAATGCCTTGTTTCTCTGGATACATTTATATGAGATATCATTTGAAAGTTTAAAAAGTAAACTTTCCAGAAATGTCAGTAAATGGAGAATTTCAGTTAGGTCTAAAACATCGTTTCAATAATGTTGAAAATAAGAATTATAGGGACAAAAATTAAATTAAGTTAAATTAATGTTCAACTAAAATATATGGTAACACTTTAGCTTAGGGTCTAGTTCTCACTATTAACTGGTTTCTTATTAGCATGCATATTACTAGCATACTGGCTGTTTATTGGTACTTATGAAGCACATATTAATGCCTTATTCTGCATAACCATTTTTTTATACTACCACATTACTAACGATTAATAAGCAGCATTAGGAGTTTATTTAGTTGAAAGATAGTTAACAGTGAAAATTGGTACTTCAAATAATTTGTGTTCAAATTAATAAATTAAATCAATTTTAACTTGCCAGGAGCTGACCACAGAGAATGAGTAAAGTACTGTCTGACTCTGGGGACTGGACTAATGTCAGCTGAAAATTCAGCTTTGACAAATTGTAAAAATATTTCACAATGTTACTCTTTTTACTGTATTTCGGTTAAATAGAACGAAGCTTGTTATGTGATATTTGGCTATGCTGAAAAGTAGATATTGATAGATAAGCACCAGTCTTCGCACTGAAATCATGCAAAATAAATCTAATTAAAAGATACCAATTATCCCCCAACAAAGTGTGTGTGGTTGTGTATGTAAGTGGGGAAGTTTAGTAACACCTACAAGTGCACATATAATGGTTGCTCCACCACTGAGTGCTACCATGGCTACATCAATTCATTACATGTGTGTTTAGTTGTCCATTCGTCTCATGTCCTGTCCTCGTCCCCCATCCGAGACCAGCTCAGCAGAGTGATGTGACTTATGACCGTATATGTGGAGCATGAATCTGCTCTCTTCATCTGCTGGATGCATTACAGATAAGAAACACACATACTGCCGCACAAGACTTATAACCACGAGGAAGAGTCTGACATGCAGCAGGGCGCTTACTGGAGTGTGCTGCTCTCTGTTTATTATCTCACTCTCTCTGTCTCTGTCAGACTAAACACGCACACACATTGTAGAAAAGCTTGTTTCAGCAGAGAGGTCCGAATGCAGATCACGCTGCGTAAGACTGCTGATTACTCCACAAAAACAGAGTGGTGTTTAGGGATGTCAGCGCTGCAACAGCAAAGGCAGTTTCTGAATAGTTTTTGCCCTCGTCAACTCTGGAAGAAATCATTTGTTTTTGCTGTCATCTCAAATATATATCCGTGGAATAAAACTACACTTTAACCAAAAGTTACAGTTTTATTACAGGAATGTTTCAGGTTCAGTAAATTAAATCAATCGCATTTGTGGCATAACATTGATTACCACAGAAAACAATTTAGACTGTGGTCATAGTCATGCAGTAACAATGGAAGCAAACTGGACCAACATGGCAATGGATGCATCCAAAACATCCTCTAATAAGTAATTACTTTGAAACTGTTTCAAAGAGTATTTTCTATAAATGTGTGTAGTATGAGTACAAAGTGTCTAGACGTGTTACATTCGTCATGTTGTCATTGTCAGTTGAATCACTTTTCTACCATTCACAACATATTTGGCCTCATGGGATAGTAAAGTGTCCATTGGAGGCCCACTTCAGAATTTAATAGTAGTAGGTTATCTAGGTACTTTGCCTGTTGTTTTATAGATATTTTGAATTCGGATTTGTTTTATTAGTCCTACTATATAGGGAAGTGTGCATAAATCATTGGCAGCCATTTTCTATCTTTTTTTCTAGAACTTTTATTTCCTGGCAAGCGTTTTATGATTTATGATCATTTTCACAAAACTTTTAATGGACCCCAGAATATTATGTTGTATGAATATCTGAACATATAATTGGAATCAAAACGATGATCAAACCATAGACCAAGCAGATTGAGTAAATCAACACTGGCAAAACACAGTCCTCTTTGATAATTGTGTTAGCTTAGGCCGGGCATACACCTGTGTTTTTCATTTGATTTCCGTCTGATTTCTGAGTCATAACACTTATTTATGAGTTGGGACGAATTTCAGCATCTTTTGACATGCAGTGTACAGGGGGTAACAAGAAGTGATTAGCCTCACCCGACCAATAATAGTATGATTTCTGACATGTCACATTTTGGTCACCCCTCGTGAGGGTATTGCACAGTTGAAGCGGAACTACGAACTGATTGACCAAAATGTTTTGTTTTTTCCATCACTGTGCCTGTGTGAAAACCGAACCGAAACCATGGCGACATGGCTTGTGGTTTGGACGGAAGTTGGAGGCTGCAAAGTTCTGAGTTCGGGGTCTCACATTTGTATTTCTCTCGTATAGTGTGAGCAGCCAAGGCACAATTTTTGAATCTGGTGATGCGGTAATATTTCAGTAGATGATTTCAGTAATAGTGCCCCCTACTGTATACAAATTTAATCATACAGTATATTGTAGGGGTGGCACAGTACACAGATGTCACAGTTCGGTACGTACCTCGTTTCGGGGTTCTGGGTTCGATACTATTTCGGTACAACAGGAAAAAATAGAAATCTACTATGCACTATGTTTCTTTTCAATTGTTTTGAACAGAGAGTAGTGCAAATTAAAATGTTTTTCCACCTACATGTGAACATACTAAATATTATTATATTGTTATATTATTTATACAATCTGTTTTGTTTTCAATGTGAGTGCACAAATAAAAGCAGACCTTTATCCAGTGATTATTAATAAGACAATGAGTGTTTAATGTTGAATCTGCTGATATAAGGAAACAGTTGAAGAGAACAACACACACACACACACACACACACACACACACACACACACACACATTGCTAAAGTTGGTACTTTATCAAAATAAAATACAAACATCAGCGCACCCACATCTGTGTCACCATTGGAACGCGACTTAAGTACAAAGCCTATAATTTACATAATAAATATTATGGTCTTTGGCCTCCGTCAGGCCAAAGAAGATGCTTACAGAAAGGGGATATAGTCTTGTATAAACAGGCAAAATACACACTGGAAAAGGAGATCAGAGTGGCAAAGAGGAATTATTCTGGCAAGCTAAGGAACAAATTATCTTCTAGTGATTCTGCTTCAGTGCGGAAAGGTATGAAAGACATTACCAATTACAAGACACCACCCCCCAGGACTCTGGAGAATCAACAACTGGCAGGCGATTTTAACGGGTTTTACTGTAGGTTTGGAAAAACACCCCACACCCGCCCTGAACACCTCTCCACACAATCATTACCACCTCCGGCAACCTCCCTCTCCCCCACACCTGCACTGAAAATAAGTGAAGATGATATGTCCAGGTCTTCAGAGAGAATAAAAGAATGAAAGCACCAGGACCAGACAATGTGTCACCAGTCTGCCTTAAAACCTGTGCTGACCAGCTGGCCCCCATCTTCACACAGACTTTCAACAGAAATACTTGTCTCCTCATACTTCAAATGCTCCACCATCACCCCAGTCCCAAAGAAACCCAAAATTACTGTACTTAATGACTACAGACCTGTTGTTTTAACGTCTGTGGTCATGAAATCATTTGAAAGACTGGTTTTGGCTTATCTGAAGGCCTCCACTGGACCCTTACTGGACCCCCTGCAGTTTGCCTACAGAGCAAACCGGTCTGTGGATGATGCAGTCAACATGGGACTGTACTTCATCCTGCAGCATCTGGACAGACCAGGGACTTATGTGAGGAACCTGTTTGTAGACTTCAGCTCCGCTTTTAACACCATCATCCCGGACACCCTACAGAATAAACAGGCACAGCTCTCCGTCCCCACCTCCGTCTGTCAGTGGATCACCAGCTTCCTGACAGACAGACAACAGGTAGTGAGGCTGTGAAAATTCTCATCCAGCACCCGTACGATCAGCACTGGAGCTTCTCAGGGCTGTGTTCTCTCCCCACGGCTCTTCTCTCTCTTCACGAACGACTGCACATCTAAAGACCCCTCCGTCAAGCTCTTGAAGTTTGCAGACGACACCACCCTGATCGGCATCATTCAGGATGGTGACGAGTCTACTTACAGACAGGAGGTTAAGGAGCTGGCTGTCTGGTGCAGTCTTAATAACCCGGAGCTTAACACGCTCAAAACAGTGGAGAGGATTGTGGACTTCAGGAGAACGGGGGGTTCTCCTGATTCCACAACTCCAGGCCTACACACATCACACACACACACACACACACCACACACACACAACACACACACACCCACACACACACACACACACACACACACTCACCACGTGAGTGCAGTGGAGTCATTCAGATTCCTGGGCACCACAATTTCTCAGGACATGAAGTGGGACAATCACAATGAGTCCAGCAGAGGCTGTACTTCCTTCGCAGCTGAGGAAGTTCAATCTGCCACAGGAGCTGTTGATACAGTTCTACTCTGCCATCATCAAATCCGTCCTATGCGCGTCAATAACTGTCTGGTTCAGCTCAGCTACCAAATCTGACCTCAGAAGACTACGGAGGGTAGTCTGGACTGCTGAGCGAATCATTGGTACAACCCTCCCTACTCTCCAAGAACTGTACTCATCCAGAGTGAGCAAAAGGGCTGGCAAAATCACTCTGGACCCCTCACATCCATCACACTCCCTCTTTGAACTGTTAACGTCTGGTCGACGATAAGAGCTCTGAGCACCAGAACGACCAGACACAGAAACAGTTTATTTCCCCAAGCAATCCATCTCACAAACACTTGACATTAAACGTGGAACACACAACATTATTATACAATTATTCACCACACATACTTATTTTTTTGTCAGACCTCACACATAATTGTCTGTATTGTATATTGTGTTTTTGCCATTTTGTGCATTGCCTATTTGTATATTGTTCTTTTGTTGTCTGTGTCCTGTCCTATTGCTGTCATTCTGTTGCACTGTAGAGCTTCTGTCACTATAACACATTCCTTGTTTGTGTAAACATAACTGGCTAATAAAGCTCATTCTGATAATAGTTTAGCATTCAGATACGTTACATCGCAAATATGGAAATATTATGGAATATTTGGATTTTTGCCAAATGAGAGAGGTGGGATACACGAGCAAAAAGCTCCATTTCGCAAACAGTTGAGTGGGCAAGCCTTTAAATTATACTCCTTTGTCAGTGAGACGCGTTCAGAATCAGCACATGGTCACTGTCTAGAGCTTTGTTTTCAAGAGCGCAACTCACTGCATTCACTGTTCTTCTGCTGGCGGTTATCAAACAGAGTTGCATTGCTGCTGGCGCCAACTTCTGGATTGGGGGTGAATTGCCTGTAGTCGTTATATGGCTTCATGAACCAAACCGAGATGTCCGTATCATGACGGTTCGGTACGAATACACAGGGGCGTCGCCAGTGTGGGGAAAGAGTGACAAGTGCATAGGGCCCAGAGGTCTGCAAGTAGGGCTCACTGCAGCCCACCACATCTAGGGGTGGAGATGGATAGGTTTAGGGTTGGAGATGGGGGAGATTTAGGGATCAGGGGGTGGAGTTAGGTAGGTTTAGGTATATATAAGGTAGGAGGAGTTGGATCTGGTTCCATCCACGCCCCCTGGATCTTGTGGGCTGCAGCGAGACGCTCCTCGAGGTTTGGGGGGCCCGCGATCGCCTACTGGCCATTGGGAGCACCGGGACATTCTATTCGAGTAGTGGGCCGATCACCGAAACGAGGGAGACCGCCCCAATATTAGGTGCCTTTTTTAAATGACAGTGCATGCGAAACCGCAAAGTAGTGCTCCCCGATGCATCTTTCAGCCGTGCATCAATTTCTCCCACACAGCACTGGCGAATGTGCGCGTGCTTCGGCCACGATTTATAAGAGATAAACAGTGCAAGTTGCTTGATCCATTCAGATGTGACACAATTATTATACAGTTGTGTGATATGAGAACATTAAAGGTTCTGTAGTGATGCTGGCTGAAAAAAGCCACAACAATGAGGTATATAGTAATTTAACTTGAAGTAATTGAAAATGTTTACAATTTACAATAATACAAATAAAACAATTTATTATAAATGTTACTGTTATTACATATTGGGGATTATTTTAATTTAATAGAAGGTGTTTTGTATGTTTTTTCATGTTTAGTTTTTAACTACAAATGTTATAGTTTATTATTACTTATTATTTATTTTAAAAACTATATAATCATGGTAATGAGGACCATGGTTTTACTTCTTGTCACCACCATCCTACTAATACTAGTCAGCTAAACTCTGGATTCTAAGCAAGAACTTCTTTCTTTTTAGATGTTTAGCTCTAATTAATTTTAATTGAAGTAAAATTATCATTCAATAAGGGCCTGATTAAATATAACTATCAGTGTCTTATATAAATTAGGTGTTTATTATTTACAAATGATAAAGTTCTTAAAGGGAGATTCACCCAAAAATGAACGTGATTTTGAGGGGGCCCCATAGAAAATGTAGTGCACACGGCCCAGAATTCCTAGCGACGGCCCTGCGAATACATGTACAGTGCCACCCCTACTATATTGCTAGAAAATGTCATCAGTGGTGAGGAAGGAGTCAAAGTACTTACATTGTTCAATATGAATGTTTTTATTATTTGAGTTGTGTGTGTGCCTAACCTTTTTTGTGACGAGAATTCTACTACAGATCAACTTCTGGTTATGCATTACATATAAATCCTGTAATTTAGTTTTTGCAAGGTAAATAGTCACTTTATAGGATACCCTTCCAAAAGCTACTAGGTTTACCACTGATATGTTGTCATAGCATTAAAGTAATATATGAATCTGTATACTTTTGCACAGTCAGTGTTAGCATTTGATCCAACAACATTAGGCACGTCTCAATTTGGGTACTATTCTTAACTGTTTTGTAGTACAAGCAGTGAGAATAGTGCATTTAAAATTTAAAGAACACGTCAAATACCTGGATGATGCACTTAAAAAAAGTATACAATGCTGCATAACAAACCACCATCTAAAAGTCATACACTGAACCAATGAGTACAATCTCATGTATAACTGTGTTCTTTCCTTTTTAACTGCAGGGCTTTTTTTATGAAAGCAGTGAAGGTTAGTGAATTCAGTGGGCTCCAATGTTGTTTGGACATTCTTCATATCTTTATTTGTGTTCCACAAAAGAAAGAAAGCCATACAGGTTTGATACAACATGATGACAGAATTCTCCCTTTTGACTGAACTATCCATTTAACTGTGGCAGTCATGGCGCAATAAAGTTACTGTCAGTCCTCTGTCATGTGTGTCTTGTGTTCCCACCTCTTGTGTCCTTATTTGGTTTGTTTCCTGTCCTCTTTTCTTTTGATTATGAGTTAATTCTTGTCCAGCTGTATTTGTCTAATTATCTATGACTATCCTGTGTATTTATAGTCCTGTCTGTTCAGCTTGATTTGGTCTGGTCTACCTGTTACTCCCTGGTGTTCCTGTCTGTGTCAGCCTAGCCTTGTCTTGCCCTGCCTTGTTTGGATTCATTAAAGACTGATATTTTGACTTACATCCTCATCTCCGTGTTCCTCGATCCTCCCTCGTATGTGCACCGTGACAGTTACGAGCAACAGAACATTTTATTGACCGCTTGGTTTCTATTTCAGTGGTGTCATGCTGGGTAGCCATGAATTCTAATTGGTCCAGCATCCTGCTCCTCATAGCTGTGAATTAAACTTCTAATATGTCCCTGGCTGTGATTGTAATTGTACCATGCATCATTTTAGAGACAGTTAATACAGTGTGTCAATGGAAAACATATTTTTGTCAGTGTAATGGTGCCGTTAGAGCATCTACCAACCTATGCTAACTGTCAAAGCTAACATGAGTTTCCATTAATTTTAAAGTTTAGAATCACACTTGGATAAAGTGATTGAATCCTCTGAAGAAGTGGAAAATGGCACCAGCGGGATGTTCAAAATTAGTTTTGAAGGTGAATTTTTTTTGGATGCAGGGTAAAAGTCATGAGAAAGATGTTTCCTTATGAGAGTGTGTTGGAACAGGTCACTTGTGAATAATACATTCAGGAAAAATAGTTTTGTAGTTGTATTAATGTGCCTGAAGCGGTGTGGCAGAACAGCTTTTCCATCTCTGTGGTCCATTATCGACCGAGAGCCGACCAGAGTTACCTGAGCCCAGATGACCTTGTGCTGAATGTGTTCAAAGCGCACCAGAGTAGAGCTGATAAGAGACCAATTTCCCATCCCCTGCTCGCTCTATCAATCATGTGTGTGTGTGTGTGTGTGTGTGTGTGTGTGTGCATTCAGTTTCAAAGCTTTCACAAACACCATCTTCATCACCAACAAATAAGCAGAAAAGGGTGGACAATGTAAGTGACCCATGCATTATCCCATGAGTAAAGCTCAAAGCTTGCTATTTTAAGCTAACCTTTGCGTCCTACAAATACAAAGTGTATGTGAAATGGGAGACAGTGGAAAAAGATGAAAAAAGTCCAACCTGACATGAGCATTATGTGATCATTTACTCACCCATCTGCTGAAAGGTGTCTGTAGGTTCATGTATGGAGCATCAAGATGCGTTGCACCAATTCTGACCCCAATAATACTGAACAAAGAGTGAGACATTACACAAATAAGTCAAGATTAATTAGAACTTAAATACTACTGGTCCCACTTTATATTAAGTGGCCTTAACTACGATGCACTTACATAAAAAAAAAAGTACAATGTACTTATTGTGTTCATACTGTATTGCAAAACACTTTTGCTGCTATTGATGTAGGATACGGATAAGGTTAGGGACAGGTTTGGTGGTATGGTAGGTAGGTTTAAGGGTGGGTCAGCAGTATCATTATAAATGTAATTACAGAAATTAATTACATATGTAATTACATGCAGGTATTTTAAAAAATGTAAGTACATTGTAAAAACATGTATGTACACAACACATGCATTGTATCAAATGATTACTCAAACTGTAAGTACGTA
>CM049807.1:24320131-24388015 GCA_027422405.1 Ptychobarbus kaznakovi
ATTTAGTATGTTAGTAAACACATACAAATAAGTGTGCTTTAAATATTATTAAAACAATAATTTGAAATATACTTAGAATCAAATATTTAATTTAGATATTATTACAAAAAACATTTAAGTATCCTTAAGTGAGTTGAGAAATATAGTCATGAAATTGTCTCTAGTTATGTACACAATATTATACAATATTAGGTTACACATTATTTTAAGGTGTCCTACATTTTTACTACTCATTTCAGTTACATTTCAGTACTGAGTAATATACTACATATACTTATTATATGGTTAGAGTTAGGGTTTGGATTAGATTTCCTTGCATGTAATTATGAACAATTTATTGTTATTAGAATATAAAGTACATGCAAAGTTTAACAAGGACACCTTAAAATATTGTGAGAGTCAAAGTAGGTACCACTTTATAATAGGTGGTCTTAACTACTTACATTAAAACATAAGTACAATGTACTTATTGTGTTCATACTGTATTGCAAAACACTTTTGCTGCTATTGATGTGGGATATGGGTAAGGTTAGGGACAGGTTTGGTAGTATGGCTAGGTTTAAGGGTGGGTTAAGGTGTAACAGATGGGTCAACAGTGTAATTCTAAATGTATTTACAGAAGTCAATTACATATGCAATTACATGCAGGTAAGTACAATGTAAAAAACTAAAAACAAAGAAAAAGTATGTACACAATGAGAGCATTGTACCTAATATAAAGTGGGACCTTCTGTTGTTATATAGTCACGACAAGCTTCTAAACAAAAAAATAATAAAATGGAGAAAATGTAAATGAGCTTCTTAACATTTTAATTTAGTATATAAAATAATGTGAATATAATATCAACAAGTTTCTGTGTATGTTCCATACTATATGTGTGTGTTTGTATGGATAGAGAGAAAGAAAGAAAGAAAGAAAGAAAGAAAGAAAGAAAGAAAGAAAGAAAGAAAGAAAGAAAGAAAGAAAGAAAGAAGAAAGAAGAAAAGAAAGAAAGAAAGAAAAGAAAGAAAAAGAAAAGAAAAGAAAAGAAAGAAAGAAAGAAAGAAAGAAAGAAAGAAAGAAAGAAAGTGTGCTTTTACTTTACTTTCGGCTCAAAACATCTTCTGTGCTCATGAATTCACTGCTCATTCACCATGTACTCTCTCTTTGTGTGGAAGTGTGATGGAGGTGATTATCTGGTTCACATCCTCCAAGTCTACAGTCTCATTAGTACAACACACTACCGTACAGCAGCTCAGATATGAATTCTGTATGACAATATAACGTTCTCCTACTGTGTCCAACATTTTTTATTTCAGCATCTCTGTAATTTTTATTTGGTTTTCCCTGTATAGTTCAGCTGAGACAGATCTATGAAAGCGCAGAACACATGAGGTGGAATAATAGCATGAAATTAAATACATTTTGAACACTGTGTTTTAACACATCACACTGTACATATGTCGACAGTTACTATCTCTCTCTCTCTCTCTCTCTCTCTCTCTCTCTCTCTCTCTCTCTCTCTCTCTCTCTCTCTCTCTCTCTCTCTAACACACACACACTGCTTTGTGTACATTTTCAAGGGTTTGTTGGTCTGACCACTGTAATGAAGATGAACCCATCTTTGGAGAAAATGGTTTTGAAAGTCCAAATCAATTTTAATTGTACACATGTCCTGTGTATTTTCAAATACTATTTCAGTACTATAAGAGTCAGCTCATGGCCCCACAAGGCCCTAGTAGTCAGCTAGGGCTGAATCTTCTGAGCGGCCCCGCAGAGACCCTAGTGCATGGTGCAGAGGACGTAACCATAGCAACAATATGCTGAATGACTGCTTTCCTTTAGGATCTGTATTGGACAGAACATTGACAGTAATGTGGCGTTAAAGCTCCTTATATCAGAGCCTGCGGTATGGATATTTCTGTCTGTCACTGTCTTGCACTCTCACTCTCTTCCTGTGTCTCTCTGGGTCTCTGAGCACAAGCGTCATCACACCTGTAATTCATCTTCCTGTCCAGAGGGTAATGAAAATGAGAGGGTCACCGGTAATGAAATGTCAGTGAAACACAAGCTCCCTGAGCTGTACAGAGCCTCATTCAACAGGAGTAGTGCTTTAATGACGGTGCAAGAGTAATGCAAGATGGTGCATGACTGTAGATGTGTTACAATTCAAACTAATTTCACTATTCCCTAAACAGTCAGTATGGGATATAATACTAAAAATGACTGACAGAGATAAATGGTATTTGGTTTATTTACAATGTAAAATTACGGTTGAACCACTAATGTCACATGGACTGTTTTACTGATGTCCTTACTACCTTTCTGGGCCTTGAACATGTCAGTTGCATTGTTGTCTATGGAGGGTCTGAAAGCTCTTGGATTTGGGTCCTGAAGATGAACAACGGTCTTATGGGTTTGGAACGACATGAGGGTGAGTAATTAATGACATAATTTTCATTTTTTGGGTGAACTAACCCTTTGACATTTATTGAAAGAAAATATATGGATTAACTGTGGTGGGCTGTTGGTTTATTTATTTATTAATTTAAATGTATTTAAATGTCTTTGAGAAGCTAAATATTTTTAATTAACATTAAAATCAAAATGTATGGTTTGAATCTAACTATAATTGTAATATAGTTTGGAAAAAGTAATACATTTGTCTGTAGCAAAGTTGAGTATGTTATGTTATGTATATATATTTGTTGTTGTTTTTTCAGTGTATGATGCTCCCTATATGTCAACTTCACAGGGAACTAACAGATGATTCAAATGTATATTTTATGAAACATGACAATATTTATCAAAAGCTGTCCTCTAAAAACACAAAAACACACATTAAAAATACCATTCCCTAGAGGAGTGATTGATAATAAATTAGATTTATAGTGGTTTGACAGGTTGCATCAGTGTTTCATGTATTTGCTGTGAATCTGTGCTCTGCTTTGACACTGACAGCACACAGCATAAAGATGAGAATAGAGGGACAGCAGCTGCTGTGGAGGAGAAAGTATCATAAACCTCTCCAGCAGCTGGAGAACAGACATCTGCCTATTCCCTACAGAGAAAACACATGAAGTATGCAGTAAAGAGGGAAAGCCAATCAGAGCATGCTTCATTAGTGAAATCAGTAGAGTACAGTGACACACCTATCAAATGATAATGGCCGGACACTGCATATATTTTTTTGTAATTCTGGAAGTTTTGCCAAAGAAAAAACTTGCTATTTTTGGGATGCAATCAGTCCCATAACATGCATGAACTGTGATTTAAACCTGGAACATAAATGCAACATTTTTGCTCTTTAAAGCTACTGAATGTGTGCGTAGCACTATACTATTTTTTTTGTAATTTTAGCTTATTATATAATGTGAGTACATAGTGACAGTTTTAGTTTTTTTGTGAATTTGTAAGACTTTAGCCAGCAACACTTCCTCCAACCACTAGGGGTCACACTCCTGCCATGACCAGCAGTATTGCTCCCAGACACAAGGGGGCGCATTATGTCTGTTGCCTGCAATCTTCCTCCCAGTGGCCAGGGGGCAACCACTGGCAAGAACTCTCAGTTGTGCCTAGCAATCATTGTTGATGATACTCACCTGTGTAGGGCCCTATTTAAGTTTGCCTTTAGCCATTGTTTTTTGTTCAGTCTTGAGCCTACCTACCTGTGTATCCTGTTGCAGACCGTGAGTCTATTGTAAGCCATTGTGCTTGTTTTGTTTTCCCTTTTTATGATTTGTTTGTACTTTGTTCCTTGCTTTTGGATCTACTACAAAGTAAAGCTACTTGGAGTTTATACCTCTTGTCTCCTATTTGTTATTCCTCTGCACTTGGGTCACATAATCCTCAACCTTGAGTTAGCTCACTCAGGAAGAACACCAGTTCTGCACCCAGGAGATTGGGGTTCTAGCCCTGCTAGAGACAACCTCCAAGACTTTAGTCTAAAGTTTGGCAGTACCTGCTTCTGTATCATTACAGATTTATTAATTTAATTTATGCTGCATTCAACTAGCTGTCAGACTGTGTCTCTCCGTGTCTTGTGTTTCCCCTCCTCTCGTGCCCATATTTGGTTAGTTCCTGTTCCTGTCCTCATTTGTGATTATCAGTTCCCAGCCCTGTGTTATTAATTATCTAGTTTAGTCTCCCCTTTAAGAGCCCTGTGTCTCCCTGCCTCTGTGTGCAGTCTAATCGTCCTTGTGGTGCGTGTACATGTCTCCAGCGATCTCTGTTTTCCAAATAAAGTGTTTAAGAGAAATTATTCGCCTCCTTGTTCCTGGCTCCCCCCTGTGCACCGTGACAGAAGACTGCACCTATAAACAAAGCGATGGAGTTCGCCGCCTGCGTCCTCGCCCTTATCCGGCACGATCTCTTCTTTGCGGACTACGCCGGGGAATTCTGCGGGCTCGCCGCAGTGACGGAGCTGCACGACGCGGCCATCCTCCACCTGTTCCGGCTCGGGGCCTGTTACCACCACCCCATGGATCTCCCAGACACCACAGGATTATGTTGGAGAGAAGGGATCTTCCGGTGTCTGGGAAGTGTCCGGGCCCGAGTCGGAACCAGCCCGCCGTCCGTGGCGAAGTCTGTGTCCCCGCAGCCCGTGGCGAAGTCGGTGTTCCCCCAAGCCCGGAAGTGGGTCTCCAATAGCGCTGACCTGAGGGCGAAGGTACTGGACCCATCTATTAGTCCAGCTCTCCTGAGCCCCTGCTGGTTCCGTCCGGCTTCCTGAGCCCCTGCTGGTCCCGTCCAGCTCTGCGCTGCCAGAGCGCCCCAGAGAGTTTGCGCTGCCAGAGCGCCCTTGAGACGCTGCACATCCCGAGCGTCCTCCAGTGCCGGCTCCTCGCCAGCGTCTTCAGCGCTGCTCCGTCCAGCTCTCCAGAGCCCCTGCTGGTTCCGTCCAGCTCTCCAGAGCCCTGCTGGTTCCGTCCAGCTCTCCAGAGCCCCTGCTGGTTCCGTCCAGCTCTCCAGAGCCTGCTGGCTCCGTCCGGCTCTCCAGAGCCCCTGCTGGTCCGTTCGGCTCCCCAGAGCCCCTGCTGGTCCCGTTCGGCTCCCCAGAGCCCCTGCTGGTTCCGTCCGGCTCCCAGAGCCCTGCTGGTCCGTCCAGCCCTCCAGAGCCCCTGCTGGTTCCGTCCGGCTCTCCAGAGCCCTGCTGGCTCCGTCCAGCTCTCCAGAGCCCCTGCTGGTTCCGTCCAGCTCTCCAGGGCCCCTGCTGGTTCCGTCCGCTCCTCGGAGCCCTGCTGGTTCCGTCGGCTTCCAGAGCCCCTGCTGGTTCCGTCCGGCTCTCCAGAGCCCCTGCTGGTTCCGTCCGGCTCTCCAAAGCCCTGCTGGTTCCGTCCGGCTCTCCAGTGCCCCTGCTGGTTCCGTCCGGCTCCCCAGAGCCCCTAGCAACCACGCCTCCAGAGTGCCCCCCGGCGTCCGCACCTCCTGAGCGCCCCCCACCTATTGTGCCCCTTTTTACTGTAACGATTCATAGATGCATAGTCCCCTTCTGGTCGTTCTGTGTACTTCCGTTGATTAGTTCATGAGGTTCAGCTGGAGATCGTCAACTGCTCTATAGTTGTCTCAGTGTTTGGTCTTGTCTTTGTCAGATTGTTGTTTCACATCTGTTCTCTGTGCAGTACCTGTGATTTGCTCTGTTCCTGGTCCCTGCTCTCTGGTGGATTTACTGCCTGCTGTTTCTGGATATTTGGACTGGTTTCCACCCGTTGTCTCTCGTTGGAATTTAACCAGCAAGCCCTGGTAACACAGGAATCCGAGCTTATCACCCAGCTTCAACATCTGAGGACCATTCCTGCGACATTACCTGTTGCGCAAGCTCCATGGCTGTTTCCCCCTCAATCATCGCTCACTACTCAACACGAGCCACGTCTACCACCCCCTGCATCATACTCTGGTGAGCCTCGCCTCTGTCAAGCATTTTTAACCAGATGCTTGTTGTTTTTCTCTCTCCAACTCCTGACTTTCCCTTCTGAGTGATCTAAGGTAGCTCTGGTGTTGATGCTACTGTCTAGGCAGGCATCTTTGTGGGGAACAGCCATGTGGGAGAACCAACATCAATGCTGTTCCTCGTTCCAAGCACTCACGGAAGAGATGCAGAGAGTTTTCGACCGTGCTGTGACTGGACGGGACGCGGCTCGTTTGCTGGTCGATCTATGCCAAGGTGTTTTCTCTGTCTCCGATTATTCGATCGAGTTCCGTACCCTGGCGGACAAGTGCAATTGGAACGAGGAAGCGCAGTGGGATATGTTCCTGCATGGGCTAGCTGATCGCATCCAGAAAGAGATTTTTATGCTGGAACTTCCCACTAAGCTGGATGATCTGATTACTCTCCATTCTCCAGTGATGCGGTCAGCTCAGCACACGATCCGGAGCCCATGCATGTGGGTAGAGCTCGGCTAACCCGGGAGGAGAAGGATCGTCGTCAGTCCAGAGGATTATGTCTGTACTGTGGTGTGGAGGGACTTCTTACTCATCGACTCTCCGCTCACTCCTGTGATCCTGGGTCATCCCTGGCTCACTCTCCGTAATCTTTACATTGACTGGCGCTCTAATACTGTTTTATCTTGGAATGAATGTTGTCATGCCGTTTGTCTTGTGTCGGCTTGTTCGTCTGTGTCTAGCTCTGTTTTCCAGAGGGAGCCGGTGGATCTGTCAAACGTGCCCAAGGAGTACCTGGACCTGAAAGAAGTGTCCAGTAAGTCTTGGGCTGCTTCTCTCCCTCCGCACTGTCCCTATGACTGTGCTATAGATTTATTGCCAAGTAAGTCTCAGCCTAAGGGCAAGTTCTATTCGCTCTCTGCTCCAGAGGGGGAGGCCATGGATAAATATATTTCTGATTCTATGGTAGCTGGGCTCATCCGTCCTTCCTCTTCCCCTGCAGGTGCCAGGTTCTTTTTTGTGGAGAAAAAGAATGGATCTCTGCAGCCTTGTATTGATTATTGGGGGTTGAACACCATTACGGTAAGGAATACATATCCCTTGTCACTGATGTCTTCAGCCTTCGAACAGCTACAGGGGGCATCTTTCTTCACCAAACTGGACCTGCGCAACGCCTACCATTTGGTTCGCATAAGGGAAAACTGCCTTTATTATCCCCAAGGGGCACTTCAAATATCGGGTTTTGCCATTTGGGCTGTCTGACTCACCGGCGGTTTTCCAGGCACTTGTCAATGATGTGCTGAGAGACATGGTAGATTAGTTCATATATGTCTACCTGGATGACATATTGATTTTTTCCTCCTCTCTCCAGGAACATATTCAGCACGTCAGACGAGTCTGAGGTTGCTCGAGAATGGGCTTTTTGTCAAGGCAGAGAAATGTGCTTTTCATACACAGTCAGTCCCTTTTTTGGGGTTCATCATTTCGTCCGAGGGGCTGCGTATGGATCCTGACAAAATTTGGCCTGTGGTAGAATGGCCAATTTAAGATTCCCACAGGGCCCTGCAGAGGTTTCTGGGTTTCTCCAATTTGCCTTGACATCCACCAAGACTGCGTTCAGGTGGTCTAGTGCAGCTCATGCTGCATTTACCAACCTCAAGAGCCACTTTGTTTCAGCTCCAATTCTCATTGCCCCTGATACTTCACGTCAGTTTGTGGTGGAGGTCAACACTTCAGAGGTGGGGGTTGGTGCGGTTCTATCCCAACGTTCTTCCGCAGACGATAGGATGCACCCTTGCATGTTTTTTTTTCTCTATTAAAAGAGAACAAACTATTTTTCTCGGTTAAGTTAGGCACAAAGGGCAATACTAAATATTTTGTTCAGTGCTAATGTTAATTTTAGCTAGGATTATACTGGGTAATTAAACATATTATTGAGGGAACAGTTAAGGCAGCTAACGTTACTCTAATCCATCTGACCAGGACTTAATTCCACAAAAAACGGGAGAGGGAAAATGGCATTCTCTTTAAATCAGTATGGCCGAGATAACATGCTGATGTTTTTTGTTGTAATTAAGACCCCATCATTTAAATTGTTGACTATTTGATATTTAAGGCTTAATGTTGTAAAATTTAAGACATTTTAAGACTTTAAACTGCATGAATATTTCACCAATCACTACATATTCGGGTCTTTAGCGACCCAGACTTATATCCAGCACGAATAGATCTCTAATTGCTGTAATAAAAAAAAATAGGCATACTTCCGTACCTTTTGAAACTTAGAAGGCTTTGATTTGAGCAGATGATATTACCATCACTGGCATCACCAGAGCGCATTTCCCATATATATTCAGCATCTTTCTCATATTCACGATCTCAATGTATTCTCAAAACTATCGTTTTCAACATCTTCAAAACCAATATTTTGATCGCTATTCACCACATCCACCATCAAAGGACAGTGACACTTATATTTCATTATGTACAGAAATTACTCAGCAGTAAAGCCATTCAAGCCAGTTCAATTTTTGTAGATGATTATTTGTTTTATGCATGCGCTAGTTATGAGTGAAAAATCATGTCATCATTATGTTTTAAACAGTGGGTGTTTGCACTTATTGATTGAACAAGGTGAAATGCACTTATTGATTATGCAGATACTTAATTATTTTTGTTTAATGTTTAATCTTTCCTGCTGTTTTGGAGCAGTCTGGCGACATGACAAAGAAAGTTGATTCTGATTGGTCCTCTTGGCTGATTCACTTGCTGATTTGCTGATTCACAGATGAAAGTCTTAAAATGTACAAAAACAAACAAAAAAATACATCACATAATGTAAATAAGTTGTCACAGAATAAGAATATGTGAATAACTCAATTTTGAGAAAAATGTCAGATAGAGCCTTGTAATAACAAGGCAACAAGTTGTTGGTGATTAAGCTAGACTTGGAGGAGTGGCATCATTGGTTGGAGGGCTCGGAGGTGCCTTTTATCGCCTGGACTGATCACAAGAACCTTGACTACATCAGGTCAGCTAAATGTCTCAACCCCAGTGTTACGGTTTGTGTCTGGATTTGCTGTATTGTGTCATGTGTTTTGTTATCTCCTCCCTCTCGTTATTTTCTGGTCTTTGAAGGTTGTCCAATGATGTGGTGCAGGTTGAGTGGTTCGGACGAGGCGGGACCTTTATAGGACAGGGCATCAACGTGGAGCTCATTGTCGGTTCGGTCGCGTCTGGGTTGAAGCTCCTGGATCCCTCCTCCGGCCGATTATCAAATTTAAGTTAATTGTGAAGACTGTTAATTACTACCATCTGTTCTAAAAACATGTGTTTTAAGAACAGGCTAGGGGTGTCCTGCTTTTTTTTTGATTGACGTTTGGGCTTTGTTTTTCGTTAGTTTTAGGGAAGTGAAGTGTACTTTTCTTTACATTTTAGGGTTTTAATATTTCCTCTCTTTTCTTTCTATTGGTTTTGTTTGTTGTTTTGGCTTTGGACACCCCAAAGAGATGCTCTCTGTTTTTACTTGGTGTTTATATTTAAATAAACCTTATCACACCTTAAACAACTAATAATGTGCAATTATTTGATTATCGACCGGAGTGGTTTGAACATTTGGGATTCCATTACCACAACCCAGTTTGGTTATGCCCTGTTTAGAGTTTTTTATTATTTCCGAGCCTGGGGCGTAACACCTAGGCAGGCTCTTTTTTTCGGTCGTTTCGATTTTTCTATCTCGTACCATCCGGAATCCAAAAACACCAAGCCTGATGCTTTGTCCCACGTTTTCGACTGTTCCAATCGACAGACCAATCCCGAGTTTATATTACAGGAGATACTTGTTGTCTTGCTGAGCGGCGCTCCTAGGAGGAGGGGTACTGTCGCGGTTCATAGATGCATCGGCCCCTTCTAGTTGTTCTGTGTACTTTCGTTGATTAGTTCACAAGGGTCAGCTGGAGCTCGTCAACTGCTCTATATTAGTCTCAGCATTTGGTCTTGTTTTTGTCAGATCGTTGTTTCATGTCTGTTCTCTGTGCAGTACCTGTGATTTGCTCTGTTCCTGGTTCCTACTCTCTGGTGGATTTACTGCCTGCTGTTTCTGGATATTTGGACTGGTTTCACCCGTTGTCTCTCGTTGGGATGTATGGATCTTTGCCCACTGCTGTCTAGCGTTACCAAGGAAGCCTGTTATTGCTGCACCCACAATCTGTTTTCTGTGACTTTACTTGTCTTATTCACGCATTAAAAAATATAATCTAAGCTCGCATTTGAATCCATTTAGTTATTCCTGACATTTAAAAGATGCAATATAAGTCTCAGGTGTCCCCAGAATGTTTCTGAAGTTTCAGCTCAAAATAGCCCAGGGTTTATTTATTAAATAATTTTGAAAGTGGCTATTTTGAGTGGACACTGTTTTCTGAGTGCACACATCCGAAGCACGCACACAGAAAGTGGCTGTCACACTGTGTGTACATACACTAAGTTCTCTTTATGTCTTATTGTGCTTAAACTGTCAAATATACACAAGTTTATGTTAAAAACACACATAAGCTACAAAAACACAGTTGGTTATGTCTGTGAAGGTAAACAGCTGAGAAAGAAATTGCATTTTTACATATATAAATTGTATATTAAGAGACAGCAGCATAATATAAAGTACATATACTGCTGTTTACGCTGTAAATATGACCCAACCAATAACATAAAAACAGAAAATCACTTATTGCTCTTGACTGAATAACTTCTGTAGCTGCAATAAGAAGACATTTTTTTATTTGAATGTTGCTTTTAAATGTTCTTGCGTGAAGATAAACATGGCAGATTGTGTGCGGCTCACTCAAGGCAGGGTCTCTGCTAATATTTCAGACAGTTGTGGACGGGGCATGTAAAATGTGAAGTCACATTTGACCAATTCTGCAAACTCTTGCTATGAGACACTGCTTCTAATTTATGGGGATTAAAAAAAGAGGCGGGTGGATTTTTATCATTATAGGGTGGTTGTGTACACACTGCCAACACATATTTATGTTCAAACAACATGTAAAAGTGAATTTTGCATAATAGGTGCCCTTTAAGGTTTTTACTGGGATGGATGGATAGATTTGGATCATTTAAGACTTTCACTTGGTCATCACTGAGTCTGAGATCTATGCCTCTGGCCATATGTAATGAAAACACATGTACAAGGAACACTGTCTCAAGGGCTGATTGCATGTGTGTGCCTCTTAAACACTCTGTGGCCAGGAGATTGAAGGGAAGAATAAAAAGGTCCAAAGTACAGGTTCATCCTAAGGTTCCTCTCAAGGTGTATCGTATGTGTTTGTTTTGTATGCCTGCGGCTTTGTTGTAGTGAGTGTCCTTTTTCAATTTTGGATGATATTATTGAATTAAAAACAACAGTGAATCCAGTGTTGTTGCTGTTGGGCTTTTTTCTATGAATTCACCTATTGAATGCTTGAGTTTTCTGTTCATGGTGCTGAAAGACCCAGTCGGGATCACTTGTTACTAACAGGGTTCAAATTGGAGGCTAAAATAAATTAGTTTTCCAATAGCTAATGCCAATATGATGGTGAGATAAAGCTGATGTATGCTGTATATATCTATAACACACTCGTGACATCATTAGAAAGAGAATGAATTTGAAAAATATTCACCATTATCCTAGCAAACAAATTAACTGGATCTGAAGCATTCTGAAAACCAGAGACAATAAAGCATTGGGTATTTTAATATTTTATAAACCAGCTGTTAACAGCCACAGACAACACGAGTCTATGAATATTTAAAACAGAATCATTTCTCAAATTATCTTATGAAAGGTGAAGGACATAATGAAGACATGCTAATATTGCTGTTTTATCAGTGACAAAGCATTACAATTTGCTTTATTTAAATTAATTGAAAAATTGAAAAAAGTCTACCTCCAAGTTCCTATGATATTCTGGTGTCCAGGCATGGCTCTCATCCCTGTCAGTCTTTAAAAAAAAAATTTTCCCCCTTGTCACCTGTTTATCATCTGCCAAGTCCAAAAGCACAGTTCTAGGCCAGTTATTCTTTAATAACATAACTTGAAGACTTGACCAAAAATCATCTGAATTCTGTATCTTGAAGCATGATTTTGTTATTTCTAACATTTCAGAAAACTGCAGTCAAGATGATCAAGTTAAGACTTGAGAGGTCTGAGAATGTTGGTCCAACTGCCCTTACTATATTGCTTTTGAAGGGCACTTTGCCACCAAGTTTTAAAGGTTTCATTGAACAGATAACTTAGATTCTCAATAGTTCCAGTAGGCTGATCACTCTTAATGTACATGAATGAATGAGAGTGTTTAGAGTGCATACAGAGCCTTTAGCACACAGTGAGAGTAAATTGAATTTGATGAGTTGTGAGCCTGAAGTGCTTTATTGGCATCTAAACACACAAGTGACTGGCTTGCTTATGACGAATGGACTGAGATAAATTCGATTTCTGGAAGGCTGAAGTAGACTAAAATGTGCAGCTTGCACTGTTTATTTCTATGTATCGCTTTAGTGATGTGTGTGAACAACACATTCTAAGATGATATTTAATTTAAAGTTTCAGTGTTTGACATTGGTGTCATTGGTTTGTTTTTAAGCAATAAACCATTTGAATGTTACAGTCTATTTACATTGGGTTCAAAGAATCGGATCAGTAGCCCATTACAGCTCTCTAATAGCTGTACTCTAGTTATCATAGTAGAACATACACTTTCCCATCAATGTCACTATGATCATATTGCATTGTTAATTTGGTAACACTTTACAATGAACCCTTTCACAAGACTGTGATGACACATTTAACAGTCATCAGCATCGTAAATTCTCGAAAGTTTTTTTATATATTTGTATATTTTTTTTATGAATGCACATTTATAACACTATTCTTTGCATTATAGTACATTTGCATCATATTACAAAAAAATAAAATAAAAAACCTAGTTAACACTAATGTGAGGGTGTTTCTAATGCAGCATCTCTGGAGGGGATGGTCAATTTGACACCATTCTCTCTTCTGACTGCTGTTATCAGTATTTTTATCCTTTTTTGAAAGTCACGAAAACACTATCATGGAGTTTTTATTTTGCCATTTGAGCAAATGAGAATGCAAAAAAAAAAATTTGTTGTACTCTCCCATTCACTGCTCTTCAAGTTAACCCAACTATGACGACTTCCGCTGCTGAGAAACCTGGAAATGTGAAAAAGGTCCATGAGATCCCCCAAGAATCTGAAATTATCACTCTACTCAAGGTTTAAAAATCTTTATAAAATGTATTCTGACTTTACATTTTGATTGGATGAGCATGTTCTAAACCATTGTAAAATACTGATTAACTCAAGGAGGTCTACAATACCTGGCTAAATTAGCATTCCCATTTATTTCAATGGCAGTTGCTTGACTGGCACAGGACCCCTCAGAACTATGTGACCTGCATGCTGCTGTCATTGCTTATAAGCAGTGATGGGGAAAGTTACTTTTAAAAGTAATGCATTACAATATTGCGTTACTCCCTAAAAAAGTAATCAACTGTGTTAACTTATGTTTTATAGAAAGTAATGTGCTACGTTACTTTAGTGTTACTTTTTCTCATCAGGGCTGGGCTTGCTTGATTGTTTTTGATATAATTTTTTTTTTTTGAGCAAAAATATAAAATCCTTTTCACACCAAAAGTGAGATTAATAAGCCTCAGCCTGGAGAAAATGTAAATTCACACATGTACAGTAGAGAGTGCAGCTCAAACAAACCTTTCATCAAGAATAGAAAGAAAGTTCAACACTTCAGCAATTAAAATAAAATACATAAAATAAAACAATGATTATGCTTATCTAAAGTTATTTTGGCTTATTAGTATTTCTAAATTGGATCATCGAAGGTCAGCTGCAAAGACAATAGTTTATAAAATGGGATTAAATACATAAAAATGTGTTACTTAACATATTTACGTTATTATTTCAGGTTTTCGAGTTTTCAATGTTTTAATTCTTTTTGAGGAATATTGGATCTGTTTTTGTCATATTAATATGACAATGATTTTGACTGTAGTTCTTACTGTAGCTCTAGATTAAATCACATATTATCTAGAACTACAGTAAGCATCATGTTTACACAGCGCACACAACGCTTCTGCACTAACTCCTGATTTCTCTCAACATGGGGACAGGAGAGCTGTCAGTCAATAAATGGGAAAACAAAGTAAACTTTACTAGATTACTTAGAAAAAATTAATCTGATTACGTAACTTGTGTTACTTGTAATATACTGCCCTCAACACTGCTCATAAGCACTTAGTTTTGCCATAAATGCCATGTGACTAATCACCTCTTTGCCTGGAGGAAAATGAAAATGCTGATTGTTTGATGACACCACAAGAACATCAAGCTCTTCACTAATGACGTCAAATACAAGCAGACCGAGAACAACATGTCAGATTCACTCTTTGTCTTCCAGAATGTAATGAAATATTTGTGATGTATGTTGCTTGCAATTATGTCTCTAGTCCAAAAGCTTCATTAACTGCAGCTATTTGGGTCTGTAATTATTGGGGTTTGTGTTCCAAAGGCGGGCTGCAGGTTATCAAGTCTAGACATTTTGTACCCTGCAGACTGAAGAAAACCTCATGTTCGTTATTGTTCAGTCATCTGTGGTGTTGTTTCAAAGATAAATTTATATAGAGAAATGAGGAGCATCTTGAAGTAGCCCTGAAAGAATATGGATTCCGCAGAACCTGAAAGTTTTGTACACTGTTGTCCTTTTATTTTCTTGTAGTTGTACTGCTGTACTCTGAAACTGTGGGTCTAGGAAATAGAGAACTATCGATTTACTTTCTTTTTTTTTTGAAAGCAGATCCTCAGCATCTTAAACTGTACAGAGAGATGCTTTCATTAATGGCCGATCTGTCAGACTCACTGCTGGATATGAAGTGTGTCATCCAGAGGTGTGGGCTGCACTGCTAATAGTCCTCTGGGTTCTCAGGGTTCAGAAATGATGGGAATGAAACTAGCAGAAACCATCAGCTTTGCCAGAGAAATGCAGAGTTTGAGAATGCTTGACTTCCCTTGAGTTTGTTCATAATTCTCATTATTCTGAATAATGATTCTCATTAGTTTCTCATTACTGTTAATACTCTAATGAAACATCCTCTCAAGACACAATGCTAGCATAAGCAATGTGTTTATCAGCATACATTAAAGGCAGTAGAAGAGAGTGTGGTAAGATGAGTCACCCCGTAATAGCAAATTGTGCATACTGTATTTATTTAGAAAGAATCTGTCGTATTCAAAATAAATAACTGGCAAATGGAATTGAAAGTGTATATTTAGATTTGGCTGAAGTTTTGCCATGGACTATGGAATGAAGCACTTCTTAACATAGCAGTTGTGCAGCAAAGTGTGTCATATATATTGAGGTAAGATGGCTACGACTATTGGGGAAGTACTATGACTATTAAATTTGTTTTCACTACATTCAAATATTAAAAAATTATTCAATTACTACAAAGTATATATATATATATATATTAAATGTTACTCGCATTTCCAATCAGTGAACTTGTGTTCTAAGCACTTAAACAAAAATACGCTGCATACAGAAGGACCCAATTCTTCATATCTCAGATCGGATAATCCGAGTAAACTGGTAGAAATCCATCGGATGGCGCTCTTGATGCCTATTGTGTGAACTGGGAGCTGTCCACGGCTCTGAAACTACAGAGGAGCGGTTTAAGCTTTTAGACGCTTCCTCTGAAGCAGCTGAACTGCATTCATATTCATATTGAGCCACAGAGACCACATTATTCTCAAAGAAGGTGATAGTGGTGGCTCACATAACAGAAAACGCCAGTCGTGCCGGTGAATTGATCCAGTGTCGTCGCGCGCTGCGCAGGGAGTTCTGACGCGTTCATTCCCCTCACGAGCTTCACTGATACTTCACTAAATGTACGGAGATGGACCTACACTGGATTACTCCTGACGCTATTTGGAAACTATCATGAATAAGAGTTCAATATCACCAAGCTGACTTGCTGATTATTTCGCTCAGCAATCGTCGGATGCCTTTCTTCATGCAACTTCATCAAAGAGCTTTCAGCCAGAATTAGGGCTGTTACTTTAAACTCGCACATTAAGAAACACAAATAATTAAAATATGCATTTTATGGTTCGTATGTTGTTAAACAGTTGGCGCGAAAAATGATTGCTGTAAACAGTGAGTGTATAACTATGACGAGAAGATGCCTGCTGACGTTCAAACCGTTCAGGTAAGACGTACTTGACATAATCTACTGTAAGACATTTGTGTTCAAATATTGAATACATTGACAGTACACCGTTTAGACAAACCTCGAATTGGCACTGTAGCGTTTGTCCACTGTGACCGAGGTCTTCGTTTTGTGTCTGTGGTCAACCACTAGGTTAAGTCCTTACAAAAATGCACCTTGACAACAGTAAGTTACCGCCAAAATGCCATATTTACAGTATTTTTTTAAAATGTAAAATATTATGACATAAAAAAAATGTTGATGGTGTAGTATAATAGCAGGTAAGTTTAATTGCAATAGCTAAATAATAATTAAATACAAATTACAAAATATTAAAAATGATTAAATAGCTACCATGCTAATTTTTGTAAATAAAAATAATACGTTCGCCAATAATAATAATAATAATAATAATAAAACTAACTTTAGCCTATTTAAAAAAGCTCAGGTTCTCTTAATTGAACAAAGCTGAAAATCTGAAAGCTGTCAAACTTTATGTATTCACTATTGTTACCACATAAAAGTGTTTATTCAAAGTAAGAGATATAACGGCTTACTGTACATAACATGTTGGTGGAGGTGGTACTATTCTCGGTTCTTGAAAGGGTTTCATTGATGGTGTCAGGAGACTTTCAGGCAAGGATGTGAGGATGGTATAAAAACTGAGTCTCGTTGATGAGCTTTCGCGCTGTTTCTCGCAGTGGCGGGAATCCAGCAGCTCGAAGATGTGGGTCATTCTGTTCTGCAGTATAGGCTACCTGAGCTCTGCAACTTAAAACAATATAATAATAATAATAATAATAATAATAATGCTTGTCTTGTAGTTTAAGCAAGCTGTTTCTATGAAAGCGTTGCAGATAGTACAGAAATATGCTCTGGTCAAACTCAGTTAGGACACACAATGGAAATAAAAGGAAAAAGATGCCTTACATAATGAAAATAAGAGCCCGAGTTACCTAGTGCTTAGTGAAGGATGAACAGTTAGCTTACAGTTTATAATACTTATTGATATTTGCTGTTACTTTACCACCAACCACGATGTCACTTTCTGGAGAATGATCAATCAAGGAACAGTAATTTAGTAGAGTAAACTGGGAGTTTTCCTGTTACAAACTACATGTCTCAAACTTTGATCTACTCTAATATTCCAATATTTGTCTTCTACAAACTAAAATATAAACAAATAATCATTATGCAAATAATATGTAATTTTTTTGTCCAGGTGCAACCCTCTATGTCTGGTCTGACATGACATTTCTGTTTCCTTCTATATATAATTTATAATAGAGAGAAAGAGAAAAGAAGATCTGCAATAGTTCATAAATCGATTGCAGGTTTACAAAAATGGCTAACTGTGTAAATCTCCTTTAAACCTCAAAGGTTTTGTTTACGTATCCAAGGCTCTAACCTGCAGGCTACAGCATATACTGTATAGGGTAACCCTGACAAAATATGTTGTTTATCCTTAGTTTATGATTCTATGAATTGCATATAACTATGAAAAGCAGACAGTCAACATGAGTGGCCTTGTATATTTTCATTACTGTTTAAGAAACATGAATAATACTTTGAATTTCACCTACTTTGTTCAAATATCTGTAATGCAAATGTGAATTTGCCTTAGGATGAATACATAAAACTTTAGTTTTATGTAAACTGAGAAGTCAGTGATGTTTAAAGAAACAGTTCACCCAAAAATTACAATTTTGCCAAAGCTATGAGATAATTCTGTCACCACGGCATTCCAAAAAAAAAAAACACACCAGTTATGTTCTGCAAGGATGACGCATTTCATTTTTGTAGCCGAAACCCGAAACCGAGTCAGCATTTCAGCACTTCTGGTTCCATCATCCTGGAAGTCAGTGGTCTGTTGTTAACACAATCACAACATATATCAGTAATACCTACTTTTGATTTGTTTAAGCTTTTACTTGTCTTGAAAAAGGCAGTTACTATCAAGTGTCTAAATGGGACTACAGAGGTTGTCAGGGACATTAAACGTCGTCATGGCAAACAGTACAATTTATCTCATCAGACCATAAGCCTCAAACATGTCAATCTACTTTTACAGTTACGTTGCATTTAAAATGATGTTCATTCAAACTATTCTAACGCAAACTTCTTTCTTTCTTTCTTTCTTTCTCTCTCTTTCTTCTCTTTCTTTCTTAATACTTTAAAGACAAAAAGGAGTTGTTGGAAGCTTAAAGGAATAGTTTGCTAAAACTATGAAAATAGTGAACATTTTCTCACTATCAGGCCATCCATGATGTAGATTAGTTTGTTTCCTCATCTGAACAGATTTGGGAAAATGTAGCATTACATCACTTGTTTATCAATGGATCATCTGTAGTGAATGGGTGCCGTCAGAATTAAGTGAAAGGCTTTGTGTTTGTAGGAAGCAAATTCATCATTATGGCATTTTGACTTAAAAAATGTATGCATTTTAGCAGACGCTTTTTAAACCATTGCAGTTGGCCAAAATTCAAGTCCTTAATCAATAGTAATGCTTCATCCAGTGGAAAACATCATTCCCTGTTGTCCACTCACATCAAAACCCACCAGCATAATAGTTTTAAATTGTTTTGGACTACTTTTGGTTGATCTGTGCATATTTCTCTCCCGATTCAGATAAGACCACTTTTTTTTTAAGCTGGAAGCAACTGCTTGAATATAAAAATATCTTATAAAATATAAAAATATTATATTTTTGATTCCATATTGTCTGATGGATCAAAGCATTGTTGAGTTAATTGAATTAATACTTTCTTGCTCTGTTTGTTACACAGACATGTTGTATGAAGGAATATTTGGAATACTTTTTTTTTACTTTTTAGTTATTTAGCAGACACTTTTATCCAAAGCGACTTACAAATAAGAAAAAGTAACTAAAACTATAAGTTAAAACTCTATAAATACTATATATACACATTTAAGAAAATTGAGAAATTAAATAAAATGACAAATGCATACAACAATATTTCAAAACTAAACATTTAAATGGAAACAAAAAATAAAGCTAAAAACAATATATATATGTTATTTAATTTCCATGTAGTATGTTGAAGTAACGTTACTAAAATAACTCTTACTTTATTAAAACTAAAGAAAATACCTATAAAGACATAATAAATTCATACATAATTTATCTAAAATTAAAATAGATAACACATCAAACGGCAGTAGTTTATCAGTAATCCTAAAAACAGAACACTGTCAAAAACACATGCTAACAAGCAACAACTTACACATAGTCAGAATTGGTTATAAAAACTAAAACAGAAGTGAAGCATGCAGTAAGAAAGAAGATAAATACATGGAATGAATCACTTGGAACACATTTAGTTTTTCTTTTTTTAATTCATGTACATTTATTTACCTTTTTAGCTTAGCAGAAAGGCTACCACACTTTCATAGAAAATTCCTGTGTGAATATTTTTTATTTTTAAAAAACAATAAGTGTGCAGGTTTGCAACAACAAGGTGAGTAAACAATGACAAAGCTTAATCCAAAGGAAAAGTTTCACACGGATAATATACTTCTTCTAACAATTATACTTCTTCTCATAGTGGTTTCTCCTCATTGTCTGGCATTTTTCTTGTTCCACCCCAATACATTCATACAGCTATCTCTCTGTCTGTTGCAGGATTTTTGTGGCAGGGATCGGTTTCTTCAGTCTGTGCTTCTTAATGACCTCTCTGGGGGGGCAGTTCTCGGCCAAGCGACTGGGCGAATCCCCATTCAGCATCCGAACTGAAGGTACATTAATAACTGGCAGCTCTGTACGTCTACCTGTGCTGACCGTATGCATGTCTAATTTATCCGGTGGCATTTAGAGAGCGTCATTTTATGGGATTTTTGATGGGGATAATGAAGGGTTTTGCGCTGGCCTTTAACAGGCTTGATTATCCAGGGGTCAGTGTGCTGTGAATAGCATCTCTGGCTACATAAGTTCCCATTTGTCATCAGTCATCACGTTTATGCGTATGAAAATAGATCATGCTAGAGGCTAGAGGTCTCGTTCACTGCAAATCCCAAGAAGAACCTGTCTATGAGAAAGATTCACCCATACTCACTCATAAAGGGTATTTGTAAAAGTTTACAAAATAAGGATGGTTAAAATATAAATATTTGGCTGCACAGATTCTGTGTGGCCTGGCTGGGATTGTCTTCTCTGTAAAGGATACATGCGATACTGACTTTATTTAGTTGAAAAAAGAAGGTATCTCAGAAGGCAGCATAATTATGCTGTCTACCTTTTGTGAAAGCTTTCATGTTGGTAGCGCACCTATAGTGCTTTAAAATTCTGTCTACATGGGCTCACTGCAGAGGTTTTGGAACAGAGCCAATATGTTTAATATTCAGTTCCTTTCTAGTTTCAACACCGCTGTGCCCAACAGGAAATGGTGTACCCAAATGTGGAAAATAGCAATCTAAGAGCTCCACTCGGTTGCTGGAAAATTGGAAAACTGCTTCATGGTATGTTCAGCAAACCCCAGTAAAAAGCTGAAGATGATGGATTAGTGTTCTGTAATGTTGTGGGAGAGGTCGCATGGACGAAAGAGGGGAGAGAAAAAGAGAGAGAGAGAGACAGAGCACAATCTGATTAATTAACCACTCCCAGGCTGAAGCCTTGAGAAAGCATCTGGCTCTCGCTCATTAAGTACTGCATGCTGATCAGCCAGAGATGGACGTCACTGTGTTTTGGGAGTCCAGCGCCGACATAGATGTGAGGGTTACATTAAAATAAATTACAGTTACAAATCACTAATTATGTCAAACTAATTACCTATGAATTACTTAAAATGTAATTAGTGTCCAAGTTCAAATATCACAAGTATTGTAATCTGACTTTTAGTTACTTTTACATTGCTATGAATGAACAAAAAAAAAAAAAAACAAACAAAAGGGGATAAAATATTTTATTTTTGCCTTTTTTATTGTGATAGGATAGTTTAGAGTTGAAAAGAAGTGGATCGTTAAAGGTCTTCGAACTGGGATTCTGTTATGATGCAAGAGCAGGAGGAAAAATGGCACGGATCACGGAACAGAAACACAAGCAGAACGGCAACACTAATGTTCAACAACTGACAAAACACAAGGGACACATAAGGCCCATTTATACAGAGAGCCAAGGCAATGAACTAATCAGTAACCAGGGCAACTAACAAGGATATGGGTGTGGTTCAATGAGTGTCCATTGCAACACACAAGGGAGCAGAGCAGCAAGGCAACAATAGGGACACATAACTACAAACTAAAATTCCTTGAACACAGACACATGGAACACAGACAGGGATCGTGATAAAGCCCCCCACCCCCAAAGTAGCGGCTTTCAGAGGCTCCAAACCGAAGCTCAAATCCAGGAGGGAGGTGGAGCGGAGGCGGAACAGGGAGGGGAGGATGGAGGGCCAGGTCCATGTCCATGGAGTGGACGAGGAACTGGAACTGGCAGAGCAGAAGGCCAGGGTGGAGCTGGCAGAGCAAGAAGCCAGGGCGGAGCAGAGAGCCAGGGCAGAGCCGGCATAGCAGAGAACCAGGGCGGAGAAGAGAGCCAGGGCAGAGCAGAAGAGTACCAGGGTGTAGCAGACAGAGCCGAAGACCACAACAGCTGAACAGATGGATCCAAAGATCCTCACGGTGGAGCAGACGACCACCAGGGTGGAGCCGATGGCACAGGAGACCAATGCGGATCAGGTAGAACTGGAACAGAGAGGTTAACAGTGGTCTCTGCGACCGCAAAAGGGCAGGGAGAGAGTTCACAAACGGCCTTCATAGCCGTGACCGAACAGTCAGAGAGTTCAGGATTGGCCTCATTGACCATGGCATGACAGTCAGAGTGTTCACAGACATTCTCCTAGACAGCGATTTGGGAGGTTCCGCAGCGAGGGAGCTGCCACCTCGGGAAGAGCTAGAGCTAGGAGCTAGAGCTGGATTAGACGACTTGGGAGGCTCCGTAGCGGGAGCTGCCACCTCAGGAGCTGGAGCAGACTCTGAAGTGGATTCGAGGACTGGAGCGGACTCATTGGCTGAAGTCGGCTCAGGAGTGGGTTCACGAACTGGAGCAGGAATAGAGCAATTTGTAGCCCAAACACACAGACCGCCTTAACAGGGAACACCGAGGATAGGGGAACAGTCTCTGTGACGGACAGTGCTGAAGCCCTTGGAATACCCGCTGCACACACCACCTGGTCCACCACCTGGTCCGCCAGACTGGGCGCCAGCCGCAAACGCCATTGGAACGCCTTGGTGTCTTCAAACATAACATCCACGATGCTCAGGAATACTGGAGTGGCATCCACGATGTTTGAAGACTGAGGCTTGATATAAACAGCTGAAGGCTCTGGCGTGACAGCCATCTTGTGCAGTGGCTCTGGGTTGGGGGCCATCTGGTGAAGTGTCTCAGGGCCTGCGACCATCTCACCCTTTGGTATTAGATGGCCAATGTTCTCATCCAGACCACTCCAAAAGCATTCCATTAACATTACATCATCCAATGGCGCAAGATGGCAATAAGATACAAACTCCTCCACATAAATTTCAATGGGTCAGCCATGTTGATAACAATAATAATAATTAAGCTCAGATGAGCTTTGTCACATACACAATTATACAGAGTATAACCAGCAGTGAAATGTGTTCTCTGCATTTAACCCATCCAAGTGCACACACACTTGGAGCAGTGGGCAGCCAACAGTGCGGCGCCCGGGGAGCATTTGGGGGTTCGGTGCCTTGCTCAAGAGTCTCACCTCAGTCGTGGACAATTCCTGCTGGAGCCGAGATTCGAACCCGCAACCTCAGGTTACAAGTCCGACGCTCTATCCGTTAGAGCCACGACTGCCCCCATTAATATTTGCAGCCTAGGCATGTGCCACCCCGGATTCGAAGCCAATACCTGCAACTTTCAAGCACAGCGGTTTAACAGAGTGCGCCACTCAGCTATGATAAATGGAGCAGAGAACACTCACAGGATCACAAAAACCTCCTGCTAGATCCCTAGTTTGGTCAGTTGTTCTGTTATGATGCAAGAGCAGCAGAAGGAAACAGGCTGAGGCGTGGATCTACGTGCAGGTAGTTTAATAAAATAACAAAGCAAGCAAAGAACTAGAAACACTGGGAACATAAACAGAAACACGAGCAGAGCAGCAACACTCACATTCAACAACTGACAAAGCACAAGGGAAACACAAGGCCTTTTTATACAGAGAACTAAGGAGATGGGTGTGGTTCAATGAGTATCCTTGACAACAAGCAAGGGAGCAGAGCAGCAGGGAAACAAGGCAACAATAGGGACATAGAACTACAAACTAAAAATCCTTGAACACAGACACAGGGAACACAATCAGGGATCGTGACAGATTCGAACTCTGGATGCCTGTATGTCGGCATATTGCCCACAAGGCTATCGATGCGACATAACAGCAAACAAACCATCAAACAATAAATAATTACATAAATAAATAAATAACTGATCCTGTACTTTTGAACGGTAGTGTTTATTGTTACAAGATATTTCTATTTTTATTAAATGTTGTTCTTTGTGCATCCTGACAATATAACAGTGTTCTGTTACTCTATAACACTTATAACTGATCTAGCCCTAAGCTCACTAGTATACAGGTGCATCTCAGAAAATTTGAATATGGTGAAAAAGTTTAGCGAGCAAATGTATGCGATCACAGATGGTGAAATAAGTGAAAACTTATTTCAAGAAGTGAAACGTTCATATAATTTAGATTCATTACATGTAAAGTAAAACACATTTACCAGACGCTTTTATCCAAAGCGACTTGCAGTGCATTCAGGCTATACAGTTTTTTTATCAGTATGTGTGTTCCCTGGGAATTGAACCCACAACCGTTTGCGCTGCTAACACAATGCTCTACCACTGAGCCACAGGAACACTTCAAAAGTTTTAATTTTTTTTAATTTTGATGATTAGAGCTTACAGCTAATGAAAGTCAAAAATATTATAATATTTACATTTGAATTTCAATAAATGACCATCCATACAGTATAAATTATGGTTATCTCTTGTTCTTTGAAAGCACAATAATGGGGTACACTGCTGACTTGGCAATGGTCCAGAAGACGATCACTGACACCCTCCACAAAGAGGTTGAGTCACAGAGGGTCATTACTGAAAGGGGTGGCTGTATAAAAGCATATTAAATGCAAAGTTGACTGGAAGGAAGAAATTGGGTAGGAAAATGTGCAACAGGGATGACCGCAAGCTTGAGAATACTGTCAAGAAAAGCAGATTCAAACACTTGGGAGCACTTCACAAGAAGTGAACTGAAGCTGGAGTCAGTGCATCAAGAGTCACCACGCTCAGACATCTTCAGGAAAAGGGCTACCAAGCCGCTTCTGAAACAGAAACGTCGTCAGAAGCATCTTACCTGGGCTAAGGAGAAAAATAACTGGACTGTTGCTCAGTGGTCCAAAGTCCTCTGTTCAGATACAAGTAAATTATGCTTTTCATTTGGAAAGGAGACACATTCTCACTGGACACATTCTCAGCCATTACTGTTCAAACTAAAAATATAACTCACCCGATGTAATCCATCTATAATATGATATATATATATATATATATATGCCTATAGATGCCTGAAATATAGTTTGAAATTGTAGTTTTACATGCTTCGTTATTAGGGCTGAAAATATAAGGATTCTTGTTATTATTCCACATATTTAATGGTTTCATTAAATGTTTAAACATCAATCAATCAATCAATCAATACATTTTTGTCATTCCTGCCTCATCCTTATATCCCTATTATTATTCTTACCATGAAGCACAAACGGATGTGTAACAGGGCGAACGAGACGAGAGACGTGCGGATCCATTTGCAAGCTTTATTATATAGGTGTGTTAGAGTGAGCGGGTTTGAGGATACAAGCTGTGCGTGCAGACACTAGCAGAGCATCCCTCACACTAGATACCAGACTGGGATACCGAAAGACTGACCTTGAAGATCTGGGTGCAGCAGACAGGAAGTAATCAAACTCGGGACGATCAACAGCGACGAGCCGAGACTCTGGACGGTCAACTGCGACGAGCCGAGACTCTGGGCAATCCGTTGGGACATGATGAGTCTCTGGGAGATCAGCTGAGATGTGATGAGATCGCGTGCCCTGCTCAAGGGCTAATAACAGTCTTGCAATGTCCATACCTGGCCAGGGTCCACTTGAAAAGCTGCTGGATCCTTGTGTGGCCGAGTATTCTGTAACAGGGTGAAGGAGACAAGAGACGTGCAGATCCATTTGCAAGCTTTATTATACAGAGACATGGTCAAAACCACAGGCAGGGTTGAAACACCACCAAATAGGTACAGCAAGGGCAAAACACAAGAGCAGTCCAGTGAACAGATGGGGTTGATCGGTGGCGAACATAATCCATGGGGGGCAAAACAAAGAGAGATAATCAAAATGCACGGTAATAGTCCAGGCAGGGGCAGACAGAGTACAAACGACAAGGCAAGAGAAAAATCCAATGCAGGCTATAAACTTAAAGAATGAACAAGACTAAACTAAACTGAGACATGGAATGGCTCGGTATAGCAGCTAACACTAGGTGAGTGATAAATGCAGAACAATACTCGGCGATCTGAACGAGGAAGTCCAGAGCTTATAAAGTGTGTGATTGGTAGCAGATGTGAGTGTGTAATCAGTGCAATGGATGATGGGAACTGTAGGCTGGAGTGACATGTAACTGTTTGTGTAGTGTGAGAGTCAATGTAATGGAAGAGTGACCTCTGGTGGCAAGTGGATGAAAGTCCATGGACTGGATTCATGACAGGATGTATGGTAAAATATCTGAACTTATCTTTTCTATGCAATGAAATATACACAGCCAAACAAAAAATGTAATAAACAACACTAAGAAAAACAGGACGAATGTACTACTATATCTTCTGATATTATACGATAGATTTGTGTCACTCACATTTCATATGTACCATTTTTTCAGACTTAACAGCATTAGTTCTTGCATTTAATGTTGTAAGTCCAGAATTGAATAAGAACTGATGATAGCAAATGTAGATCTTTGGTCGATTAATCATTGGTCATGAGGAATTTGATTATTCAAACTATTTATTTATTTTGTTCTCCTAAATAAATAGACAGATAGATAGATAGATAGATAGATAGATAGATAGATAGATAGATAGATAGATAGATAGATAGATAGATAGATAGATAGATAGATAGATAGATAGATAGATAGATAGATAGATAGATAGATAGATAGATAGATAGATGCTGTACTAGGTGGGCTACCAAGCAAGTTTACTACATTGGAAAAGCAATGCATACACAGCTAATTAAGTCATGCAAACGTTAAAAAATATTAATTTGCTAATCATGCACTATGGTAAACTAGTTATTGGTGTTTTTCCAACTAGTGTTAAATCAACTGATAACTGCAGCAAATTGCAGGTATAGGTACATAAATAAAGTTAATAGAAGCACTGTTTAATTCATTTCAAATGGAAAAAAATACCTGAAATCAAAATGTACACCTTACAGTGGTACAATGTGACCTTAGCAGTATACTTGAATGCAGGGGTCGGCAAGTAAGTTTGGCATCAGGCCAAAAAAAAGAATTTGCCACTAGATGGCGAGCCAGAACATAGTCAGAGGATAATAATAAAAAAAAAAAGATAACAAATACAACTACAATTGCCTGACAGGCTGTTACAGTGTCTCGTGAGCTGTGTTAAATCCTGTAGTAGGACAGTCATTAACAAAAAGCCACATTTGTGTGGCAGTGTCCGGCAGAGTAGCCTATGTGAGCGGAGTGGAGCACCAACAATCTCCCCTCTGTGCTCCGAGCATTTAATAATCACTCCGCTCCGGGTTTACCGTTTCCCGCTCCCGCTCCACTCCTTGCTTGCTGATATTAGAAACACCGCTCCGCCTTTGCTATCTCATGAAAAGTATTTCAGTAGGTTTGAAATATCACAGTTCTGTTCATAACGCATATTAAAAAATAGAACAATTGGAGAGTTTCAACGTGGCTTATTGGAACACTAGTGTGCAAACTTTTTTTCCTACCACATGAGCTAATAAAATGGTTGTCAACATTGAAAGCACTTAAATATCTAGGGGGGAGGGGCACAAATCACGTTCAGCGGGGTGTGGGGGGGGGGTGATCTGTGATCGCATACATTTGCTCGCTAAAGCATCAAGCTTGCATTTATTTGATCAAATTTTTTATATATTTTAAAATACATTTTATGCCATTCTGATTTATTCTCAACGTTGGAAACCTGTGATACTTTTTTCAGGATTCTTTGATTAATAAAAAGTTTAAAAAGCACAGCATTTATTTAAAATATAACTTTTGTTACAACAATATATGTTGAAAAGCTTGAGGTCAGGTGTTTTTTTTTTAAATAAATTCATTTTCATTCAGCAAAGATTTGCTAGATTGATACAAACAGTGATAGTAAAGATTGATATTGTTAGAAAACATCTCTATTTTGAATAAATACTGTTCTTTTCAATTTTTATTTATCAATGAACCACCAAAAAGTATCACGAGTTCCAAAAAATAATAATAATAACAATAATAATAAACAAATGAATAAATAAAAATAAGCAGCACAACTGTTTCCAATATTGATAGTAAATCAGCGTATTAGAATGATTTCTGAAGGATCATGCACTGAAGACTGAAGTAATGATGCTGAAAATTCAGCCTTGAATCACAGAAATAAATTACATTTTAAAGTATATTCAAATAGATAAACATTCTTTTTAAATTGTAATTATATTTCACAATATAATAGTTTTTCTGTATTCTTGATCAAATAAATGCAGGTTTGATTAGGAAGAGACAGCAGCGGTTACACTCCTCTTATGACTGGGACCCCTTGGAGAGGGAGTAGCATACCTCGGTGTATGCTGCATAACACACATTATCAAAATGGTAATATAATAAAGTCCTTTCATGTCACCATTTGGCCAGCCTACACTTCACATAATAGGCCTGTAGGTGGCACTTGGGCTTCATTAACTATGATAGTTTCATGAAACAGTAAACAGTGCATCATACAAAGACTAAATCACCCCGTAACCATCTCTTCATTTTACTGTGAATTGAATACAAAAACTGAGAGACTGAGGAGGAGCTTCTCCCTCACCATAAGGCTATTGCAACTTTTAGCGCTCAATTATTAACTGCACATTCATATCTCATCATCCGTTTTGCGCCGTGCTTTTGTACATACCTGTCAACCCGTTTAGCATCCATTTTCTCGATGTAATTTGATTTATACAATGAGACAAACCGCAGATCTGTTTTGCAGATCGTTTTGCTTTTTATTCTATTGCACAACTCTTTATAACCTTGTCTTTCCATTTATGAATAATTTTTATTTTTTATTTTTTTGACTGTCCACGGATAATGATTGCTCCACTTCAAATTATTGTGCAATGAAATTTGAACTTGTGCCAGATCATGATTGGTTGGTGTATTATACATGACAAACAGGCACTGATGAATTATGTAATATTCTAAAATATATAATATATGGATGTTTTAATTAAATCGACACACTAGATTTGATTATTGATAATTTTTTATTATATATATTGTTTGGTTTCTTTTTTTCTTTCCGTGACCCACTCACTGAAATAACTATATTTGAGAGCCTATTTCCGAACAGACTGTGGAATATCAGTCAGTCGAGCAAAACGCACGTGGCACGCATCCCATAGCAACGCCTCAGATTGACAGATATGTAAATAATGAGAAGGAATTTTTCGACTTTTCAGTGATTAGTTAGCGTTTTGCACACGTTGTCATGTAGTTATAATTCAAATGCATTTTGTTTTATTGACTAGCCTACAAAATCTTTGTTATTTGTCTGAGAAGGTCACTTTTGAATCATTTTGAAAAAGGGCAGGGGCTTTGAGCCCCCAAAGCCCCCTTTCGACGTGCTGCGCGAAAGCACAATGTTCAGCGCGCATTTTTTTCCGATTTCACTTTCACTTTCGAACACGTTCAGCAAGGAGGGGAGAGGATGGAAAGGGATGTGTCCCCGTTTGTGTGTAAATTCACTTTTTTATGGGTTTTATTTTGATAAACATGACACAATACGCTATAGCATTAATACAACGTGAAACGAGTTTGTAACCCTATTAAAGCACGGGATGAAATACAGTGAGTGAGTCTGGTAAATCGTGAATTAGCTGTCATCATCAGAGTTCATGCAGCCAGCCGCGCTGGAGAAACTGCGATGACGTAACCCGCGTCTGCTCACAAATCGCTCTTGCTGTAGCTACTTTGATAGTCTATACTGCTTCAAGTCAGATGCTGATTGATCTGCTCAAAACAAACACAATTTTATGTGCTCTGCAGACGGTGCGCCCATGCTCCTCCAATTAATTATCCATTTACAGTTTAAATAAATAAGTTTGTTAAGAAAACTGAGGGGGCACAAATTCTTTCTGAGGGGGCAATGCCCCCTTTTGCCCCCGGCGCCGGTGCCCTGACATTTTATCCTACCCGTCAGATTTTCCTACCTCAGTTTACTGCACATGCGCACATCACTATTGCATCCTTTCTCGGGCTAAACAACATTTAATGTAACTGCATTACTGTAAGGGTAAGTTTAGGGTTGGGGTATGTGTACACATTAATAAAACACAATCTAATAGGTAGAAAAAATATTTATTGTTGATTTCCTATAGCTCTATCCCTTTCTGGCTACAACCGCGAATATAACACGTAATTACTGTATGTGCATTACTCTAAGGGTAGGTTTAGGGTTGCAGTAGGTGTACACATGAATAAAACATAATTTAACAGGTTGCATTTTTCGTTGTCGAATTGTACTACCCACTTTTTTAATGGGAGGCAGCAAAATCTGACAGGGTAGGACAAATCGACAGAACACCAGGCCTGTGTAGAAGGAACAAACTAATTTCTTGAGAACTATCATCATAGCCTTCACATTCTTTCATCATTTGAGTGATCCTTCTCTATCAAGCTGGCTAAATATGTTTAACGTGGATTCTAGCTAAATATGCAGTTATATTATGGGTCGTTGGCATGAATTGTACTCGTGATGGAGCGGTGGTGGACCGACTTTTATAAAATCCGCTCCTCGCTCCAGTCAAAATCCCACCACTCCACTCCGCACTCTGCTCCACTCGCTCACATACTCTGATTGTGAGTAACTGTTGCTGTCATGACAGATCTATTTCAGAACTAGCCGCTATCAAAATAATCTGGTCGCGGGCGCGAGCCAGATATTATTGCTGGCATGCCAGTTGTAGCCCACGGGCTGCCTGTTGCCGACCACTGCTTTAATGTATTTTAAAGTACTATTTATTACAACAAAACTTGCTGAATTTACACTCTTGTAAACATAAAAAATGCATAGCACATACATTCTGGGGTACATTTACATTCATATAAACATATTAGGTCTTTCAGCATATTTTATTATATGTATTTCTCCTCATTTTAATTCAACATCCTTACATTCATATTTACAGTAAGTAGCTGTTCTGCATCTTGTTCACTAGCTCCATTTTATTCTGAATGTTGCTGAACCTTGTTAGTCGAGTCTCCCATGTGTTTCATATGGTGTTTGGTTGCCAGTGGCATATAAATCTGTAGATTGCAGGGCTTTGACATAGCATCCTCCAGGAAAGGCTTTAGATTTCAGTTGGAATCGTCCCTGTGCTCCATCACACTCCGGCAGATATCTGCTCTGCTCTAAGATGAAAACCAACGCTTCTCCTTCCTTTAGACAGTCAATGCAGGGTTCAAAGTCTGTGGCCTTTGACAGTTGTGGCACACAGGCACAGCAGGAGATGAAAACATAGATTCTATTAAAAGCCTATATATTATTCTATATAAGATAGGTCTTTTTTCATTTCTCGTATACACAGTGGGGTCCAAATGTTTAAAACCACATTGAAAATCTGGTCTCAGATCTCAGATTTTAATTTTACATTTAGAAAAAAAAAATATGTTTTAAAAATGAAAAACAAAAAAATATCATGATGTAAAATAAATTAGAAACAAAGTTCTGCACTATTTCTGGGTCAATTGACTGTTGCAAAATCAATTCAACTTTTTTTGCATAATATTATTATTATTTTTCTTAAAACTAATTTTATGAATTGATACTGAAATGCACTACTTATAGAAAGACTATACTGATACTGATATAATAATCCCTCTTAGCACAGGATGTGCCCTAGTTTCACCGGCATCCATGTTTTTTCTCCATGCACTGTTGTTTATTTATAATGCTAAATGACGGTCTAATGGGAACAGGAGCTGTGTTCTTTCACACACACTCACAAGGAGTCTGCTGTTGGGTTCTTGGGGTGAAATAAACTCTGTAAATATTTGCTTCAGCACATTTTTGAAGACAACTCTAATTAAAACACAAATTCACTGCAGATTTGATCAAACATTTTGGAGTAGACCTTAAAGTCAACATGAAATGCAGTTCATAACCCATTTTAACTCTGTAAACCGATGTATTACCTAGCGAAACAAGATAGTCAACGAGGAAGGAAAAAATAAAAGTAGTGCTGGTCTTGATTTTCTCAACTGGGAGTTGACTGGGTCTTGAGAAGTATTACATACTAGAATGGAGACAGGTGGTTGGAGTGAAAGGACAAGAAAGTAAGAGGAACATTTGCCCAAACTCAAGCTCATAGTTCAAGATTATTGCTGAAGAATGACTTGTATGTAAATGAGCCATTGAAATTAATGTAAACAGGTAGCTTCCCAGGTATTATTAACAACTTTTTTATCTTCTAAATAGCATAAACATAATGTAAACAATATAAGATTTCATGTTGATTTTAAAATATATGTGTGTTCATACCACTTTGCATATGCATACCTTCAAGCCACCCCATGCTAAACATTTTAGACAGATGTGGGCACACATTGCATTTGGAGCTAGTGATTTTGGAGCTGTGAGTTTGACCTGCTGCTTTACAGAAGCCCTCAGGTCATCTTACAGCTAGTGAATCATCAGAAAACTGATGCGGTTTCATGGCAACATATCTTGTCTTCTATCACATACACCCACAGCTGCTGTCAGACAGAGTCAAGCAAAAGAGCTCCTGGATTTCATTCTGACTCACTAGACATAATCCGTGTTTGTTTTCTTCACATTTAAGACCAACACACCTGGGGGAAAATAAATGGAATTACTAAATGTAGTCAGTGCTTGAATTTTGAGAGAAAAAAATATATACTCCTTGTTTGCATATAAGGACAAAAATATTGTGACACACCTCTTAATTAATTCAGGTTCTCTTAATTGAGGTATTTCAATCAGACTCATTACCATACAAGTAGGTGTATACAATCAAGCACCTAGCCATTAAGTCTGCATTCACAAAGAAACAAATGTATTTATGAAGTGATGCCACCTTTGCAATAAGTCAGTTCGTGAAATGTGATGCATTCCTTAGTAAAAATAAAATAATACAATGTATTTGAATTAAATGTATTTCATGATAAGTATACTACAAATAAAGCTACATATTTTGTACTTAATAAAAATACCCTGCAATTGTACTTTTGGTACACTAAAAGTATGCCAAATTGGAACTACTAATTTTGTACTTAATGCAATTTAATGGTGTGGAAGTTGTGCTGAAGTCCAACTAAAGATATACTGAATTATATATGATTGTGCTGAAGTGGAACTATTGCAAGTATCCTTTAGGTACACTTTATATCTTGCTTTTAAAAACCTTTATTATACAAAGATCATACAACCCTAAAGCTTATAGTTGTGTTTGTTTGACAGTCTACATCTTTCACAGATGAACGCTGCTGTGATTTAGGTTAAAAATGCATAAATAAAACTATCTGTTCAACAGACAAAGCAATAGTGATCACATAATAAAAATAAATTACTTACACTTGTGTTATGCAACATTAATGTCGGATCCAATATATTCGGCATCGCATCGTCATTTAGTTTCAATCTTTCTGAAAACCTCATGTCGAATTGTGCCTTGTTTGTAAACGAAGCCGCAGTAAAATGAAGTGAAAAAAGGAACAAGTTCTTACTGACTTTAATAATAAAGTTAATCCACTCTTTATGAATGTTGAAATCAGAAGGAACGCAAAGCAAATACAGGTTTTCCACAGCTTGGCACTATCTTCGGAGCATCTTTATTGTTTGGTTTCTTTATAGACCTGTGCGTTTGCGTATTTCGTAAACACTACATGTGCAATTCGGTGGGCAGGGCTAAGCAGGCAGTGATGTAGAAGCAGGCGTTGATCTTTTTCTGTGGAGACAGAGTTTAGCCACACTATTACATCATAGAGTAGAACATTTCAAAAGCTGTTGTTTTAGCAGATTGCCTTCAATATAAGCTGTTTTTAGACTAACAACAAGTTTTAAGTTATGAAACTTGCAGGATGTTTTTATAGCACAGGGACCACTTATATGTCCAAAGATCAAGATAATTTTGGTTTCTCAGTTAATGACCCCTTTAAGAAAGTTGTATTGTGCACAAGTAGTACTCCAAACAAGTTTAATTAAAGTTTTTATATCAGTAAGTCTCGAGCAATATGTCACTAAATATGTTAATAGATTTGAACTATACTTAGTTTAATATTATTATACTTAGCTTATTTAATACAATTTTTAATAAGAAACATATTATTTATTCTAATTACCATCATGTGGATAATGTGACAAAAGTCTATGTCCAATAATGATGCACCGCAAACGTCTCAGGTTACGTATGTAACCATGGTTCCCCGAGTGGGGAACGAGACTCTGCGTCCTCTAGGGGTCGCTATGGGGAACGCCGTCAGTGTGACCCGTGTCTGAAGCATACATACAAAAACACAACTTGTTGGCCAACGGCAGCCTATGACGTCACTACCAGCGCAACCACAGTATAAAGGGCACCGGGAGAATACATCATCCACTTCTTCGTCTGAAGCTTGCGTCCGAAGCATGGCACAAAGCCTAGAGGACGCAGTTTCTCGTTCCCCACTCTGGGAACCATGGTTACATATGTAATATGAGACTTTCCCTCTGTGGGAACTTCAAACTGCGTCCTCTAGAAAAACTACCCATGCCACCATGCTGAGGGGAGTGCAAGCCAAACACAAAGGCAAGCACTAAGTACCAACTCTACCAGGCTAAGGGAGTTGCCCCTGGTACGGTTTAATGGCTGTCAGTGACATTATCCCCTTCGCCAAAGACCCGAGCTGCATACCCTAAAAAACATACCTGTTAGGGGCCGGGACTTCCGACCCAGGGTAGAAGTCAAAGGCTTGGAATCAGAAGAAAAAGATTCCCTTAATTGGATATGGCCAAGCGCCTAGTGGTAGTAACTAGGTCCTGGCCGGTCACCTAGGGGCCACCGCTTGATCTGCACGAGCTCGCTGAGGGAGCTGTCTCAACAGACCCTTGGTATTGATACACTGTTCAAACCCATAAATATTGGGACAAATAGGTAGAGTGGGACCCAAGGCAAAACCGGGGCCTGACCAACTTAAAGTAAGGGCACAAAGCTGCAGCGCGTAACCCTTACCATACGGGATTTTAGAAAGAACGCGGAACACTTGATGTTCGATCTTACCACCACGTGGATTTTAGAAAGTGCACAGAGACTTAGCGTGCGCACTTACCACAACATAGATTTAAACTAGAACTTTGATGTTACTGGTTCAAGAAGCTGTGGGAAGTGAAGAATTCAGGCTTCAACGTGAGAGGAGAACTCGGAACGCTCTAGGGGGAGTAGCTTGCTCGTAGGTGACCCTTCTAGAAGAGAGGAGCACTACTAAAACCCAACACTAGAACAACCCATTTGTTTAGCAAAGGGAAGGGAACAGCATGCTCATAGACGACCCTCTACAGTGAGGGGAGAGATGCTAGCTTGACAAGCATGGCTCACCAGGAGGGCATGTTTTATTAGCCTGAAAAACTCAGAAAAACCCTCCTATGAAGCTGCTCTAAGAGTGGGCTATCTACTTACAACCCTGGAAGGTGAGACAGCACACTCTAGGCAAGAGCTCAGGGAGCCCACTACTTAAAACCTTAGGAAGGGGAGCAGTCCCTGAGCTAACACATAGGTATCCTCAGATAGGCATGCATCGCACCCTTCCTTGAGGCTGCCCAGACCACATGAGTATGCTATCTCCTTACAACCCTAGCAGGGCAAATAGCATTATCTAGGCGAGGGCTCAGGGAGACCGCTACTTAAGATCCTAGGAAGGGGAGCAATCACCGAGCTAGCACATGGCTATCCTCAGATAGCTAGGCTCTAGTAAAAGGGGACCATTGTTTCTTTTTCTTTTCCAAGACCACCAAGTGGACTGTCCCCTGAAAAACCCCGGTAAGCCCTTTGATATGGCTGCCACAAGAGTGGAATATCTACTTACAACCCTAGCAGGGGAGATAGCACACTCTAGGCAATGGCTCAGGGAGACGGCTACTTGAAAAACCCTAGGCAGGGGAGCAATCTCTGAGCAAACACATATATATCCTCAGATAGCTATGTGTGTAGGAGTGGCTACCAGAGGTGGAACCAACTGAGAGTACCCAGACCACAAAGAGTGGGCTGTCTACTTACAACTCTAGCAGGGGAGACGGCACTGTTAGGTAGAGCTCAGGGGGACAGCTACTTAAAAACCCTAAGAAAGGGAGCAAACACCGCGCTATCAGCAGCTGGCCCCACCCTGCTTGCCACAAGAGTGGGCTATCTACTTACAACCCTAACAGGGGAGATAGCACACTCTAGGCAATGGCTCAGGGATACCACTACTTAATCACCCTAGGAAGGAGAGCAGTCCCTGAGCAAACATATAGATATCCCCAGATAGCTATGTGTGTAGGAAGGGCTACCAGAGGTGGAACCGACTGAGACTACCCAGACCCCAACTCCACAGGAGGCCCCTCGGGGCGGGACACGGTTTCAGGGTGTCCCAGTTCTGATAAGAAGGACTCGCGGATCTGGGGATTGCAGTGCTGACCTGAATAACCTGAAGATCAAGGAGGATCCCACAGAAACCTCCAAAGAGGCCTCTGGTCTGGACCATCAGTAAGGTAGTTCGATGAACATAGAACCTGACCAAACTCATCATAGGTCCAGTCTGACTGCAATCTAGGTTCCCACCTAACCTCGGTCAGGTGGAGTTGATGGTGGTTGCAAGGGAATTAGAGAGGGGAAGATAAGGGCAGATGTTGAAGGCCCCCAGAGGGAGGGGAGTAGATGTTAGGTCTTACTCTGGTCCGGACGAGAGCGTTGTTTTTGGGAACGCTTTGTCTGGATCACCTCCCTCAGGTCTTGCCTACCTCTCTTTGACCCGCGCCTCCCTCTAGTCCTACCCGCAGGTGGGGGAGGGGCACGAGTTATGACACTAACCTTCTGTGCCCATCTCTTATCCTCAGACCAGGATGGGCCAGGACCCCTGCGTTGTTTGGGCTCAGACCTGGACCTTCTTGGAATGAAGGATTTGAAGGCTGCTGAGCGCGCCTTCGCCTCCCTAAACTTCTCGACCACCATCTCGACAGAGGTACCGAAAAGCTTGGAAGGCAAGACTGGAGCATCGAGAAGAAAGCCCTTCTCTTTCTTCCTTATATCTGCCAGGTTCACCCACAGATGTCTCTCCGTTACCACCATGCTTAGTGGCACGGAGAGCCAAATCCGTGGTGCGGCGCAGCTCAGCTACCTCGTCAGGTGACAAGCCCTTACCCTCATCCTCTCATAGCCGCATCCCTTCAATTTCACGCATCTCTTCAATGTTAGTAACTGGGATGGATGCTAGGATGCGAGATCAAAATTCCTTCCACCTCCGTATGGTAGAAAGAGATCTCATTGAGCTGGGGGGTTATGGAGCTTTGGGTTATGGCCACGCCCCCGGGCGCTCATTGAGACGCCCCCGCGGCGCAAGTCAAGCGCTTGGGCAGAGTCCATACCTCCAACCTTCATCTTCATATGCAGGGCAGGAGGCTGAGGAGCTTAGTCCAAGCCCTCGCCCTCAAACATCTCCTGCTCTTCCTGGGCATAACCCAGTAGAGCACTAGCCGTTGGATCAGATGATGTCAGAGAGATCGCATCATAATAATCCAGCAGCTCGCCCTTGTTCTCGGCCGACACGCGCGAAAAGGAACGCTCCCTCTCTAACTCATAGGCCAGATCCACCTGCGAACCCCACGATTTAATTCTCCTCCATGCCTTGGCAACGGTGGGTCCTGAATTGCGGGAAGCAGATGAAAAGAGGGACAGTCAAGAGCGGAGCTTTTTCATAGAAAAAAGCTCAGAAGGATAGCCTCCTCGAGGACATCGCGTACATGCTCCTCGCCCGAACAAAAGATGCAAAGATTGTGTGTCATCTGTGTCAAATAACGAGGACACAAATCCACACATCTCTTAAACGTCTTGCTAGTGCTCGCCATGATAGTTCTTAGAAAACTCTTTCTGCTACGCTGACAGCGTTACCCATAGCGACCCCTAGAGGATGCAGTTCGAAGTTCCCACGGAGAGGAAGCACTGTTAGTTGCGCAGAAAGATCTTGCATTTATCTATCTATTTTTTATATCTCCAACAGTGGGAGGTGGATGAGCTGACTAAATCATTCTAGATCAGCGTTTTTCCAATCCTTGTTTTGGAGTGGCCCAGCACTGCGTATTCACACCTGAATACACTTACCAGCCCATTAGTGGAGAAATTAACTGGGTAGATATTTGTGATTATTTTATATATATGTACTATAGTAGGCACAAACTGAACATTATGTATCTATTTCATCAGCTATGATTTCCATATTTTACCTTTGAATGGTTCCCAGTGTTTTTACACTTGCACTGTGTTACTAACCCTTATGAAAAATAGGTTTATTCAAGTGTACTATTAGTTTACTTCTTTTAAACTTAAAAATAGGAACGTATACTTTTAGTCTATTTTTCATGTACTTCTCAGAAATGGGCTTTGTGTACTTCTCAGAAATATACTTAAAATGACATTTAAGAATTCTTGACTTTTAGGTAGAAAAAGTCTAAATATATTTGAGCTATACTTGTGCTCCTATAATACGTGTTTTCATTGTTAAATTGTAGGGGGCACTAGTACATTTACATTTACATTTGCATTACATTTAGTCATTTTGCAGACACTTTTATCCAAAGCGTCTTACAATTGGGGAATACATAGAGTGATTAATCTTGAAGAGGCAAACAGACAGAGGAAGTGCTCGTGATACCAAGTCTCAAGCATTGTTCAAATAAGTACAAGCTAGCAAGGGAATGACAGAGAGAGATAAAGATTACATTTTTTTTAAGTTTAGGATAAAGTCAAGTAGTGTCGAAAGAGATGAGTTTTCAGTTGTTGCTTGAAGATTGACAGGGATCCATCATTCCGGATAGGGGTGGGACGATCATTCCACCAGCCAGGAATGGTGAACAAGAATGTTCTGGAGAGTGATTTTGAGCCTCTCTGTGATGATACCATGAGGCATCGCTCACTAGCAGATCTCAGACTTCTGGAGGGGATGTAGATTCGTAATAGTGAGTGAAAGTAGGCGGGTGCTGAGCCTGTGGTTGTTCTATATGCAAGCATCAGTGTCTTGCACTTGATGCGAGCTGCAACTGGTAGCCAGTGCAAGGAGATAAAGAGAGGTGTAACATGGGCTCTTTTGGGTTCGCTGAAGACCAGTCGTGCCACTGCATTCTGAATAATTTGTAGTGGTTTGATTGTGTTTTATGGAAGTCCAGCCAGAAGAGCATTGCAGTAGTCCAGCCTAGAAATGGCAAGGGCCTGGACAAGAAGTTGTGCAGCATGCTCTGTCAGAAAGGGCCTGATCTTTCTGATGTTGTGTTGTGCAAACCTGCAAGATCGAGCAGTCTTTGCAATGTGCTCTTTGAAGGTCAGCTGGTCATCAAAGATTACAATAAAGATTTCTGACCGAAGTTGATGGGGTAATTGTTGATTAACCTAACTGAATCGTGAAGTCATGCTGGAGTGTTATGTTGAAGTGGCAGGGAAGACAAGAAGCTCAGTCTTTGCCAGGTTGAGTTGTAGGTGATTTTCTTTCATCCATACCGAGATGTCTGCCAGGCAGCCTGAGATCCGTGCAGCTACCGTTGGATCATCTGGTTGAAAAGAGAGATAGAGCTGTGTGTCATCAGCGTAGCAATGGTAGGAGAAGCCATGATGGGATGATGGGACCCAGTGATGTAGTGCATCAAAACTGTGTAACATTATGGAATAAATTGTCAACCAATGAAGAGGTAATAGTGACTGTCATTCCTTGGGGTGTTGATCGACTCTGTCTACATTATGAATCAACATTTTGTTCAAAATGTTGTTTATTTTTTATTTTCTTATTTATGAAACTTACCCACATTCAAGTGTTTAAAAAAAAGAATGCATGAAGCTAGAATAAAATGTTTTTGTTTACAAGCACCCTGTTCTTTCTTTTGATGTTTTTTATGTTCAAGTATTCATATAACAAAATACAAGTATAGTAGCATACTTAAAGTATAATGTCAAATTCACTTACAGAAAACTTAAGAGTATAGTTGCAGTATAAAACTAATAAACAAGTAGTTTACTGAGACTATACTTCAAAGTATACAAAAAAGCCACTACAAGTATTTAATTAATAAACTATCAGTATGCCTATAAGTTCACTTTTAATATAGTTGCAGTACAAGCTTAAAACATTGGTGTAAACTAGTTGTGTACTCAAAGTTTACTACTGTTATACTTAAAGTATACTTAAAAGGATACTTTTATATACTAGAAAGTGAGACAATTTTGTCCCAATGAGTATTGAAATAATACTTAAGCGTATACTACTAGTACACTGATATTTGTATACTTACTACAAAAGTATACTTAAAAATATACTTGAACTTTACTTAAGTATAATTAATTAAATAAACTTGAAGTATGCTACTTGGTAGTTTGGCAAGGGAAACTATGGTCCACCACTGAGGAAACAAAGTTTTAAAAGAAGGAGCGTACTCATTCAAACTGAATCTACTAAACAAAATGTTGACAGAACTAGACCAAGTTTACAAGGTTCAAGGCTTTGAATTGTTAAAAGCTATTCAAGTATTGTAAATACAATGTGAAAGAAAGTGAGCAGATTCCTCTTGGGAACTCTCATGACAAAAAAAATACAATAAAAAAATGTGCTGTATGATAGTCTGATATACTGTTGCATGAATTCACCTTTCTAGTCAGACTGTGCTGGTAATTCTCAGTTATATGGATGTATTTTTAGCTCAGAGAGCTAAAAGCTGCAAGCTGATTTCTTGGTCCAACTCCATTAAAATCCTGAAAATCCATTAGGCCTCACAAAAATGTGGTTTGACCAAGATAAGACATCAAATGACTCAGCTCTGACAGGAAGCAAACATATTAATGATGATTTGACGTGCTCTTGACAGACAATTAATTTATGCACCCTTTCCAATGACATTCTGACTTAGTTCACAGTGAGTGTGATTGCTGGGTGTACCAAACTTTTTAATTTTTAATTAATTTATTAATTTATTTTTAGTTATATGATGGTCAACTTAATGGAAGTTGAGAAAATATTGCACTTATGCTTTGTCACAAACGCATACACACACACAATGTAATCAGTATTTTGTCATTACTGTTATGTACATGTGCGTCTAAATAATTAGAATGTCGTGGAAAAGTTCATTTATTTCAGTAATTCAACTCAAATTGTTAAACTTGTGTATTAAATCAATTCAATGCACACAGACTGAAGTAGTTTAAGTCTTTGGTTCTTTTAATTGTGATAATTTTGGCTCACATTTAACAAAAACCCACCAATTCACTATCTCAACAAATTAGAATATGGTGACATAGCAATCAGCTAATCAACTCAAAACACCTGCAAAGGTTTCCTGAGCCTTCAAAATGGTCTCTCAGTTTTGTTCACTAGGCTACACAATCATGGGGAAGACTGCGGATCTGACAGTTGTCCAGAAGACAATCATTGACACCCTTCACAAGGAGGGTAAGCCACAAACATTCATTGCCAAAGAAGCTGGCTGTTCATAGAGTGCTGTATCCAAGCATGTTAACAGAAAGTTGAATGGGAGGAAAAAGTGTGGAAGAAAAAGATGCACAACCAACCGAGAGAACCGGAGCCTTATGAGGATTGTCAAGCAAAATCGATTCAAGAATTTGGGTGAACTTCACAATGAATGGGCTGAGGCTGGGGTCAAGGCATCAAGGGCCACCACACACAGACGTGTCAAGGAATTTGGCTACAGTTGTCGTCAGAGGCGTCTTACCTGGGCTAAGGAGAAGAACTGGACTGTTGCCCAGTGGTCCAAAGTCCTCTATTCAGATAAAAGCAAGTTTTGTATTTCAGTTGGAAACTAAGGTCCTAGAGTCTGGAGGAAGGGTGGAGAAGCTCATAGCCCAAGTTGCTTGAAGTCCAGTGTTAAGTTTCCACAGTCTGTGATGATTTGGGGAGCAATGTCATCTGCTGGTGTTGGTCCATTGTGTTTTTTGAAAACCAACGTCACTGCACCCGTTTACCAAGAAATTTTGGAGCACTTCATGCTTTCTTCTGCTGACCAGCTTTTTAAAGATGCTGATTTCATTTTCCAGCAGGATTTGGCACCTGCCCACACTGCCAAAAGCACCAAAAGTTGGTTAAATAACCATGGTGTTGATGTGCTTGACTGGCCAGCAAACTCACCAGACCTGAACCCCATAGAGAATCTATGAGGTATTGTCAAGAGGAAAATGAGAAACAAGAGACCAAAAAATGCAGATGAGCTGAAGGCCACTGTCAAAGAAACCTAGGCTTCGATACCACCTCAGCAGTGCCACAAACTGATCACCTCCATGCCACGCCGAATTGAGGCAGTAATTAAAGCAAAAGGAGCCCCTACCAAGTATTGAGTACATATACAGTAAATTAACATACTTTCCAGAAGGCCAACAATTCACTAAAAATGGTGTTATTGGTCTTATGAAGTATTCTAATTTGTTGAGATAGTGAATTGGTGGGTTTTTGTTAAATATTAGCCAAAATCATCACAATTAAAATAACCAAAGACTTAAACTACTTCAGTCTGTGTGCATTGAATTTATTTAATACACGAGTTTCACAATTTGAGTTGAATTACTGAAATAAATTAACTTTTCCACGACATTCTAATTTATTGAGATGCACCTGTGTGTATATATATATATATATATATATATATATATATAATCTGAAAGATTCCCACAGAGGACAATTACAGAACAAAGAGGGCATAGTAAAAATGACTGATGACCATACTCAATTCACATGACATTAATTGCCAGTAGCCTACGGGACTTTACAGGGAGATTAAGGACATTATTGAAATTCAAAAATAATTAATTTAGGCCATTACTGATGTCTTGTGTGGGGCAGTTGCATAAACATAGCGAGTTTAAGATTGTGTTATATGAGCTAATCTGACCGGCTAATTACTCACTAGTTTTAAGATTCAATTTAGAAGTTTTTATTTAACTGACCTACATAAAAAATGTCTAATAAAAAAAAGACTAACCAAGATAACTAAGCGGTTTATGCAACTGGCTGCTATATATCTATGAAGTTTTATTTCTGTAGGTATTTTGTTAAAGACAGTAGGATGAGCGAGAATTGATAATTTTTGAATTAATCTCTTGATTATTAAGTGACTGACTCATAATACTCAGAAGGTCAATAAGCATATGGTCAATGCATTTAACCTTGTGCGCTCCTCATTTTGGAGTCACACTCATGGTCTTCCCGGTCAAAAGTGACCTGACTCCTGAAATATAACTTTTATTTTCTTCAGTAAAATCAATCTAATACATTTTTGTTAAATTATATATTATTTTTTTTTTATTTTGAGAGAGGTTTATGGTACTAATTAATATTTATGCAATAATTATGATCAATTTTCCCATTGAAAATAGTACAAAATTGTGTTTTCTATTTTTTTTTTTACATTATTTTTCAATGTATGCAGTATTTTAAATGAAAATAGACACTAGGCCTTTAAAATATTTTTTAATGCAGATTAGCACCTGATGTGAGCAAAGAAAGTAAAAACATGCAATTTCATGGTGTAACCACTAGTTGCCTGTATAGGACTCTTTAGAGAGGCTTGTGAATTCTCTAGTTGTTTTTAGACATAATTGTTTACTTTTATTAGGTTGTGGATTTAAATGTGTGTTTAGGCATTCTCAAAGACTACTTTTTTATCAAGACTTATATATTTTTGCATTGTTATTAAATAGGTTATATTATATAGGTTTTGCATTATTATTACTACAGTCAACCCTGAACACAGAAAGCCTTTTGTTACACAATGCATTACAACTCTAAAATTGTAACAAAAAAATTACAGAAATGCTATATCAGAGCCTAATTCTTCTGGGTCTGATCTGATTTCAACCTCTTATTTCAGTCTTCTAACTCAATTTGGCTATATGATTATAGCCATGCAATTCATTTGAGTGTACATAATTGTGTGTGTGTGTGTGTGTGTGTGTGTGTGTGTGTGTGTGTGTGTGTGTGTGTGTGTGTGTGTGTGTGTGTGTGTGTGTGTGTGTGTGTGTGTGTGTGTGTGTGTGTGTAAGTGAGTCTGTGTGAGTAGATGTATCTGTTTTACACTCTTGATGTTTAAAAGTATAACCCATTACTTGCTGTCCACTTTTTCTGCATTGTAGTTGATTTATTGATTTTATTTTACATAGTTGCTGTTACAGGCACACCAGTTCATATGGCTGTGTGTGTACAAGTGTGTATGTCAGTGAATGTGTTGATTTTGCACTCTAGATGTTTTAGAGTTGTATCCCTTCATTGCTGTGCAATTGTTTTCTGCATTGTTGGGGATTTGTAGATTGTACACACCATTGTTTCTGTATTTTTTTTCCCATTTCCCATTAATTTCCTATGGTCGGTCATTTTTTACCTAAGACCACGAGTGTGACATTTTTTTACAACCACTTAGCTGTTTCGAATCATGCCCTCAATTTTTTTGTGTGTTTACGTACCAAGTGCCATAAAGGTCACAGAGTTTTGTATCATTCTGGTGAAGCTATGATTTTGAAAAATTCAGAAATGAGGGATTAAAGTACTCAATGAATCAAAAATACTCAATGAATAAAACAAGTGTGTTATATCACTGAGGATCAACCTACAATATGAATATGTATTGAAAAAGATAATAGACAAAATTATGATAAAATACTCTTACAAAAAAATGAACTGAGGAGCGGAGGTATTTTTGTAAAGAGAATGTTGAGTAATTGTTCTAGGTCAATTTGTGATGTGTCAACAAGGAAAGTTCTGAAGCCAAACCCTATAAATAATTGTGTTAAATATTTTATTTATTGTCCAATGACATTTAGTGAGAAAAAATGTAAAATTTATTAAAAATGCCACAGCTTTTTAATGTGAATTTCAGCTAAATTTAATATTAGCTTTTAAAGTTCAGTTCCCTATCGATGCTACACTTCGTACTGGGTCTGTTAAGAACCATCGCAGCAGATCCAGATCTCTCTCTGTTCGGCCGACTCACTCGCCGCTTCTCAGCAGCCCGCAGTGCCTGCAGCAGCTGGTCCTCGGATTCCCTGCCGCTATCCAGCGACTCTCTTACGAGAACTCCTCTATAAAAGAGCAAATTTTCGCGGCGTTGTTGCAAATGCGGCGCGCGTTTTTTTTTTCACCGCTGACAAACACGGCGAGTGTGTTTCATGCTTGGGCGCCGCCCACGCTCTCTCCTCTCTGCGCTCGCGGCTAGCTTTCTTTTCAGAGAGCAACCCCGCCCCTCCCAGGGTCCTGCGAGGAAAAATCAGCGGGGCAGAGGATCTCTAAAATTTAAAACTTAAATTTAGCTGTTTATCACAAAGTTTTCATAAAAATTGGAGTATTGAATACAAACTTGATATTTTCATGCTGCTTTTGCATCTTTTTTTAATCTTTAACACGTCAGTCCTCATTCTTAGTGCGAAAAAATGTCCCAAAGTCATGAGTTTGAAAGGGTGAACTAATCATTTAAAGCCAAACCCAAACTTGTGATACCAGGAGTGCATCTAAGATAACTAAAATGTTGCTAAGCTTTGCTAGGTCAGTAGCTTCTGAATAAGATCAGCAATGGTGGCACGTTGAGAGCCACTCACGTTCTTCTGGATGGCAGTGGTCATCGTTTAAAGCCATAAGAGCAGTAAAGCGTGTGATGAAAAGCTGTAGCCCGAGTCATTCCCTCTCTCTCTTGGTTTCTGTGGAAATATATTCCTGCACTCGGCTCTAATATTCCTAATCATTCCACAGCTCTTTTCCCTTTTCTGTCACATACTTTCTAATCCCCCCGCAAGCCTATTTACTCCGATTTCATATCCCTGAGTGAGCGTTTGATAATTGAAGCACACACACACACACACACACACACACACACACACACACACACACACACACACACACCACACACACACACACACACACACACACACTTGCGTGACATGAATTAAACCTGGTCTCATCCCTGAGCTGCTGTGAGACACAGATGAGACACAGTATGACATGACAAGAGAGTGTCTGTGCTATTAGATTGTGAGTGTCACGTGTGGAGCAGGTAAAAAAAACACAATATGTTTATTGATATTTGGTTATATAATTTTCTCATCATAGAACGCTGAAAGTAAGGGATTACATTTTCTAGAGAAAATTGAGAATTCATTACTTTTTTTATTCTATCCTGCGTGTACCTTCTTAATTTATTTTTTTTTTTCTCTCAAGTGACTTCATCCAGTGGCACTATGCAAAGCTATTTTCAATTTCACTGATATGGCACTTCATTTGGTAGGGAAAGACTTTAGTTGTTTTTGTTTTGACATGCCAAATATATCCACACCTGCATTCATAATGCGGGCATTCACTGCGACTAATCATCATCACTAATGTCCGTTGGAGAAGTAAGGCATAGAAATTTTATCCAAACTACCTGCAGTTTGCATTCACTTAATGAGAATACATTATAAAACACTTGAATAACACACACACATGCTTCGGTTAATCCATAGACGTGCATGTGTGGGTGTGCTTTCAAGCTACATTATTAACAATGCCATACTTTTATTGCTCATATTTATAGTTGAGGTAGTTAACAACCAACTTGCAAAAGTAGCAGCCACCTTGTTATCTTCAGTCCTCTTCTATGAGGGCCACTGTCCTGCATAATTTAGCTTCAAGCATAATTAAACACCAAAGTCAAAGTAATCAAGGTCTTCAGACTCACTACATAAAACCTTCTAGGCAAGTGTGTTGGTGTTGGTTGGACCTAAAATTTGTAGGACACTCCAGAAGCAGGATTGTACACCACTGACTGTAAACATACTATCAACTGCCAAGAAAGCCCTAGAAACCTATTCGAAACCTAGCAACTGCTAGAAACACTGTAGCTTCTACTTTTTAACACCTTGTAAACCACCAAGAACACCTTAGCATTAGCAACCACAAAGACTATCTTAATCGCAAGCAGACAAGTTAATCAACTATCCAGAGCACCACAAGAACCTCTAGCAAAGCTCTGCTATAACTTTATTTTCAAAAGGCTTTTTCTAAACTTGCAAAAATGACAAAAGCGTGTTTTGACAAACTTCAATTTACGTAGCTAGATCAAATTTGCCACATAATTTTAAATCTATGTCCCAACATTCTGCATATGTGGGTTTCTATGAAAATAATGTGACTTTATTCTTCTGCCAATTAGTGATAACACATCTGTCTGTTCTGCAGGAGGAAGCCCATCACACCACACTCACACTGCTGGAAACCTTTCTTACAGCTGTTCAGAACAGAAGATTCTCAACTCTTAGAAGGCAGATGCACTGTATTGACCCCTGAGAGGAAGTTCAGGAGTAATGAGCAGGCTTAGCAGAGGATTGTTTCTATCTGTTGACCTCTAGGTGTTGTGCCCAGCATGCATCTACTGCCTCAGTCAGCCTAAACTTAGCCCAGAAGGGACTGAAACCCACAATTATTGGTTCAGATGGCCTATGTCTTATGCACTAAGCCAATGGGGCTTACATCATGTTACAATACCAAGCCATAGTCAATCACAGCGGTACACTTTTCCGTATTCAGGAGCTCGCAGCTCGCAGCCAGAATGTTTACCCATGTTTACCCAACAGCCCGAGTGTTTAGAGTGAGCTGCTTGAAGAGCTGCTTGTCTCCAAAAGAAAAGCAAATAGACCCTGACTTCGCTGAAGGTTGTGTTAAGTGTTATCACAACTGTGAAAGTTGTATTAAGTGTTGCCATTGGCTTGCCTTACGAAGTACTACATGTGCAACTTGGTACTTTATTATTAAGGAACAAAAGAATACCTTTAATGCGTGGCAAAAGGGGAGAATCATGGAAAACAGGATTACTATGCACACTTATTTAAAACTGGATTTAAATAAGCAAATACTGAAGAATTTAGGATGCAAAACTGATGCAGTTTGTACCCATGTCCATATTCCAGGAGGACAATGTTAAGATCCATCAGGCATAATTTGTGAAACAGTGGTTAAGTGAGCATGAGGAATCATTTTCTTGAATGTATTGGCCATCACAGAGTCCTGGGCTTAACCTCATTGAGTATTCAGGATGTGCTGGAGGTGACAGAGTGGTTTGATTATCCCATTGTTAATGCAGCTCTTGATGGAAATAAATTCAGTGATGTTTCATGATGTTGTCGAAACAATGCCACAATGGATGCACAATATAATCACAGCTTAATGCGTTCCAATGAAATATTAGACTGTGCAATGTTTTTTTGTGGGTTTTTTTGGACAGGCATTATAAAATCTACAAAGTGTATGCCAAATACTTCCAATGGGTTTAAGGTCAGGACTCTGTGGTGGCTTCTTACAAAAAAAACTAAAACAATCTTACAAATTTAGCCTGGCAAATCTTGGTATTGTGATTCTGGAATATGTACATGGGTACATCTACTGACATGGTTGTTGGAGAAATAAAATCTTCAGGACATTGTCCTCCAGAAGCAGGATTTCCCTAACCTAACAGTTTACTAACACTCTTGTGAGAGTTAGTTGACAATTAGTTGCAAAGTTACTTATATTTATAGAATGTCTAAAGTGGAAATTGGACTATAGAAATAAAGGTTAATTGTGCATGTTTGGCACCACAATGCAGGGTTATTACAATTAAACAAGTGCTAAGCCCACTCCAGAGTAGAGCTTCCTAACCATGAGAAGAAAGCAGTGCTAACCCCTCTTCTAAATTACAAGTGTGAAATGTTTCTCTACAGTGTTTAGAACGACAAGTAAAAAAGCCCTCATAACAAAGACAGCACAAACCCTTTCCGGTTCATGCAGACCATTTATTGAAATTACTCTGCAAAAACCTAATTTAGATTTACAAATTATCACAGTATTGTCATCACAACCATGAGTACATACAGCATAAATCAACACAAATTCTATATTGATCCAGGTTGGTTTATGCCAGTTTGTGCTGGTCTAGCTGGTTTACCAGCATTGTCATGCAGTTCTCAAGCAAAACAGAGCTGGTTTGAGCTCTTGCCAACAGTATACAGCCGCATGTGTGTGTCACGAATCACTCTATCAGTCCTCGCCGTTTAACAAATAGGGGATTTTCAGTAAGCTAATAAATACATCAGGAAGCTGAGGCAGCATACGTTAGTGGGATTAGTAGGCACACGCTTCTCGCATCATTCACTGATCCAATGCTTTGAAAATGGTGTCCGCATTAAAGTCAGCCTTAGAACAGCACAAGGATCAAATATATCGCTTAAGGTTTAGTAGGGTTTTGGGAAACAGGGATAATGATTTTACATCTCAGCTGGGATAATACTGTGGTATAGTGAACATGCTTTGAAATGTGTACTACGGTAATTCCTATAGACATTTTTTTTTCAATCTGGAGACTAGTTTCATTGGATAAAACATTGAAAAAGACCTGAATTAATTTGCATGCTGCCAGGCTTGTTTAGGCTGGTTGTAGTGCTAGGTTGCTGCAAGTAGACCAGCACAGACATGGTCTTTACTTGGTCAAGAAGGAGGTTAAATCTGTGTTGAAGTCAAGACAGATATTTGAAGAGGGTTTGTATGTCTCAGACCATGTAAATATGCTTTCCTTTGGGTTGAATGAAGGCTGGTTTCATGTCAGTGTTATGCGAACCTCTGTAACACACTAACAGTGTGCTCTGGTCCAGAGACACAATAGCACAGACCGGATCGTATTCGCAAATTGGCACAGACCAAAAAATGTAGCTGCAGTGCTGTAGTAGTTGAATCGAATCTCAGGTTCAAGTCAGGACAGATGCCAAATGCTCTTCGGTCCATGAAAGTCCAAGACTGAAAATACATCTTTGGACTCATGGCAGACTCCAGTCTCAAGCACTGCAAACACTGGCTGGCTGACCAAGATGAGATAATTAAGAAGCCTTGATGAAAAACCAAAACAGGTCATGCTGGTTTTCAGGATCAGCAGGGATATTCAAAGACATATGTATTCCAAAACGTCAAGCACTATGGAGTCCACCTCCACTTTTCAAAGCAGAAATATGAATTCTCATCAGATTAAAAACCCGATAACCACCACGTATCATGTAATTAAGCAAATGCTGGTGACTTTCTCATGGACAGCCTGAACTGTGCAGCCAGTTTTGCTATCTGGAAAGTTCTGGCTGCATAATAGGGTTGATTAAGGAACACAAAAGGAAAAGTTTTGAATCATAATGCCTGCCTTAGTGCTAGGCTGCTTATATTCTGTAGTTTGAATGAAATTAAGGAATATTTTTAACCTTCTGTCAGTAACCTCTCAAAATATTTTTTATTTAACCCTCAGTGAATAAGTCTATGGGAAACTACAGTATTTTGAGAGTGTAAAATTGCATGTTGGCATATGAATGGTAGTTGTTTACCAACCTTTTTATTTTATTATATTTTTTTCTCAGTGCAGGGGAAATAAAAGCGACGTTACATAACTATTCAAAAATCACTGACTGCATCCTAATTTGCATACAATCTGTCCTGAATTGAATGCATGATTAAAATTAGCATCCCAAATAATGGTAGACCTACGCTCAAAATAGTATGCCAAAGAATCCCAGATGGTGTACTGTTTTGAAGTATGCATCTGAGCAGGCATTTTGAGTTAATTCTCCTTCTTGGGAAAAAATACAAAATAAAATAAAATATCCAAGCTATTGTGGTTTGCAGTTCTTAATTTGCCATCACGGTGGTTGATTTCTGCATATCAAGCTAGTCTGGTTATGGATTTGGACAGCTGAACACCAGCTAAACATAATTAAACCAGCAAAGTCCTGCAGTATACTGTCTTTTTTCAGCTTTTCAAGCTAAACATTAAAATGTAAACAGTTAGCGATAAAGTTCTCTGAGGTTTCAAAACATAATTTATGATGTCTCACTTATTACTTACACAAAATGTATTCATCATCCCTGCTTGCTTGCTTAAACAAGATTTCAGTTTAGTGCTTTGAGAAAATAAAGAGCATCACAATTCTAGTTTTAAACCCTGTAGATCACTTGTCTGCTAGAACTGACACTGTCACTACATTATATATATATATATATACATATATATATATATATAGATAGATAGATAGATAGATAGATAGATAGATAGATAGATAGATAGATAGATAGATAGATAGATAGATAGATAGATAGATAGATAGATAGATAGATAGATAGATAGATAGATAGATAGATAGATAGATAGATAGATAGATAGATAGATAGATAGATAGATACAGTTTCTCACAAAAGTGAGTACACCCCTCACATTTTGGCAATCAATTTAGTAGATCTTTTCAAGGGACAATACTATAGAAATGAAACTTGGATATATTTTAGAGTAGTCAATGTGCAATTTGTATAGCAGTGAAGATTTACTGCCCTCTGAAAAATAACTCAACATACAGCCATTATTGTCAAAAAAGCTGGCAACAAAACTGAGTACACCCTAAGTGATAACAGCTGTACATCGTTTAACCATGCAAAGCCACATGTCCTATTTATCATGTTCATGTTTGTCTGCTTAACAGGGCCATACAAATTTGTGTATCTTGTTTTAGAGCTGTTAAAATGTTGTTATTTGAGTACAATTCTCTCATACTGACCACTGGATGTTCAACATGGCACCTCATGGCAAAGAACTCTCTGAGGATTTGAGAATTAGAATTGTTGCTCGCTATAAGAAGTTCGGTAACAGCCTGGAACTGAGTTACAGTACAGGGGCCAGGGTCATACAGAGGTTTTCCAAGACGGGTTTCACTCAGAACAGGCCTGGCAAAGGGTTGATCAAAGAAGTTGAGTCCTTGTGCTGTGCGTCAGGTGCAGAAGCTGGCTTCAAAAAACAGATGCATGAGTACTGCCCGCATTGCTTTAGAGGTTGCAGTAGTGGAAGGTCAGCTTGTCAGTGCTCAGACCATACGCCACACACTGCAACAAGTCATTTTGCATGGCCGTCATCCCAAAAGGAAGCCTCTTCTGAAGCTGGCTCTCAAAAAAGCCTGCAAACAGTTTGCTGAAGACAACCTGGCCAAGAGCATGCATTACTGGAACCATGTCCTGTGGTCTGATGAGTCTAAGGGCCTTGTTTGGCTCCGATGGTGTCCAGCATGTGTAGCGACGCCCTGGTGAGGAGTACCAACAAAATTGTGCCTTGCCTACAGTCAAGCATGGTGGTGGTAGCATCATGGTCTGGGGCTGCATGACTACTGCTGGTACTGGGGAGCTGTGGTTCATTGAGGGAAACATGGATTCCAACAAGTACTGTGACATTCTGAAGCAAAGGTGATGCCCTCCCTTCAGAATTTTTTTCCAACATAACCACCCCAAACACACCACCAATATGACAACTGCCTTGCTGCTGAAGGTGAAGGTGATGGAGTGGCAAAGTATGTCTCCAGACCTGAACCCTTTTGACCACAAGTGGGGCATCCTCAAGCAGAAAGTGGAGAAGAACCATGTGTTTAACATCCAGCAGCTCCTTGATGTTATTATGGAGGAGTGGAAGAGGATGCCAGCAACAACATGTGCAGCTCTGGTGATTTCCATGCCCAGGAGGATTAAGGCAGTGCAAGATAACAATGGTGCCCCTACAAAATATTGACACCTTGGGCACAGTTTTGACAACATTTTTGTTGCCAGTTATTTAGACAATAATGGTTATATGTTGAGTTATATTTAGAGGACAGTACATTTATATACAAGCTGCACATTGACTACTCTAAAATATATCCAAGTTTCATTTGTGAAATATTGTCCCTTGAGAAATTATCCAAAATGTTTTGCTTAAATGTGAGGGTGTACTCACTTTTGTGAGTTACTGTATATACATATATATATTTATATATATAATTTTTTTTTGAAAGGCACTGAAACAAATCCAGTATTCTTTGACTTATTTTGTATCATGTTAAAATACAGAACAGTATATCAGATGCTTGTCTGATCATCTTCAAATAGCACCCTGCAGGCCAAATCCAACCCATTAATCGTTTTTACACATCTTCCAATTGATTTGGATGAAATTGCTATGCGGCCTGATATATGAGAGCACTCTCTGCAAAAAATCCAGGGAGATCAAAAGCACTCTGTGGTCATTTAATTAGCAGACCAATTATCTGGATGAGAATGCTTTTAAACTATTGCTGGACGTAGTTCAACTACTGTAGATTACCAGATATTACCTATCATTGTTTTGACACACATATTTGAAGTTTGATATGAAATCATAATTGCTTTCGAGCCAGACCTTGTGAAGACATTTCTGTGCATTAACTAAGGATAGGTCACAATAGTTAACAAGTCATCCACCAGTTTGTTTTTTAATGCAGTTTTAGGATAAACTTAAAGTTGGCATGAAAATAAAATTCAATCTTTATTCTAATTGCATATTATTGATTGTACTATGAACATTTATCCATGCATTTTTTTTTCTGTTATAAAAATGTTCATAACTCGATCTACTGGTGACATTTGCTGCATTTCTCCAATCATTTTGTCCTCATAAACGCTGTTCATTTCTTACAAGTATCCTACATTTGGACGTGTCTTAACACCCATTCGCTTTCAAATAAACATATAAGCTGACTAATTATTCAGGCTTCCTCATTACCAATTACTGTAGTTGACCTAGTATCCATACAATGAAAGTCAATTGGTCCCAGTGTTGTTTGGACCCCAACATTATTTCAAATATGTTCATTTGTGTTCCACACAAAACAGAAATGCATGCAGGTTTGAAACAACACGAGGGCGTGTAAACAATCACAGAATTATGCTACTTACAATGAAAGTGCACAAATCCAACTCTGAGAAGTGTTGACCCCAAAATAATGTAGGAGGAGATGCCTTCATATGGGTAAAATACAATTTTGAAATAATTCGGCTATAATGTTTTGTAGCCTTCCTCATTAGTAAGATGCATTCACTTCAGGATGATCTCAACAGCGAGTGGGAACAGAGAATGTCAGAGCGGAGTGTTCTGAAGGTCTACTGACCTCACAGTTGTAGATGTGTTCTGTTTAATTGGCCAGGTGAGAGGGATCCACTCACTTGCACCAGCTTCCCGGGAAACAGACGGTAGGAGTTCGGAATGCTCTGAAATTAAACTTGACTGTCAGCCTAATTGGTCCCCTTCCTGTATTGTGCTGTTTGTGTCCTTTCTTCAGTTATGAGACTTGAAGTAGGCTGCCTCACCGCTGATGCTCAGGAGAGAGAGATAGGCTGTGCTAATGAGACGCTTTTGAAATGTTGTTGAATAAAACCCTCAGCCTGTTGTTTGTATTATGAGTAAATACAACTAATATGCCAGCGAATTTGAGTTCAGTCTCCATTTAGGCTCTTTGTTTTGCCATGACTTTGTTTTTGAGCCTTTCTCAGAAGAGAGTGCAGCCCTAGAGTATATTTATCTCTGTATTGTGTTTTTACTCTGTTGAAAAGACTGGCTCAGGCCAACATAAATTTCCATGCTGGACTGGTGCTGGTCTATTTGCCTGGGGACCCGTATAGCTGTGGTGTCAACTGTTCTTTCATCATTTAACCTTTTGTCATTCCAAACCTTTCTTTAAATTGTTAGAACGAAAAGATGTTTACAAATTCATGGCACATTAATCTTCACCATACAATGAAGAGTGAAGTGGGAATGGGTCTGCTGAGCTTTAAAAAGGACAAAAAGGCAGTAGTTTAGGTAAAATTAAGGTATCGTTGAAGCTTATACTTAAAAACCAGTGTTGTGCAAGTTTATACTTTTATTCAACAACGATGTATAAATTGATAAAGTGACAACTTACAGTATACTGTACTACTACATGCATATTTTTTCTAATAAATGCTATTCAAAAGAACCCTGAAAAAAACATTTCTACAAAAATATTAAACAACACAAATGGTTTCATTACTGATAGTAAGAAATGTTTAAGAAAGTATCTTTATGAATGCTTCCTAACACTGATGTACATTCTCAGCTGCTCTTAAATCTCATTAATGTTCTCATATGTCCAATAATTTATATTAATATATACGGGAAGTAGTGCCTTTAGGTTGAGATTGAAGTCATAATGGGGTCAGATTTTAATTTAGAGTTGTCAAATTTTAAAACACACTGAAATTAAAACAACATAAAATAAGCTGTCTAAAGCATAGACTCCATTTGCACCATATCTCAAACAATCTCTCAGAGTCCCAGTGGGCTACAAGTCCACATCTGTCCACCAGTGTATATACAATCCACAAAAAAATGATCATCCAAAACCCTTCAAGCCAGTCTCTGGGAAGGTAAGCCCACAAACAGGGAAATGCACAGTCCAGAGTATCAGTGACCCCCCACAGCTATCATTGTGTTTGGTGACAGCCATTTTGATTGCCATGCTGCACTTTTAACAGTGGTGCATTTTCTACTTTCCTGACATGTGATTGTTCAGTAAAAAAAAATACAATGCTCAACTTGGGTTGCTACACCAAAGCTAGGGTTGCCAACTTCAGAAAAGGAAATGAATCCCTTATTAATCCAATTTGTAATTCTTTATATGAAAATAATGGACAGAATAAGGGACGCTCAAAATATTTGTACGGTACCACATAATGCATGTCATTTGAGTGTCTGCTGTTACATATATTTATAAAAGGTGTTTATAAGGTTCTGAGAAATAATCACCTTTGTTTTTCTTAAACTATTTATGTACAAATAAATGCTGTATTTTTTTTCAATTCTACTTGCATTACACAACTGATAATACTTGTATGATTGTGTAGTGACGAATAATAAAGAACCTTGAACCTTGAACCCCACAGTTATTCTAAAAATAAGTTTAATATCATTCAAAAAATGGCACACACGACCCATCGGCCTGAGTAAAAGACTACTATAGACTTGTGACTGCACAAGTTGTGTAGTAATTTACATACATACATAGATATGGTATCATAACATTTGAAAGAATGACAACTGAACATCTATTAAACATCAGTCAATAATTTTTTTTGAAACAATGGCGCTTACAATTTTGAGCTAAAATTATATTGTTTACCATGTAGCCTATGAATAGTTGCAAATATACAATTTTTATTTTATTAAAGAGAACTTAGAGAGTTAGTAGGCTGATTTTGGTGCTTGAATTTGTGCTCCAATGAGGTCCAAGATTAAGAATACGCTAGAATGTCCAATTATAAAAATGCATATTTTGTTTCTCTGTTAAACAACATTAACTTACAATAGTAAAATACGTCTTCCTTAGAATAGATTGCATTGTTTCTTGTGTGGCTGAATCATGATCAATAATCATATTGTTTGCACTCTCCCAAACTGATTTGTTGAATTCAAAACGTGGACTGTTAAGGGAATTCCCGTTTGCCCGTTAGGCAGATGATTCTGCAAAAGCCTTCCTTGAACAGCTACGCAAAACAAAAAAACAAACAATTATTTGTCCAAAAAGAATGATTAATTGTCAATTTTGAATTTGTTATTCGTATGGCCGTATGGCAAATGGCTGTGAATACGGGATACACTTCTGTGATGGGACAATTCTGTACTATACGGATTGGTTGGCAACCATAACCGAAGCTCCACTAAAAGGCAAACGTTTATTACCAGACTATGACACAAGCACACGTTTCAAGCACACCGGCTCTTCTTCAGAAGACATTTATTTCAATATTGTATATCATAAATGTTTGCCTTTTTGGATCTTGCACTGCACTGACTTTTGTTCTGCTTTCACGTGGCGGGTGCATTGTGTATATTAGTCATACACAAAAATACATACACATATACAGTAAAATGCAAACCAAGCCCTATATACGTACAATTCATTATTAAATAAAAATGGTTAAAACATATATTATGTGACTGTGTTACAATGTTGTGTTTTTTCCATACATTCTCCAAATATTTCCTCTTGTGTTCCATGAAAGAACAGTGATACTTGTTTAGAATGACAGGTTTACGTATAATGAGTAAATAATATTCATTTTTGACCTAACTATCCCTTTCTCAAATTCACCTTGATACTTTTCAGCAAGTTCAGTAAGCATAGCATGTTGCTTGTTTTATCTGTCTGAACTGACATGTCCTCATTGTTTTGTGTGACAGTGCTGGGAGGTCTGGAGTCTCGTGGGGTCCTGAGAAAGATCAGCGATATGTTGGAGATAATCATGAAGAGGATCGACACCCTATCAAAAATGAACAACAGCAGCGAGTCCCACAGACTGGAGGAGTTGAGCTCTGCTCTCCACAGGTGCAGTTTCCCACTCATGATTACAGCGCAAGCAGTGACATTCTTCAAGTCAGGTGTCACTTGCTGCCTTCAAGTCACGTAGGGATAATCGTATTTACAAGATGAATGCACACGAACGGAGCCGCAACGTTTTAATTGCCAGTTATCTCCATGTTTATCTTTGTACTATTAGTGCATGGTTCAACTGAAAATGCAGTTCATCACGGCTTGAGAAAAATAATCAAGTCTAATCACGAATTGTACTCGATACACTGCATTTGTTTGATTAGATTTTTACGGGTGTGTTTTCCAAGAGCTCTATTGCTATGTGAAAACTTGTTTGCATATATATTGTGTATGTGATGAGGAACAGCGATAAGACATTATCATAGCTGCTGGATAATGAAGCAACTGGCCAGAATGACCAAAACACATATTTAATAATGTTCTGTGGCTGCATGAGAATGAAAAATAATACAAAGATAAACATAAACTCAGAAAATATAGAGATTACACTTGACCCTCACAAAAATGCTCAACACATCCATTTTATTCCAGCCACAGCACTTGAACACACATCACACCGCAGTGACAAGTTCAGAGTTTGCAAGTGGGAAGTTCCCAATAGGTCTTGAAGGCAGCAGCTGTCTGAACGTTTCAGACACAGTCAACTTCTTGCCGATGAGTTAGTTAAGACACTTCCCAGAGTTTGCAGCTGTCTCCATGGAAACAGATGCCTGTCACATCAGAAGTTCAAACGGGCGCTGGTGCCATGGCTTTACTTTGTGATTTCTCAAGACATCAACAAATCTTAGAGGATAAAAACACCCACACACCCCTCTACAATCTTTGATGCGCATCAAAGTATGATGTCAACTTTCTATTTCTTCTGTTTCGCTGAAAAGTAATCAATGGAAGTGATAGTTTAAAGCTGAAGTATGTCATTCTTGCACCACTGCTGTCACTGATGGAACTGCAAATATAATTAAACTGTCAAACTATTGATGCTTACCTGGTAAATTACCGTAAAATTACTAGACTGACTTTTCTGTTAAATACAAGTGCTTTACATACAAGTGCTAGTACAACTGCTAAAATACCATTCACACATCAGTACCAAAATACCAATAAACTCCATGATTTCAATCAACAGAAACGACCTTTAAACGCTTCAGCGTTTTCTACATCTGCATGGATGAGGAGAAGCGCTTTAGTTACACCATCTGTCCAACTTGACAACATTTTTTGAATTCTGAGTGACAAGCATGAGGGAATGATCTCACAGAATGCATTTTTGCTTGAAAAGAGAGAGAGAGAGAGAGAGAGAGACTACACAATAAGATTCAGTGCAGAGCCACTGATGAGTGGAAAAGAAGACAGGGTAAAGCAGAAAGACACCCTGCTACAAAGATGTCTGTCTAGCATATGTAAAAAAAAAAAACTGGTAACACTTTATTTCGATAGTCCACTTTAGACATTCTACTAACAGTAAGTAACTCTGCAACTACTTGTCAACTAGCAATCACTAGAGTATAAGTAGACTGTTTGCTTAATATCTTCTAACACTTTATTTTGATGGGTCCACAACATACCACATACTGAGTATGAGAAACTTTGCAAGTATATGTCAACTTATTCTACTAACCCTAAATCTATCCTAACAGTGTACTCTGAGAGTTAGTAGACATGTAGTTGCAAATTAATGAGAATTAGTTGACGTAGTTGACACGTAGTTACAAAGTTACTTATAGTTAGTAGAATGTCTAAAGTGGACTATTAAAATAAAGTGTAACCAAACAACTATTTTAATTATTACTGTACATTACAGTGTGCTGTAATCGCATCATCATTGTCAAAAAATATTTTTGTCCCAAGATGGTATTGTCATTCGCCTACATGTGTGGACATACAGTGGGACAACATTTTGTGTCTCACATGACGACAGTGCTATATAAACATTTAATCACAAAACAATAAAAGTAAGAAACTATTTGGAACTTGTACATACTGTAGCGGTAATATAACTATTGTAACGGGCAGAAGAATCACACGACCAGGGGAGTGCAATAAAGACCCCGGAGGGTGTATTTATTGAGGTGCGGTGAAGTGCAATCGTGTTCTTGTGCTCGTGAAGCAGTGCTCTGTGGTCCGCCTCTTCTGCTGTCTGAGTGCTCGGGTGCTCGGTGTCCTGTGCTCAAACGCCGGGCGGGTCGGTCACACACTGCTCTCTGTGAAGACAAGGGGACACTGGTCACAGGGGTATCTTCAGGAGACATTGCTCACCAGTGTGTGCTGTGCGGCGGCTTTTGTAGCCGTCTCCTGAGCCGCTTCAGCTGGGAGCGATCAGCCCGTGTAGATTGGGTGCAGGTGTTTCTGCTCCGTTTCCAGGGTGACGCTTATAGGTACTCGGGACACGCGTCACACTATACATATACTTTAATTAGTTGACTTTACATACACATAATATACGACAAGCTATACAAGTACTTTACATAAATGCTGTAAATGAAAAAGTGCAAAAGAGGTATTTTAGGTTATGAAGTTTATAGTGCAATATGATTTGTGGTGCATTCACAAGTAAACATTTCTGTTATCGTATTGAGTCTTTGTAGCAAGGAGTGTGCTATTACAGATATTGTACATGCTCATATACCAGTAATCTAATGTTTGTTCACACACCGTATTATAGCGGACATTTACTGCTAATGTTACAACTTCTCATCCTGGAAAATTGCCTTAACTAATTTATTGGTATTTTTCACAAGGTCCTGCTGTCACATGATTTATAAATGTAAATTAACTAGTAATTTTCCATTAAAGGAATTTGATAAATTGTTGGTTTGATCAGGACAAGTACATTATCATTGCAAACTTACACACAATGCTTTCTAGTTGTGATGCTGTAAAGAGCCATCCTTTACAATTAGGTTGATAGTTTTGACTTGAGTTACTCTAAAATAAAGTTGAGTAGAGCGTAAAATGTAAGGAAGTCGATATAACAGATTTTGGTAGCCAGAGTCTGTAGCTATATCTGACTAAAATTCAAGTTTTATAGACTGAACAGCATGAAACCAGATAAAATCCAATTAAAAACAGGTTTTTGGACATCTGTTTCAATCTGAATGATATCAAGGGTTCTTCAAGGGTTCTTTATTATTTGTCACATACACAATCATACGGGGTATAATCAGTAGTGAAATGTAGGTCAGGACAGGTCCGCTCAATGGAAAGTGCAAAAAAATAATAATAACAATAAAATAGAAAATAAAATAAAAATAACATAAGCAATAAAACAATGGAACATAACACAAGAGAATATATATATAATATAGGTGAGAATGAAAAAGGGAACAAATAATAAAATAAAATGAGTAAGATGTGCAATGAGATAAAATGTGCAATACAGTATACTGTGGATTAATAATATTAATAAAAAACACGGATGTGCAAGAGAATGTGCAAATAGGTTGTACCGGGTATGTACACATAACAGCAGTGTGGATGATGGAGAATAATGGATGTGTTTACAGTTTGTTAAATTGAGTCCTGTGGATGTAATGATGTTATGAGACTGAGTTTAGGAGCCTGATGGCCTGAGGGAAGAAACTCCTCCTCAGTCTTTCAGTTTTTGCCATCATGCTCCTGAAGCGCTTGCCAGATGGCAGTAAACAGAAATGATGGTTACCAGGGTGATTCGAGTCCTTGATGATTTTTGCAGCTCTGCTTTTACAGCGTTTGAGGTAGATGTCCTGCAGAGAGGGGAGAGCAGACCCTGAGATGCGCTCAGCTAAGCGCACGACTCTCTGTAGAGCTTTGCAGTCCTGGTTTGTGGCATTATTATACCACACTGAGATGCACTGAGTCAGAACACTTTCTATGGCCCCTGAATAGAAAGTTTTCAGGATAGCTGGTGAGACCCTGAATTTTCTCAGCTGTCGCAGATGGTACAGTCTTTGCCTGGCTTTCTTGATCTGTGTTTGGATGTGTGCAGTCCAAGTCAGGTCCTCGGAGATGTTTACACCGAGGTACTTGAAGCTGCTCACCCTCTCCACAGGGGTCCCACTGATCATAAGAGGATGTAGGGCTGCTGCTGTCTCTTCCTGAAGTCTACAATCAGCTCTTTGGTTTTGCTCACGTTCAGAGAGAGACAGTTGTCCTGGCACCATGATGTGAGTCTCTCCACCTCCTGCAAGTATGCGGCCTCATCATTGTTGGAAACGAGGCCCAGAACCACAGTATCATCAGCAAATTTGACAATAGAAGTGGAGCTGTGAGAGGACACACAGTCGTGTGTGTAGAGAGAGTAGAGCAGGGGGCTCAGGACACAGCCCTGTGGGGCTCCTACGTTCAGGGTTATGGAGTTGGAGGTGAACTGGCCGACTTTCACCACTTGTGGTCTGGCGGTGAGGAAATCTTGAATCAAGTCACAGAGTGAAGGTTTTAGCCGAGGTCTGAGAGTTTGACAGCTAGCTTGGTGGGGACTATAGTGTTGAAAGCTGAGCTATAGTCTATGAATAGCAGCCTGACATAGTTGCCATTTTTACTGTCAATGTGTGTGAGGGACGAATGCAGGACCTGGGAGATGGCATCATCAGTAGACCTATTTGGCCGATAGGCAAACTGAAGAGGGTCCAAGGTAGCAGGGATGGAGGAGCAAATGTGTTTCTTTAAGAGTCTCTCAAAAACCTTCATGACTGTCGATGTGAGGGCAACTGGCGATAGTCATTCAGGCAAGGGGTTTACTGTTCTTAGGCACAGGGATATGACAGATTTTTTAAATGAGGTGGGAACCACAGAGGTAGCAAGGGACTCATTAAAGATGGAAGTAAACAAACCAGCAAGCTGATCAGCACAGGACCTCAGAACGCGGCCAGTAATCCCATCAGGTCCTGCTGCTTTCCTGACGTTCACTCTCCTTAGTTCCCTCCGAACGTCGTCCTCTGAAAAGGTGATAGCATAATCATCGCTGCTCTGTCTGCCGCTTTCTGATGTGCTGATCGGCAGAGTCGCGCCGCCGTTACATTCAAAGCGGCCATAGAAGGTGTTTAGCTCTTCGGCCAGCAATGGGTCTGCTCTCACCTCTGCGGAGGAGTTATTTCCAGAGGAACAGATGGTCTTCAGTCCCTGCCACATGCGTCGAGAGTCATTGAGCTGGAAATGTGACTCAATTCTCTCCCTGTATCTGAGTTTAGCAGCTCTAACTGCCCGACGGAGAGCGTAACATGATGTTTTGTATTCGCTCATGTTTCCCGACAAAAGACCAGCGTTGTATGCGGCAGTGCGATGGTTAACCGCATCACGGATTGATCTGTCCACCCACGGTTTCTGATTAGAAAATGTCCTTATTGTTACTGTTTCGGTGGCTTGGTTGGTTAGCGTGTTGATAAAGCTTACTGCTACATCCGTGAATTCGCTGACGTCAGATGAACTCGCCCGGAACATGTCCCAGTTGACGTCATCAAGTGACGCCTGTAGCATAGCTTCAGAGTGGGCGGACCAGCGCGTTATTTCCCTCTTCACCGGCGGTTCATGAATGATCCTTTGTTTGTATTCCGGTGTGAGGAAGATGGCGACGTGATCTGATTTGCCAAAAGCCGGCAGTGAACGAGCTTTGTAGGCATTCTTAAACTGGGTGTAGCAATGATCCAGTGTATTCTGTCCTCTAGTTGGACAGGATATATGTTGGTGGAAGTTTGGCATGACTTTTCTGAGGTTGGCTTTGTTGAAGTCCCCGGCGATTATACATGCAGCGTCAGGATGTTTATTGATGTAGCCGCTTAGCTCATCGTGGAGTTTGGACAGAGCCAAGCTGGTATCTGCCTGTGGTGGTATATAAACGGCAGTAACGATGATCGATGTAAACTCCCGGGGCAGGTAGAATGGGTGGCAGATAATGGAGAGATGTTCCAGATGAGGCGAGCAGGAACGCGACAGAATGGAGATATTCCTGGAGTCACACCATTTCTTGTTAATAAAGAAACACACTCCACCACCTTTGTTTCAGATATAAGATCAGATACTGAGTAGGATTTTTTTTTGTGGATATACTATGTGTGTACTGTGCTGTCATATATAACGTGCAGTCTACAGTCATTGCAGATCTAATTTTTGTTCACTCTTTCAGCATGTAATGAACTATGTGCCATTTGCTATTCAGTAAATAGTGAATGAGTGAACATGTTCAGGAAGGTGTAATATACAACAATGTCTCAGAGCACTGTACTCTATGTTTTTGCAGAAGAAAATTTCTGTAATTATACCAGCAACCGATGTAGATATAACGGATATTGACTACACTGTCTGAACAAACAGCTCCAATGTGATCACTCATGAAATGTGAAAATCAGTCGTAATGATCGGGTTTGAAATACAGTACCGATTGAATTCGGTGTAGTATCAGCAAAGCCTTAGAACTTGTGTTTTTGAAATGTGTCTATTGGACCGAAAAATCAGCACTGATGTTCTTTCTAAAGCTGATTTGATTGGTGTGGATGAAAGACAACAGGAGGTAAAAAGCTCTGACAGTCTCTAAAAAAAGAAATCTCAGAAGTGCAGAGATTGTGGAAGTCAAATATGCATGTGACAGCTCCGCCTGAACATTTTATTGTCTTTGGGTGTGAAGTCAGAAAGGTCAGGGTTCAGATGGCGTGTGTTTCTGAGCGTTCAGCTTTGTGCCGTGTGCAGGTGACATTTATTGGGAGTGACAGAGCTGCTCACAGAGGGGGTCTGTTTGCTTCAGCATGTTTCTGATGTAGCTGCAGGGCACAAGGTTGCAGGCAGTTCATGTGAGCTGTATTATAAAGAAATCAAGCTCTTGGTGTGAAACAAAGATGACAATGCGTTCCTTAAGCTTGATGAAAGACATTTTCCTGTCTCTCTGAAATAGATTTTCCAAGTGTCTTGCGATACCGGAAATAAAACCTATTGAGGTTTTATTGAAATGGTTTCAGATGCAAGAGAAAAATATAGTCAAAAATAACAAAAATTTTACAAAGCTTTTTCTTTTGTTTTACTTGCAACTAAACAAAGTTTTAGGATTTTGAACATCTAAAATAGCAAAAGTTATAGCGCAATGAAAAACAAAAATGAAGTAAACTAGAAATAGTAAACTACTTGAATTTTATGAATTAAATAAGCAAATGCATAAGTATGTACAATCAGGTAGCCTATGTGTATATACAGTCAGATGTTCTTGCTTCCATTGAAACACTATCTATCTATCTATCTATCTATCTATCTATCTATCTATCTATCTATCTATCTATCTATCTATCTATCTATCTATCTATCTATCTATCTCTCTCTCTCTCTCTCTTCTCTCTCTCTCTCCTCTCTCTCTCTCTCTCCTCTCTCTCTCTCTCTCTCTCTCTCTCTCTCTCTCTCTCTCTCTTCTCTCTCTCTCTCTCTCTCTCTCTCTCTCTCTCTCTCTCTCTAAATCCATCCATACATCCATCCATCCACTTTTGATTACTGAACATCTTAACTTGATAATTTTTGATTATTTGATCATTCTGTCTTGTTATATTTTAGGGCTAACATATCTGCAAATATTTAATTAATATCCGAATCTTTTATTTGGTTTTACAGTTTTTCTCAATTGCTTTGGCACATATTTCGAAACAGTCTTAACATTCTCTAAATGTGAGTGCAAAGGTTACAACTGTTTACTGGAACTTCATAACTTTATTGCATGTCTGCAAAATGTAGTTACTCACCCAAAAAATGTCATTCATGCTTCAAAACCTAATTATTGTGTCAGTAGTTTGCCCAAGGCCACCAAAATATAAAGTATTTTTGTCATCGTGTGAGCCACACGATGGATGTAGTTGTTTTTTCACCATGACAGTCAACCATTGAAATCAAGGTTTTATAAAAAAATCTGATATTTGTTGAGAAGAGTCAATAGTACATAGAAAAAAAAAATATATATGAACATTTGTATTTATACAGTACATTTATTATTATACGAATATATTTCATGTAAAGTGAAACCTTGCTTGTCCAATTACTGTACATTTCATATTTCTTATGTTACCACAAATACACAAAATACATCATAACATCCATGAAAAAAAATTATCGTCGCTCTTGTTGGTCAAGCCAAATATTTTTATCAACATCACATCTGATGTTTTCCATTGCCATGCACCGGGGAAAACATCTCCTTGAATGGCGCACCATCCCCTGCAATGATCAGCTGTGATGTCCTCACATGCAGCATTCATGGCATCCAACAGAGACATCTGATCTTGTGGTCTATGATCATATACTTTCCACCTCCATTCTCAAAAAATGGTAGTGATTGTGCTGTGGGCAATCTACATATATATGCTCCAAAACTTGATTGGTTACAGTAAATGGTTGAATGGTTGATTAAAATTGTATTGCAATTAGAGGTTATTTGCCAATTTAGCAGACATTACAAACAATGTCAATGTCAGATATTTATGGAATATACATGCGTGTACACCAATTTTTGATAATTGAATGGATTGTTTTGAATGTGATAGTTTACATGATGAAAAATTATTGAAGTTGTGAAGAGTTTGACAGTTTAAGTGAGAATTGACTCATCAGTTTTGATCAACAAGTCATATGCAATTAGTTGTTGCGCAAACTGCAGAAAATTGTACTTACTGTTTGCCCACATGTGCCAAAGCATTTGCAATTTGCTCAAATCAATAAGAAATTCCAATCTGTTGTGAACAAGGAGCTAATTGTTCAGAGATCTGAACTTATTGTTTCGAAAAAAAAATACAAAAATTGAGAATTGAGCCAAAGCAATTAAGAAAAACTGTAAATGCAGATAAATATATTGTTATTTGGCCATTTTCAATGTCTTTCTGACTTTCAGATATTAGCAAATTGACTATTGGGTAATTGTGCTAAAATACTGGAATAATTTCAGCATGCTGTATTGCACATAATTGTGTGATTATTGCTGTACAACAGTTGTTCAACTGTTGTCATTTCTAAATACTTGAGTAATGGAGTACTGTAACTGCAATTCTGTTAAGGTTCATTTCAGTCTTGTCTTTCAGAATGATGGGGCAGTGAAGCGTAATAGTTAAAGATCTGAGCAAGAATCAACTCAAGGATAGGTGTTGAAACTCAAGAATAGGTGATCATTCATAGCATTACTGTGTATCCCATCGCTAACTGTGGGACATTCATAACTTTGCATAAAAATAGCATAAATAATTTATACTTAAAGCCAGGGTAGATGATTTCGTAAAAAAAATAAAAATAAATGTGTTATGCTGTTTTACAGTCTCTTTACATCCCAATAGCAATCACTAAGTCAAGCGGTCTAAATATGTTTGTCTATTACTCTATTTATTAGGGCTGTTAATCGATTAAAATATTAAATCACGATTAATTGCATGATTGTCATGAGTTAACTCATGATTCATTTTAATACTCTAATCAACATGGACATGGACAAATATGGATGCTTTATGCAAATTTCTGTTTATTATTATTGAAACCATAGTCAACATAGAGCATGAAGAGTAGACATGTTTCAAAGGTCATAGATGTTTTTCAAATAACTTGTTCATGTCTATTAGACACATGAAAAAAGAAATTCCAGGTTCCCATTACTTTGCACTGAGGATTTTACTTACACAAACCTGTTTACATTTTTGCACACAGGGCAGTTCTTCTTCTGAACATGCAAAATGTACATATATTATTTATAATTACATTTGCATGCCTCTCTGTGCCCACATTGTTACGTGTCTGATGTGTGAAGTAAAGCGCACGACGAAGGAACATAAACAAAAGGTGTTTTAATAAACCACAGAAGGAACTGGGTACAATCAAACACAAATAATGAACGATAGCAGACAAAGGAACAGGGAAGAACACAGACTTTAAATACTAATCACAATCAAGGAGAAACAGAAACAGGTGTGGAGCTAATTAACTAATAATCATGGAAACAAACTAGGTAGGATGACGGAGACATAGAAAACTAAACTAAAACAGATCAACATGTAACATATCGCCCCCTCCCGGAACGGCGCGTCCTCGCGCCGAAAAACATAGTCCAACAGAGGAGGGAGGGTGGGGGTTCAGGAGGCAGGCATGGAGCAGGAGAGGTGCAGGTAATGGGAAAGGGGCATAAACAAAAAATAAGTCAATGGGGGAGTGGAGGGTGGGAGGAGCCCGGAGCAGTCAGGTGGAAATCCAGAGGCCAGCCAGGATGGCGGCCCACGGTGGAGTCGACGGCGGGAGGAGCCATGGTGGCGATGGGACCGCCAACACCAGGGGGCCGACTGACGGAGATGACGCCGGTGGAGTAGGAGCCCAGGTTGGAGCAGAGCAACCGCAGAGCCTAGGTGACACCGAGGATCCGGAGGGCCTAGGCGGAGCCAGCGGCTCAGGAGAGTGAGGCGGAGGCGGGGATCCGGAATGACGCGGTGGAGCCGGAGAGACAGAGGATGAAGGTGGAGCCGGGGGGAGGGAGGAGCCCGACGGAGCCAGAGGGACGGAGGGATGAGGCAGAGCTGGAAGAGTGGAGTCCCGTGGAGTAGGCAGGAGGACGACTGAACAAGGCGGAGCCGGAGGGACGAGGGAGCCCGGTGGAGCTGGCGGAATGACGGGCCACGGTGGAGACGAGGGAGCCACGAGCCAAGGTGAAGCCGATGGGTCGGAGGGCCGAGGTGGAGTCCAGGTCTCGAAGGCTGGAGGTGGAGACTGGGGATCCTCCAACCCCGAGGAAGCTGGTAACAGAAAGTCCCGAAGCACAACTGACCCACCGGTCATGGCGTGCTGAGGGTGAGCTGAGGGGCAATCCCGAGGCAGCTGAGAGAGGGCTGATGGACTGGCTGGTTGATACAGAGGAGGAGGGAGTGGGAGGCTGGGTGGGAACCTCCCTTCGATTATTGTAGAGGAGCTGGCTGAGAAAGGAGTACTGGACGGAACCAGCAGGGGCTCTGGAGAGCTGGACGGAACCAGCTGGGGCTCTGGAGAGCTGGACGGAACCAGCTGGGGCTTTGGAGACCATGG
>CM049807.1:24388115-24487953 GCA_027422405.1 Ptychobarbus kaznakovi
TTGATTCTCAGGAGTGCTCAATATCACAAGTGTGATGCTGTATCAGGTGGGGTACCGAGCAAGTTTACAATGTGAGAAAAGTCATACATATGAAGCTGGTTATGTAATGTAAATATCAAAATGTATCAGGTTAAAAATCATGCACTATGGTGCATAAGTGATATTTCCATCTGTCAATGCACACATTAAGTGTCTTTGATCATGTTAACTAATTGTTTGGCAAGTAGTCTACTATATTGTATATTAAAAGGAAACACCCATTTAGTTTAAATATGTATTGCATATTTCAATGGTAAATATCATGTGCATGCTCAAATTTTTTTTAGCAGATGATAAATTATGTTGGTTAAACATGTACACAAACACTACTGAGCTAATGATATTTTCTATCCCCTGAACTCAATTCTCACAGGAACTTTATTGGCATTTTTAATTATTTAGTATGTTTTATATCTGTTTTCCTCATGGGGGGCATTGGCTGATCCCCACGAAGAAGCTTATTTCAGATTTAATATCCTTTTGGGGTCATTTGGTCAGCACAAAGTAGGTTAAACCTACACTGTTTTCATTGCAACTAACAGTATCATAAATTCTTTCAGCTGTGCATTCTAGAATCCATTTGCTTTCTGTTCGACAGTCTGTAAGTAACAGATATTGAATATTTGACTAATGCTAAAGCAGATCTAAGGGATGATTCAGCTTTAGCTGTTCTCTCATGACCAGTAAAACCAATATTGCTTTAGATGAATAATCCCAAACCTGCTTAAGGACCATCTACATTTGTAAACTTCAGAGCTCTGGCTCTCCTCTCATACTATTTATTTATGAATTTATTTTATTTCATTTTATTTACAGTATCTCATAGAAGTGAGTACACCCCTCACACTTTTGTAAATATGTTATTATATATTTTCATGTGACAACACTGAAGAACTTACACTTTGCTACAATTTAAAGTAGTGAGTGCACAGCTTGTATAATAGTGTACATTTGCTGTCCTCTCAAAATAACTCAACACACAGCCATTAATGTCTAAACTGCTGGCAACAAAAGTGAGTACACCCCTAAGTGAAAATGTCCAAATTGGGCCCAAAGTGTCAATATTTTTTGCGGTCACAATTATTTTCCAGCACTGCCTTAACCCTCTTGGGCATGGAGTTCACCAGAGCTTCACAGGCTACCACTGAAGTCCTCTTCCACTCCTCCATGACAACATCACGGAGCTGGTGGATGTTAGAGACCTTGCGCTCCTCCACCTTCCGTTTGAGGATGCCCCACAGATGCTCAATAGGTTAAGATCTGGAGATATGCTTGGCCAGTCCATCACCTTTACCTCAGCTTCTTTAGCAGGCAGTGGTCGTTATCATGTTGGAATACTGCCTGTGGCCCAGCCTCCGGAGGGATCATGCTCTGCTTCAGTTTGTGACAGTACATGTTGGCATTCATGGTTCCCTCAATGAACTGTAGCTCCCCAGTGCCGGCAGCACTCATGCAGTCCCAGACCATGATACTCACACCACCATGCTTGACTAGGCAAGACATACTTGTCTTTGTACTCCTCACCTGGTTGTCGCCACACACGCTTGACACCATCTGAACCAAAAAATCTTGGTCTCATCAGACCACAGGACATGGTTCCAGTAATCCATGTCCTTAGTCCTTAATAGGCGAACATCATCTTTAGAAGAGGCTTCCTTCTGGGATGACAACCATGCAATTTGATGCAGTGTGTGGCGTATGGTCTGAGCACAGACAGGCTGGCCCCCCACCCCTTCAACCTCTGCAGCAATGCTGGCAGCACTCATAGGTATATTTCTCAAACACAACCTCTGGATATGATGCTGAGCAAGTGCACTCAACTTATTTGGTCGACCATGGCGAGGCCTGTTCTGAGTGGAACCTGTCCTGTTAAACCGCTGTATGGTCTTGGCCACCGTGCTACAGCTCAGTTTCAGGGTCTTGTTCCTGTGGCTCAGTGGTTAGAGCATTGCGTTAGCAGCGCAAAGGTTGTGGGTTCAAATCCCAGGGAACACACATGCTGACAAAACATGTACAACCTGAATGCACTGTAAGTCGCTTTGGATAAAAGTGTCTGATAAATGTAAATGTCTTGACAATCTTCTTATAGCCTACGCCATCTTTATGTAGAGCAACAATTATTTTTTTCAGATCCTCAGAGTTATTTGCCATGAAGTGCCATGTTGAACTTCCAGTGACCAGTATGAGAGAGCGAGAGCGATAACACCAAATTTAACACACCTGCTCCCCATTCACACCTGAGACCTTGTAAAACTAACGAGTCACATGACACCGGGGAGAGAAAATGGCTAATTGGGCCCAATTTGGACATTTTAACTTAGGGGTGTACTCACTTTTATAGCCAGAGGTTTAGACATTAGTGGCTGTGTGTTGAGTTATTTTGAGGGGACAGCAAATTTACACTGTTATACAAGCTGTACACTCACTACTTTACATTGTAGCAAAGTGTCATTTCTTCAGTGTTGTTGTCAGCATTATGGACCTGTCTGTGTGTGTTTTTGTTCCTTGTGACCCAGTTTCTGTCTTCCAGTCATTATGTAATTTGGTTCAGGTGTGTCTCGTTCCTTCCCCAATTATCCGGTGTTTAAAAACCCCAGTCCATTCAGTTAGTGTTTCCTTGCTCCCGTGATGTGTGACAGTTATCACATGAAAATATCTAATAAAATATTTTCAAAAATGTGAGATACTGTACTTATAATAGATTTTGCAGATCCTTATGAAGTTATCAGCCATTGGCTGTAACTCATCTATGTTTAATTGGCAATGTTTTAAAAGTTTGAGGAAACTATTTCCAAACTGTGTCTTGCCAAACTACAAGCTACCCATACAGGAAATTAACACTGACATAATTAACTTTATTGATATAATCTTATTAGAGCAGCAGAGTATATAGGGTTTCAAAATGTGCTGTTCCCATGGAAACATTAATGGTTCCCAATGTGACTGCCTACTGCCTTGAAGCATTTTGATTGATGGGTCTCTTGTATACAGTATATACCATATGCAAGTATTTTGCAATACGTATTGTATGCATTGTTGGGGAGTAACTAGTTACATGTAACAGAGTTATGTGATAATATTTGTATCTATAACTATAACTATATATAACTATAACAGTAACTATAATCTGTAATAGTTACTGAGAATTTTTTAAATTAAATTACAGTTACTTATCAAAATGTTAATGGAAAAGCACTTCCATACATGTCTCATCTGGAAGCTTGTCTATTTTTTACATGAAGCTTTTCATATAAAATGGAATATATGCAAAACTAGAGCCAAACTAAAATTGAAATCAGACATTAGTAACAAATAGTTGTCACGGTACACTCACGGGGAATACAGGAACGAGAGAGACGAGGATAGTAACAAACAGGGTTTTTAATGAATTACAAACGGAGGAGACACAGGAACACAGGTAAGGACATCTACACAAATAGACACACATGACATTAACAATAATCACAGGAAACATGGGCAGCAAAACAGACTATATATAGGGAGACATGACTGGAAACACCTGGGACATAATCAGACACAGACGGAGACTAATTAACTAATGATGGGGAACAGGATGGACCAAATATGGGCACATAAGGGTAAGGAAACACAGGCAGAGGAAGACAGTCTGACATTACCCCCCCCCCCCCTCCAATAGGCACGTCCCGCGCCGTATAGCATCGAAGGGAGGGGGGGGGGGGCGCCTCTGGAGGATCCGGGGATTCGGCGGCCATGGCGGATCCGGGGATTCAGCGGCCATGGTGGATCATGTAACTCGGGTGACCTCCATGAGGAGCAGGGAGCTTGGGATGCCTCCAGGCAGAGCAGGGAGCTTGGGATCTCTCCATGGCGGGTGCCCCCCCCCAAAAAAAAATTCTTGGGGAAGCTCCCCATCTCAAGGGGCGCTCAGGAGCCGTGGAAGGCGGCTGGACAGGGCCAGTGGAGGGAAAGTGTGAGCTGGACGGGACCAGCAGGGCTCTGGGAAGCCGGACGGAACCAGCAGGGGCTCTGGAGAGCCGGACGGAACCAGCAGGGGCTCCGGAGAGCCGGACGGAATCAGCAGGGGCTCTGGAGAGCTGGACGGGACCAGAGGGGCTCTCGGAGAGCTGGGCCGAGAGGCGCTGGAGGACGCTGGCGTGGAGCCAGCACTGGAGGATGCTCTGCAAGAGCAGCGTCTGGGGGGTGCTCGGGAAGTGCAGCGTCTCGGGGCGCGCTCTGGCAGCGCAAACTCTCGTGGGCGCTCTGGTAGCGCAGACTTTCGTGGGCGCTCGGGTGTAGTGCTGACTCTCGCGGGCCCATTCGGGTCGCACGGAGTTCGGGGGCGCTCGGGAAGGAAGCGTAGAAGGGCACTGGACGGGACCAGTGGAGGCCAAGGTGGCTGGACAGGACCAGCGGAGGCCAAGGGGGTGCTGGACGGGACCAGCGGAGGTAAAGGTGGGCTGGACGGGACCAGCGTGGGCCTAGGTGAGCTGGACGGGACAGCGGAGGCCAGGGTGTGCTGGACGGGACCAGCGTGGGCCACGGTGAGCTGGACGGGACCAGCAGAGACACCAGCGGGCTTCCGTTTGCCGTGAACGGTGGACGGGTCGTGCTAGCCGCGGACAGCGGCAGACTTCCCGCAAAACGCGGGCTCGGTGAGCTGCAGACGCCGGTGACATCCATCTTGTTTCGGTGGATTATTCTGTCCCGGTACACTCAGGGGGAATCCAGGAACGGGAGACGAGGATAGTAACAAATGGGGTATTTAATGAATTACAAACGGAGGTGACACGGACAAGGAACCAAGGGGTGGACATCTACACAAGTATGACAACACATGACATTAAACAATATACCACAGGAAACATGGGGGCAGAACAGACTATATATAGGGAAACCTGCTATTTCCCTGGAAGCGCTGACTCTCGTGGGCGCTCGGGGCGGTTCTGACTCTCGTAGGCGCTCGGGCGGCTCTGACTCTCGTTGGTGCTCTGGAGAGCTGGACGGAACCAGCGACGACGAAGATGAGCTGGGCTGGACCAGCGGAGGAACTTGAGAGCACTTGCGAGGAGTCTGCATTGGAGGGCGCTGGCGAGGAGTAGGCACCGGAGGGCGCTGGCGAGAGGAGCAGGCACTGGAGGGCGCTGGCGAGGAGACAGGCACGGAGGGAGCTGGAGGAGGAGCGGCTCTGGGTCTGGGCTCCAAACCATCCCTCAAAAACTACTAACAAACCCAGGGGTACCTGGGTTGCGACGGGGGATAGCGCGGAACTGGCCGGAACCAGTGGAGACGAAGAAGGCTGGGCAGGACCAGCGGCGAAGAAGATGAGCTGGGCGGAGCAGCAGAGACACCAGCGGGCTTCCGTTTGCCGCGAACGGTGACGGGCTCGTGCTAGCCGCGGACAGCGGCAGACTTCCCGCAAACGCCGGGCTCGGTGAGCTGCAGACGCCGGTGAACTCCATCTTGTTTCGGGTGGATTATTCTGTCACGGTACACTCACGGGGAATCCAGGAACGAGGAGACGAGGATAGTAACAAACGGGGTATTTAATGAATTACAAACGGAGGAGACACAGGAACACAGGTAAGGACATCTACACAAGTATGACACACATGACATTAACAATAATCCACAGGAAACATGGGGCAGAACAGACTATATATAGGGAGACATGACTGGAAACACCTGGGACATAATCAAGACACAGACGGAGACTAATTAACTAATGATGGGGAACAGGACGGACCAAATATGGGCACATAAGGGTAAGGAAACACAGGCAGAGGAAGACAAAGTCTGACAATAGTATAGTGAATAAATGGAATAATCTTAACTAAAAGGACATTTGAAAGCACATATTTCTGTACATTTCGAAATAAGGTGCATTAAAAGTCAATAAATACTTGATTGAACTGAATATTTTAATGAATATTGTTATATCTTAACTGAAAATGTGAAAGATAAAGATAGATCCAATCGGTTTTGTGATCACTCAAACCATGATTAAAGCTCTGTAAATCCATGTGATCACATTGTATTTGCAGGGTAAGTGCTAATGTGTCCTGATACTGTGTCCCACACTTTTGGAAAAATGTGTGCTTAATAGTGTTGAATATTCTCTTTCAGTGTATACTTCTTATCTTAAAATTATATAAAACTGTACTTGCATATCATATAATATTATCGAAATAAAAGCCACTTGAGTTTTTTTAAAAAGAAAGTACGCTTTCATGACTATGTTTCTTCGATCACCCAAAATTGAAAATTATTTAATCATTTATTCACTCTCATGTTGTTCCAAATTTATAAGACTTTGGTGAATCTTTGAAACACTAATTAAGATATTTACCGATATTTGAGAGGTTTCTGTCTCTCCGTTGGAAGTCCAGGTAATCAAAACTTAGAAGATCCAAAAAAGCCATAAATGCATCAATAAATGGATCAATTTGAATGAATCCATACTTAAATAAAAGTTTAAATTGAGCCTTTTCAGCATAAAAATCTCTTCACAAGACTTTATACCATTAAACCATTAAATTCACATGGATTTATTTAAGTTCATTTACAGATATTATGTCGCTTACATGTATTCAAGCTTCTTTGCAAACCAATTTGAATGAGTTGCTTTGGACCCAGTAACCTAGTTTATGCAAGAGATCACTTAATTTACAGAGCTGACATTTACAAAACCAAAGATTTGCAGACCAGGATCAAAAAACCTTTACCTGGGCCTGAGGATTTGCATAAACGAACTGAGCATTTGTTAAGAAAAAAAGGTCTTTCCAGTATTGTCTATTAAACCCCGGGTGTTATGGTTAAAGGCACACGCATTTTGACATTTCTGATCGAAATAAGATCAAAAACCTTTGGTATTCAGAAATGAATTTTAACGGAACCCAACCTGCATGAGATTGTGATGCGTTTATTGCTCTTTTTCCATTTTCTGTAGATGAAAGATGTGGGTGGCTGAAACAAGCCCAGAATTCATAATGAAATATCAGAAGCCAGTTTAGCAGCAGGTTTTGGTGGTTTACACATTCCTTGCTGAAGCATCTGCTCACAAACACCAGCGGCTTTGGATTTGGCAGTTCAAGTATCCCTGGAGGAGAATCGCAGAGAAACTCTCCCAACTGACAAATGATCTCCTGCAGAGAGGAGATGCTCTCCTCACAGTCACCTGTGTGCGAGTGTTTGTGATCTAGATAACGAGTCACACTAAATTTAGCCCTGAAGCCTCATGCTTGGTGTCCCCCAAATTTTATTTTATTATTTTATTAAAACAAAATAATTTTTTATTTTAATTTAAAAATTAAAATTCCCCCCCTAATTGCATGTATTTTACAATTAAATAAAAAGTATTATAGAAAAACTGTTCATCTAATATTAAAATGCAATTAGTTGAACCATTTTCTTGACCATTTTCTTAAGACACTTAAGTAGTGCATCTTTATATGTAATTTCATAATTACTTTTGCTGTCTGGAATATAGTTAAAATTAACTGTCAAATGCACTGACAAGTACATTTATATTTTAAATAGTATAGTATATTAAATAAAAATATATTTTAATGCAATTTCAATTGAAACTAGAGCCATCAAAATCAACGTGTTAATAGTATTAAAACTTGAAAAGTACTAATTTAAGGTAAATTTAGAATCTATTAGAATAGATAAAAAATGGCGATTAATCACGAGTTAACTCATTGTCAGACTTGTGTCCCTGTGCCCTGTGTTTTTCCTCTCTCATGTTTCATCATGCCCTTATTTTCTCTTACTGTTCCTGTCCTCGTTTAGTGTCATTATTAGTTCATTGATTTCCAGGTGTGCCTCTTCATCCCCTCTATTTTGTATTTAAAGAGTGTTCTGTTCTGTAGTCCCTGGTCCGCTGTTAAATGTCATCTTGGTGTTTCCTTGCCTTTGTGAGTCATTAAAAGACTATTCTGAGAATCTTATTTCCGCGTCTCCTTGCTCGAACGTAACATGACAGAACAGCGGACCGAAACAGAAAAGTGAGTGGCACACCGTATACACGTTTTGTTTTCCTGTCTTTTTTCCCAGTGTTTTTTTTTTTTTTATTTTTATGGATCCCCTCGAGCAGTAATGCAAAATTGATCAAAGAGGCCGTCCCTTGGAGGAGTACATCCGTGAATTCCTCACCTGCTCGCGGCAGACTTCTCTCGACCGGTGGGCTCTTGTGAACTGTTTCTGGAGTGTGTTGGATGAGGAGATTGCTCAGCGGATGCCACTGGCTGGGTCCAGGTGGACCCTGCCCAATTACATCAACCTGGCTCGGTCCCTCAGCGGATCCAGCCTCCTCGCCTCAGCCCAGAATCCTCACCCATACGTTCCATCCAGCATGAGAAAAGCCCACCGGCTGTTCATTAGTCATGTCCACTGGCCGCTTATCCCTTAAGCCCGCCGCCGTCCATGGGGTAAATAAACGCCAATGTCTGCGGCTACGAAGTCATGCCCACCGCCGTCCGCGGCTCAGTCAAGCCTGCTGTCCCGAGGTACCCCTAACCAAAGGAGATGGATGAGGAGGAAAAGACTGTTTGCAGCCTGTTTGCACCCGCTCCGCTCTTAAACCTCATTTTGGTGTTTCCTTGCCTTTGAGTCATTAAAAGACTATTCTGAGAATCTGATTCCCTTTTACATTTTGAGGTACACTACAAGTTTGCATTCAGTACAAGTGAGCACACTGCAAGGTTTCTAAAGACACTGCAGCCTTGCTTGTCATGTTGCAAAACGGTTATAAGTGTACATGCAAGAAATCCTGAAATTCATTCACTCAGAGTTGTATATAGTATCTCAGCAAGTAAATTAGTTCTTATACATAAAAAAGCAGAGGAATTAATTGTTCTTGCAATGTTGATATTGAGTAGTGCCCTTAAATTTTCAAAGGAAACTTGCACCAGTGCTTTAGTGTATAAAAGCTTGTTCTCTCTTTACTTTTAGGTCACTTGGCGTGCCTCCAGGAAGAGGAAGCTGTCCTCTGACTGGCCCGTTGCCCTTTGACCTTATCTATACGGACTACCATGGCCTGCAGCAGATGAAACAACACATGGGCCTTTCCTTTAGACAGCACAGGTCAGTTTGAGCCTCTCTTCTAAAAACTGAGCTTCTGAACCTCTGGCTTCTAACCAGAGGCGTCATGCCCATTCAAAGTGAGGGGGCACGTGCCCCCTGAGATTTTGAGCCAAATTAATTTTGAATGCTGCTTCCAAAAGACAAAAAAAGCAGATTAATATTTTCTATATTCAATACAATCACATCGATGTGATTAAATTGTTCAGTGTGTCATATCATCATCTGCTAAAATCAAATCTGCATTCGCTGGCTAGCGCTGAGCCTGAAAAAGATGCGTTTTACATCACTGCACATTATAACCAATCACACACGATTCTGTTGAGCTTATGAATGCAATGACCAATCAGAAGCGTCCAGATCAGTCATCGCTAAAATGCCGGTGTTTTCTTCACTCGCTTGCTAACCGAATACCTCTTTCTGGAGAATTCTCTTGTAAGAAACAACAAAGTGCAGATGTGTGTATGCATCTGTAAGTAAGATATTCATTTCACAGTGTTTCACAGCTTCAGTGATTTTAATAGGAGTTTTTGAGAGTGTTTGAACTCTAGACTGTCAGTGAAAATGTTCTTAGATAATGTAAATGTTCTTTGAAATGAAAGTGTTATGATTAGTAGCCTAACTTACAATGCTTTATTCACATTAACTTTCAATGTTAAATTCACATTAATATAGGCCTAGTCGTATTAAAATATGTTATGGCACCATACCCATATCTGTTAAGTATCTTATTTATATATCTTATCCATATCTTAAGTAAACAGACAGGTTTTTATGCATAGTTAATAGATTACAGTATTAGGCTATTTTGACCATCGCCTAACATAATCTTTAAAGGAGAGAATCAAGATATGCCATGACATATGTAACGGGTCCCCGCTCGGCTGGTCTCGAACCCCTGATAACCTGCATGGGAGGCTAGATGTGTGTCGCTAGTGCGTCTCTTGTGATCAGGGGAGTGAGGTTTACCTGCAGAGCACTCGCTGGCCACCGTTAATGTGTTTGGGAATGTTTTGAATAAAAAGTAAAAAATAAATAATACATAAGTGTTGTGGCTGCTGTTTGTCACATGACGACCCCCCCCCCCAAAAAAAAAAAAAAAAAATAAAATAAAATAAAATTAAGTGCATCTCGTCCCTGCTTCTAACCATAACAATATCTCTTGGGTGGCTTATTGAAAAAGTTACAAAACTTTAATTTTGATTCCGTGGGGGCTATAAGCTGCTCTGTCATATGCTTTATAATGGATTCTGAGTTTTTATTGACTTGGTCAAGCCAGCAATCTCACTGTGAGTTCTCAGTCTCTTCCATCAGGGAGTTCAATAATAAATAGAGATGAACTCAGATACATAACACACTGATGAGTACAGCATAATACTTCAGAAATTTACCTCATAAATAATGGATCATATTTGTGTCTCATCGCTCACACCAAGACCGCCACATGCATAATGTATTCAAATTATTGGAAGATCAATTAAAGGTCATTTCGCATTTGTCAGTTGTAAAATACAGTATGTCTCTGTATTTCAGTCTTGGAGAGAATAAGACTGATTTGTCTTTTGTGTAATAAATCAACCCTGTAGGGCTCAGTCTCATTTTTAATTGCACTGCAATGTTTACTGCGGTCCAAGTCTGAACGCTGTTGCTCTTTCCAAGTGTTACAAAATAAGAAATTATCTAATAATCTTCGCATTGCTATTTTCAGATAACTTCAAAAAATGCCATACGTGTGCTAAATTAGACACTTAATTGCAATAAAATATAAATATAGATAGCATTGATATAAAAAGCAGTTAGTAGAACTTTAGAGTGTTTTTTGACCTACTTAAAAGGACATAAGCACAACTTTGCATGTAATTACAAAATTAATTTGTTTTGAAATATGGTTTGAAAAAAATACAAGCATTTTTGGATAAACAAAAATATACCTTAACATTATTTCTATTGAAAACTTGTATGTATGTGTATGTGTTTAAATATATTAGTAATTACACATTGGTAATGATGAAGTTGCAATTTAGTACATTTAAAATATATTAACTTTAAAATGCAATAATGAATAACACACTAAAGTTAAAATTATAATCAAGTACTTTATGAAAAATAAGATAAAATTAATAAAAAGAAAACAACTTAAGAGTCATATGGTGAGTGATTGATTTTTTTTTTTATTGCAACAGTTTAAGTCAGGGATTGATTTTATTTTAAAATATTTTAAGATTTTTGGAGTCATGAGGTGTAGTCTGATTATGTACTGATAAGAATATCTGCTGTATATTCAGTCATATATCATTGCATATTTAATCCCAGTAATGAGATTGATATCTAAAATGGAGAGAGATTTAATGACTTGAATTGCACTGAATTGAATTGTGTTCCTCACACAAAGCTACCACATGGTCTCAGAAGACTTGGAAATGAAAAGCACCACAGCGGTAGTCCATTTGACTTGTGCATTGCAAGTCAAATTATCTACTGCTGTGGTGCTTGTCATTTTGGAGCCCTTCAGCCCCTGGTTACCATTCACTTTCATTTTATGAAAAAATATAGAGCAGTTTGAACAATCAGCAAAACATCTCCACGCGTGTTGCATGGGAAAAAAACAAAGCCACAGAGGTTATTGTCTTTAATGGAGAAATTAATAGAAAGCTTTCCGCTAATGTGATGTGTATAATCATATTTACAAGACGCACATAATTTTGTTTGGTGGAATGGGACGTGTGAGGATATTAGCTGGTCTGTGCATCACCACACTAAAAAAAAATATAATATAAAAAAATAAACAAAAAAAAAAAACAGAATTGCGGGTACAGTGACTAAAAAAACTTTTGTTTTTCTGTCTAGGTGCCACATCCGTGTGATCGACACATTCGGCACAGAGCCGGCATACAATAATGAGGAGTACGCCACACTGCATGGACACAGGACCAACTGGGGCTACTGGAACCTTAACTGCAAACAATACATGACCATGTTCCGTAAGTCTATGACTGCTTATTACTGGCTGGAGCTGCAGATTCATGACACTATCATCTTGTTAGAGCTGCCTTACAGCAGAATTTGGCTTTGGCTCATTCAAATTTTTTTAAATTTTGGTACCTCTTTAGATTAGGGAATACATATTCACTATTAACTAAGAGTTTTCCCTCAATAAACGTCTAATTTGCTGTTTATTGGTAGAAAGTAAGGTAGTTGCTGAGGTAGTTATGTTAAGGTATTGGATATAGGGTTAAAGGGACTTAGCTCCAGCATTGGAGGTGGGTGCACTAATAAGGACACTAAAGAGCGCAGCCTCTAGCATCAGTCACTAGTGTGACTCTTGAGATCAGGGGAGTGAGGTTTACCTGTGCATCTCTTAACGGCTGGCCTCCATTACACTTTATAAGTACTAATAAGCAGCCAATGTGCTAGTATTATGCATGCAAATAAACAACTAGTTAATAATAAATAGTGTTCCCTGATCTAAAGATAAAAAAAAATCCTGTTTAATAGTGTGAAGCTGCTTTAAAACAATCCATGTTGTATAAAGAGCTATGCAAATAAAGGTGACTTGATTTGACTTATTGCGAATTTGGGTGTATCCAGGGATGACATGGACAAGAAATATTCTAAAACAAACCAGATATCTGCTGTTTAAGCAAATCAAGTCTGTGTTTTTACTAATTTAAAATGGTGTTTTGTTTGGAAATATGTCATATTATGGAAGTACACTATTAAAAATAAATAAAGTTTAAAAAAAATGCTACATAAAATAAAAAAATCAGTTTAATTAAAAAACGTTCGGTTACGACTTTGACCTCGGTTCCCTGAAGAGGGAATGAACGTTTCGTCAGAGACGCTATGGGGAATGCTTTGCGTGATCAGTCTTGAAGCACATGTGAAATTAATCCAAGGTGTAATTGGGACGTCAGAGCGGGGTGACATCACGAACCAGGAGGCTATTAAGCCTGCCCAAAAGAAGCTGTCACTAGCTTAAAAGTCTGAGCAAGTCGCCTACAGGCACGAAGGAGATATGGCCGGTAACGCAACATTTGTTCCCTCTTCAGGAAACCGCGGGTTACAGTCGTAACGAGCATTACCTTTCAAGGGGAACTCCATTGCGTCAGAGGACGCTATGGGGAACATTAATAACAACACCACCATAGCGACGAGTGCCTGTCCTGTGTGAAATCAAATGGATAGACAGAGCACTTGGAAGAGAGAGTAGTAGAATTGGAGGTAGAGAGTCCAGGTCCAAAGAATAAAATCTGATGAATGTGTGCAGTGAGGACCAGCTGCCGCATCACAAATCTCTTGGAGAGCAACTCCTGATATCAGGGCCTTGGGAGGCCGCCATTTCTCCTGGTCGAGTGGACCGGACAGCCATAGGAAAAGGTTGACCGGGCTCACTCATAAGCAAGTGAGATGGGCCTCGACACCCACTTGCTCATCCTTTGCATAGATGCAGGGGACCCCTTGTTAGGAGGTCCAAAACGTATGAACAACTGTTAATTTTTATGCCACAGGGCAGCTCTCTGTAGAGGTAAGCATCTAAGGCCCACACTGGGCAAAGTAAATTGTGCCTTTCCTGGTCCGCATTCTGAAAGGAGGAGGACAGAAGGCTTGCATCACCTCAGCCTCAAAGTACTACAGAGGAAATCGAGATACCAGGGATCTTCCCCAATGACATTCCATCCAAAGGAATGTGGTAAGCACTTATGGCCATCACATAAACCTTTAAAGTGACGGGGTTAGCCCTGCAGTGAACCGATCTTGCAGGAAACTCCAGCACTGTACTGGCAGTTAACTGGGTCCAGCTGATGGTCACCACACTATTAAGTGAAAACTTTCCACTTCAAGGCATAAAGTTCCTCGTGGAGGGAGCTCTGGAGTGGAGAATGGTCTCAACAACCTCGTTGAGAGACCTGAGTCTATGAGCTGGGCCCCCTCAGAGGCCAAGCCCACAGTTTCCACAGTTCTGGTTGGGGGTGAAATATCAAGCCCCCTGCTTGGGACAGAAGGTCCCTCCTGACGGGGAGCTCAGAAGGTTGCCTGTCGAGAAGGGATATAAATCTGGGAACCATATTCTGCCGGGCCATCACGGGGGGCAATGAGAAGTAGTAGAACCCGGTCCCGGCGAACTCTCTCCAGGGACTCCGGGAACAGAGCGATCGGGAAAAAGCATACAGATGAATCCTCGGCCACGTCTGCATCATCGCGTCCCGTCCGAGAGGAGCTGGATGTGTGAAGGAGAACCTAAGTGGACAGTGAGATGTCTCTCGAGACGCAAACAGATCCACTCGTCCTCCATATCAGCTCCACCAACTCAGGGTGAGAGCCTCCATTCTCCGGCCTCAGCCACTGTTCGACAGGATGTCTGCTCCTATATTGTTGGCCCCCGGGATGTAAGCTGCTCAAAGAGACAACCGCTTACCTTGGGACCACAGGAAGATTTTGGCACACCAGTTTGCAAATTGGACGTGACCGCAAACCCCCCTGGAGACCTGGGACGTGTTGTCTGTGTTGACAAGCTCATGGTGGCCCCTGAGATCTGCTAGGAAAATTCTTGAGAGCAAGAAACACAGCAACATCTCCAGACAGTGATGTGCCATGAGAGATGTGGTGCTTCACAGACCCTGACTCAAGCGTCTCTCTAAAAGATCGCTCCCCAGCCCCTGAGAGAGGCATCTATTGTTAGCATCTTGCCACAACATGAAGCTCCCAACACTGGACCCTGGGACAGGAACCAAGGTTTCTTCCACATTACCAAGGCACGAAAGCATCGCCGCGTGACCTTGATCATGCGAAAGGGGTTGCCCCTCGGGAAAACCCTTTGGTTCTGAGCCACCACTGTAGAGGTCTCATGTACAGCAGTCCAAAATGTATCACGTTGGATGCTGCTGCCATAAGACCGAACAGTCTCTGAAACTGTTTGACAGTAAGTGACTGGCCTAGCCTTATTCTTTTCACAGCTACAGGATGGACTCTATACGTGCCGATGACAGGCGCGCGCTTGCATCAACGTTGATTCCCATACCACGCCAAGGAAGGTGGTCCTCTGTAGTGGAGAAAGCACACTCTTTTTGGCATTTAGCCGTAACCCCAACTCTTTCATGTGGGCCAGCACGTCATCTCGATGCCGCACTGCCAACTGATGCGATTGAGCTAGAATCAACCAATCGTCAATGTAGTTCATAATGCGAATACCCGGAAGCGAAGCGAAGAGGCACCAGGGCTGCATCTACGCAATTCGTGAAAGTGCGGGTGATAATGCTAGCCGAAGGAAGAACACGATACTGGTATGCTTTGCCCCCAAAAGCGAACCTCAGGAACCTCCTGTGACACGGAAGGATGGATATGTGGAAGTATGCATCCTTGAGATCTTTCATGAAAAAACAGTCCTCGGATCTGTTCTGTGGCACAATTTGTCTCAAAGTTAACATTTTGAACTTGAGCTGCATGACGGAGTCGTCAGAAATCGAAGATCTAAAATGGGACGCAACCCCCCATCCTTTTTGGAACTATGAAATACCGGCTGTAAACCCAGTTTCCCTGTTGGAGGAGGTACATATTATAGGGCCCCTTTCTCTAACAGAAGCTTAAAATTCTTGTTCCTTACCAGAACCTGCTGGGGGGCCACCTTGTGGAAAATACCCCATAAAACTGGCGGGGAGACGCGAACTGTATTGATTACCGTTTTTCTATATTTTGCAGGACCCAACGAGATATATTGGCAGATGTTTCCACGCTGTCAAATTTCTACTAGAGGTGCCAGCCTCTCGAGACTGGTTTCTGGATTTATATGTTGTTGTGCAGTTAGAACGATGTCCTGAAACGGCGAACCGACAGGAAGCATCTGAACTGATCACTCTGAAACCCTCCTCGGAGGGGGCGGGCATCCCAAGGCCATTACGTTTGGGTGGATCTTGAGTATGTGCTCGCCGGAGACCGCTGCGCCCTGAAGCACACGAGTTGGCAGAACGGTCTCCTGAGGACACTGAAGGAGAGGTAAAATGAGGTGTTGACCGCTCCACTTTTGGGGGGGAAGTCCTCATTGGCCTGAGCCCTCAGGCGTCAGATCTTCTTTCCCACTGCCTTCTTAGAAATAATAACGGTCCTCAGATTCGTTTTACACTTCGAAGGCTGCGGTTGAGCGTGCTTCCCATGTCCCCATTATTTAGGTGGGGGAGCACGAAAAGCGACGCTCTGCTTAGATGTTTGGGGCTGCTCCCGCTCAGCAGCCCTGGAGATATGAGTACGGTGGGGGAGGAGTTTATGGAATGCAGCTTCTTCTTGTTTAGCTGATTCCTGAAATCTCTTGACAACCGATTTAGCTGCATCGCCGAATAAGTCAGAGGGAAAATAGGAGCATCCATAAGAAAGTTTTTTTTTTCTCTTGATGTTACTCAAATTAACCATAAATGTATCTCAGTGGCCACCAGGTGCTGCCATAGCCTTGAGAGACAAATCTGTGACCCGACGCATTTCCCAAACTGCGTTCGGACCACTACCCTCGCCCTCATCGAGATCTGCTAATAATTCAGCCTGGTAGGCTTGCAACAGTGACATGGTGTGTAAACATGCTGCAACCTGACCAGCCGCTGAGTAAGCCTTTCCCACCAGTGCTGGAGATCAGGAAAAAAAACGGCAATCCCCAGCGTTGAGGTTGTGCGCGAGAAGGCGAGATGCGTTGGTCAAGTCTGCTTTTTGAACGAACGTCCTCCCTCTCTGTTGGCCAACTGATACTGAATCTCTCAACCGCTCTTGTCACAACCTCAACTCCTCATAAGCACGACTGAGGTGACGAGTCTTCAGTATCCTTTGCATTGGCACTTATAACATCTAATTCCTCAGAATCAGATAGTTGCTGTGTCTGTGCCTCAATCGGGGCGGAAGAAACCGCAGCATGTGCTTCCCAGCCCTGAGACGAGGCACTGAACCTGTCAGGTGAAGGCAGAGAAAAGGCAGTGCCCGTCTCTACCTCCGCTGACAGATCCCTTTGCGAACCCCAGGACTGCAGCCTGCCGAGGCACAGCAGGACCAGAGCCCTGGGGAATGCGAACCTGAGCGTCCTCGCGAAAGAATGCCAAGCGGGATCGGAGCGTCCGTAGGGGAAGCACATTGCAGTGCTCACAGCCAGTGCTCTCGAGCGACAACAGGCAACACAAAGAATGTGTGTATCATATCCCCACCCGTTTAGATAACGCAGGCAGGGAAGAACGCACATTCTAAAAGCTTGTCGTTGCTTGCTCGCCATATACTGTATGTTCTCTTTGTAAAGTAATGACAGACAACACCAAATAGGACAGATAATTTCACACAGAGCGCTTGTGAAGACACAAAAAGCTAGTGACAGCTTCGTTTGGGCAGGCTTTATAGCCTCCTGGTTCGTGACGTCACCCGCTCTGACGTCCCAATTACACCTTGGATTGATTTCACATGTGCTTCAAGACTTATCACGCAAAGCGTTCCCCTAAAGCGTCTCTGACGCAAACTCTGACGAGTTAACATATTAATTGGTTAACAATAAGGTTCCTTGTATATGGTGAAAAACTGTAAAAAATATATCATGGGAAATTTGATACAACTGAAGTAAAATACATTTCATGTAATTAAAGTTTACGATTTTTGGAAGTGAAAAAGAAAACCATAAATTGCTCACATTTAAAGTTTTAATTTAAATATTTTTTTCTTATTATGTCACATCTTATGTTGTTAAATTAATGTTTACTCGATTATTTAGTGACACTATTTTTGTGTTTGTGCCAGATAAATACTGCTGTATTAATTTATATTTAATGTGCTACATAGTAACACAGATACAAAATATTTGGTTACACTTAATTGTAAGATGTCCATGTTATAGTGTGATTGTACATTTAAGTGTTGAGGGTAACATTTTATTTTAAGGTGTAGTTGTTAAACATGCTACATTACTGTTATAATAACAATTAATTAGCTGTATAATTGCATAATTACATGCAAGTAACCCTAAACCAAGCCCTATTCCTAACACTAATCCTATAGTACGTAAATGTTGTTAATTAATATTACTCAGCACAGTAAAGTTAATTGGCACACTGAGTCTGAAACTTTCTCACGTTAAAAAATAAATACGACCTCACGTTGTGTCAATCACGTTTATACACTGCCTCCGAAACTTTCGTCTGTTGTAAAAAAATTCAGATCAGGTTCGATTTTCTGTGTTTTCGCACCCGTAGCAAGCATTTTGATAGGAAAGGATGACGAATATGAAAAAAATACAAAACAAAAATGTTGTACTCTGTGTGCAAGGACCTTTAAACGTTATGTTATCAAAAAGTTAAGCTTTAAATTTGCCATTATTACCAAGTATGCTTAAGTGGTTTATTTAAAGGTGTGCTTGTTACAGTATAATTATACATTTAAGTACTGAGGAATATTAATTAACTACACATACTAACTATATGGTTAGGGATAGGAATAGGGTTCGCTTTATTGTTATTGCATATAATTATACAGTTATTAATATAGTAAGTACATGTAACACGTAGCAAAGACAGCATAAAATTAAGTGTTACCAAAACCATTGTTTCTACCAAGTATAGTTTAGTCATCTATTTATTATTAATAGCTTGTACTGTGGATAACTTCTTTATGAAAGGACTGAGTATCTTGTAGCTTCTCTAATGCATTTATCAGGCTGCATTATGAAAGTCTTCTAGTAATCACAGCACAAAAAAACAAGAACAGTGAGTACGTCTGGGTGAGTTTTTTGTTTGGGTAGCAGATGCTATAGGCGCAGAGCATCTGTAAGCAGGAGAAAAGCAGCAGCTGTTGTCAGAGCTGGAGAGTGTTTGTGTCTGTGCAGAATATGCACAAAGCTGCATCGCCACACTCCGAGGCACTGCTCCTCATTTCAATATATTAACACCCCACAGGGGTGGCCCAAATTCAGAATTTAACAACTTGTTCCCTTTCAGTTCATGAGTGTGAATTTGAATTGAATTGGCCAGACGCCCCACAGGATGACAAATTGGAGTTCGTATCGGAATGACAGAAATTCAACGCATAACAAAGATTCATTTTCTGTAAATGTCTCTTTAGTGTAGAATAATGTTTGTTTTTTCCCTCTCTCAAACAATTAGACCATTGATACTTGAACTATGTTCAGTGCAGTCAAATTTTAGCAGCCATCAGAATGAATTGTATTTTAAAAAACCACAACATTTCCTGTACATTGTGTGTTTATGTGTATACATTTTATATATTAATCAAAGTTCAATTATTTTGAGAAATAAAACCAATTCACCCATAGATAATGAATTGTATTAAATCTAATTAAAAACTAACTAACTAAATGCTAATATATTAAAACATTTTTAAATATAAAATGTAAAATAAAAATGGCTAAATATCTTAAAATGGTTATGGAAATAATCCATAGGTTGTGTGTATGTGTAATTGATACTGAATGAATGAATTAATTAATTAATTAATAATTAACTAACAGAACTGGGTAGATTATTGCTGGCTAGATTACACAATGAAAACTGTAGTTGGTAATGTACTATAGTAATGCAATTATATAATCCATAAAAGTAACTGTAATCTGACCATGAGCATCATAAAATACTCTAATTAAGAGAACTTGATTTTTTCAATCGGATTACATAATCCAGATTACATGTGAGTGAATGAATGAATGAATGAATGAATGAATGAATGATTGATGAATGAATGAATGAATGAATGAATGAATGAATGAATGAATGAATGAAAGCACGAGTGAGCGAACAAACAACATTTTTTTAGGTGAATACTATTGTTTATCACATTGTTTTTAATTGCATTATATAAATCCACGTTTATGAACTGTTTAAAACAAGCATTTACTTGACAGCATTTGCTTTTTTTCTCAATCCACATCATGTTCTTACTTTGCATAACATAACATTTAAATGTATAGATGTTATATGTTTGTTTCATTTTATTTTAATCATATGAATCACAATTCTTCTGTTTACATACCTTACATTCAGCAATCAAACTGAAATGTTATGTGCATTCATGAAAAGATTCTGATTGCTGCTTCTCTTTGCAAAATTCTAAATTAATGTAATGGTCGCATTGCAATGATCTTGTAAAGTACTGTATTTATGAAATTAGAAGTACACTTTTTTTTTCTCCGCAGCACACACTCCTGATAACTCCTTCATGGGTTTTGTGACCGAGGAACTAAACCAGACTGAACGATTCAACATAAAGAGAGACAAAGTCAACAACATGGCTGTGGTTTATGGCAAAGAGGCCAGTATGTGGAAGGTAAGAAAGCCTGTCAAAGCAGTGTGTTTCCCAATGGTTAACAGAAACAGCAGAATTAGCAGAATTCTGACACTTTTCTACAGTGTGTACCGCCAGCCTTGCTCAGCATTTGAAAACACTGTGGCGTCGCTGCTGTAGACTTGCTTTCAGTCTGTGTAACTGTCAGAACATACAGAGATTGATTGCCTGGCTCCGATCATGGCTTGTTGGGCACACTGATTGCGGTAAAGTGGCGTTTGGATGTGCTGACAGCAAATAACATCAGGCTGCTTTAACGCGCTTCAAAGAAGGATGAAAGCAAACATTCTGCAGCATCGAGAGTGACAGGCTGTGAACATCGCCGGAGGAAACTGCGCCCACCCATCCTCCAACAAAATAAATAAATAAACCTTGACAAGGAGCAGACTTTAATCAGAAAGTGTGTTCAAACCTCCGGGCCTTTGGGAGCAGAGATTGGTTTTGATGAGAGTAAAATGTACCTCGGGAGGCGTGAAAAGTCTTTGAAGAACGAAGTCTCCACGTTTAACCTGAATGTTTTGACTGCCATTTTTAACGCTGTGTTCTTCAGCGCCGTGTTATTGTGTCTCTGTGCTGCTTGAGGTGTGCATGGTCGTGTATGTTTTGTTTGACAGGTTGCCATTTAAAAGCTATCTGCGCTATAGAGTACCTAAACACTGACAGTTCCCTCCGGGCCAAATGGCAGCCCACTCGTTCCCATTGTGCATGTGTCACTCAGCCCAGCGCTACAACTGTATGCTTAGAGATTGGAAAGACAATCATCGTCCCCCTCCTTTGTCCGCTGGTTTTTCCCCTTCTAATTTATTTTTTGGTCACTTGTCGACTGTCTTGGCTCACTTACAGCTCCAAGTCAGAGCGTGACAATCATTTCATCAGTTTATGGACGAGAAGGATTCTCACGGTCATAGGAAAAAAGGACCAGAGGCTTGCCACTTGGCTTGGAAAAGTCTTGGAAGTAAATAAAATCTTAAAGTAACCTAAAGTAAATATAATTGTTTTAAATTTTATAAATTTTATTTAGAATTGTGAATTGTCTAAAAGTCAAGTCAAGTCACCTTTATTTATATAGCGCCTTTAACAATACAAATTGTAACAAAGCACTGCACAGTATCAACATAGGCAAGTTGTGTCAATAATGTAAAATGATAGGATTTAACACTCAATTTTCAGCTTAATGCATTTCATTATTGAATTAGTGATGGCATTGTCCAGCTCAGTTCAGTTTAAATAATATTTGTGCAATCAAGTCGATGATATTGCTGGAAATGAGATTCCCCAACTAAGGCAAGCCAGAGGCGACAGCGGCAAGGAACGAAAACTCCATCGGTGACAGAATGGAGAAAAACCTTGGGAGAAACCAGGCTTAGTCGGGGGGCCAGTTCCCTCCGGCCAGACAAACCAGTAGTTTGTTCCAACTGCAGCAAAGTCAGAGTGTAAGCAGTCCACTGGTTCCAGTGGTCTTTACCCGATGGATGTCTAGGTGACGAGTTCCTCACTGGAGATCTGTCTCTGGGGCTCATCTATGTGTCAGTATAATTGCTGATGGTTGGCTTCCTCTGAGGTCCTCCAAAGGGTTGTCATCATCTCTTCTCAGGTGTTCGGTCGTCTCAGATCGTTTAAGGGTTGGATCCAGACTGAAGCTTGTGTAATTCCTAGCTACCACGGGATGTTAATCCCGTGGCAGAAAATAGAAACAATAGACAATTAGCGTAGCAGTTGTTCCATCCAGGAATAACCCTGGATGAAATTATCGTATAACCCAAGCTAAAGCATAATAAAGTGCATTTGTTCAGAAAGACTAGCAGTACAGATTGTGAGGTGCATTATATGTATGCTTGGCTAAAGAAATGTGTCTTTAATCTAGATTTAAACAGAGAGAGTGTGTCTGAACCCCGAACGTTATCAGGAAGGCTATTCCAGAGTTTAGGAGCCAGATATGAAAAGTTCTACCTCCTTTAGTGGACTTTGCTATCCTAGGTACTACCAAGAGTCCAGAGTTTTGCGACCTAAGGAGCGGGTTGGATTGTAGCGTGATAGAAGATTAGTTATAGGTACACCGGCGCTAAACCATTTAGGGCCTTATAGGCAAGTAATAATAATTTGTTACTGATATGGAACTTAATACGCCAGTGCAGAGACTGTAAAATTGGAGTAATATGGTCATATTTTCTTGACCTGGTAAGGACTCTAGCCGCAGCATTTTGTACTATCTGTAGCTTGTTTATTGAAGATGCAGGACAACCACCTAGTAGTGCATTACAATAGTCCAGTTAGAGGTCATGAATGCATGAACTAACTTTTCTGCATCAGAAACACTTAACATGTTCCGTAGCTTGGAGATGTTTCTAAGATGGAAGAATGCTGTTTTTGTAACATTGGAAATATGATTTTCAAAAGATAGGTTGCTGTCTAATATAAACACCAGATTTTTAACTGTAGAGGAAGTAACATTACATCCGTCTAGTTGCAAATTGTAATCCAGGAGATTCTGTGTACTGTCTTTAGGTCCAATAAGTAATATCTCGGTCTTATCTGTATTTAATTGGAGAAAATTACTGGTCATCCAATCTTTTATATTTTTAACACACTTTTAAAACGTTTTTTTTCTTTTTTGAGAACAATTTAAAGAATGTTTTATTTATTTTTTAAATCATGAATGACTAATGACTACAGTTTGTACACAAAACCAGTCATAAGGGTCAATTATTCGAAATTGGGATTTATACATCACTGGAAAGCTGAATAAATAAGCTTTAGGATATTTGGCCGAGATACAACTTTTTGGAAATCTGGAATCTGAGGGTGCAAAAAACTGAGAAAATGGCCTTTAAAGTTGTCCAAATTAAGTTCTTAGCAATGTATATTACTAATCAAAAATTAAGTTTTGATATATTTACAGTAGGACATTTACAAAATATTTTCATGGAACATGATCTTTACTTAATATCCTAATGATTTTTGGCATAAAAGAAAAATCGATAATTTTGACCCATACAATGTATTTTTGGCTATTGCTACAAATATATTCCAGCGACTTAAGACTGGTTTTGTGGTCCAGGGTCACATATAATAAAGCAGCAAATAATAATTAAACAAATACATACATGCATGCACACAGGTATATTATTCCATTTTGTCACAACAAGCCAAAATTGTGAGGTGCAACTCACTGGTCCAGAATTCCTCTTGCTAAAACCGTGGGTTAAAAATTGCATAACATAACTTTATTGATTGTTTATTTCTTTATATACATCTATATATATATTATATTAGTGGTGGGCCGTTATCGGCGTTAACGTGCTGCGTTAACGTGAGACTCTTATCGGCGATAAAAAAAATATCGCCGTTAATCTATTCTCAAAGTTGGGTTGGGAGCTGGGTCTATACTACGCAAGCTATGATGACTTTCACCCTGATATTTAGCGCGGATGTATACCTAGCCGAATTGCACTGTAGGGGGCGAGAACGAGTCTTTTAACTAGAGGCTCGCAGTCCGTGAGGACAGATTGTTAACGGCTGGGTCTATGTGGTAATACAATCGGGCAGGACATCCAAACGCTCACCTATCATTCATCAACCTCAAATATGGCTTTCATTCTGAAAGATGTATGTAGTAGTAACTTTACTGGGCCGCTCAATATGATGTAACCCTAGAGAAATGGCGCTATGAAGTGTTTGTGTGCGGAAGTGATGGGCGTTTGCTGCAGGACGGTCCGGTGCGCTCACTTGCTCTTAAAATCTCCGTCATTCTTGGTCATACAGATAAAAGTAGCCTAATACATCTTTCGAATCTGTAAAGACTCTACGTTTATTTGTGTGCACTCAGAATAACAACGAAACGTTGCGCTTTTAAGCAAACAGGATGCGCTTAGGTCTCATGTGACCTTGAGCGAGAAACTTCGAAAACTCGAATTATCTAAAAAATACAGTACATAGAAAAAATATATCTATAGAGAGTGAAATGTCAAAAAAAAATAGAAGACGTGTGCGTTAGCATGGATGATTTACATGAAATTTAATCTGTGCAACACTGTGCATAATAAGAATGGCTTTCACAACATTTTGGGTTTTATTCAACTAATAAGGTGGGCACGCTGTGATCTGTACTATATTTTTACTGTAATTGACAGTTATCGGGCAAAAAAAACAACAACACGGGAGTGGGAGGGAATGGGAGTCATTCTTCCGGGAGTGGACGGGATTTTCCTCCAGTTTTTTCGTGGGATTGGGACGGGAAGAGATTAAAGTTGTGATGCATTTTGGAAACAGGAGATGAGCCCCTGGTCTAATGCGCCACCTGGCTTGAGAAAACCCGTTTCAAAGACTTACTTTTAGTCATTATTTGGGTAGCACACATATTCTGAATGCCTTCGGCAGAATTCAAATGAGCCATTTTAATCTAGATGTGAATCTAGATTAATTCCTAATTAATCTAGAATTATCTAGATTAAAAAATTAATCTATGCCCACCTCTAATATATAATATATATATGCATCTAGCACTAACATAAGTCAGAAAGCAAGTCATATGAAAGCAACAATTTTTTACTAAAATATCTAAATGTAATGAGTGTAAGTCTTTTCATCTTTAAGTATTCACACTTCTTTGCAAAAGACTGCATCTATTTGTACAGTAAATAGAGTAATATTCTGAAATATACATTACATATTTTATTTCTATTTTCAATATATACAAATATTTTAATATATTATTCCATAATTCAGTGTTACAAGATTCTTTAAAAATCTTGAAAGTTGTGTAAAGTTTTGAAAAAAAAGAGACATGAAAATGTAAGTAGTTAAAAAAAACTGTAATTTGTTATATATATATATATAGATTCATATATTACAATCAGCCAAAAGTTATGCATTTTAGCACTTAATTTTAGTACTTGAGTTTTTTTTTTTTTTACCATGTTGTTAAATAGCATATGTGTCAAGAAAGGGAGAGTGTCTTTCATTTGCCTATAAAAGAAAGTGAATATCTTTCATTTTCTTCTGGTAAAGCTGGTAATCCTCCTTCTGCCAAAAAGAGTCGTAAAAGCCCAGCCCCAAGACTATTATATTCTGGGCTCAGATCCCATCTTCAACACAAATCTATGGGATTTGTTCACTCAGTTTATCGTACACAAGACGAAAATGTCTGATCACTCAAATCGCAGGATTTGGGGAATCGGCAGTGTGGCATGTGATAAACACTGAAGTTTAATACTTAGGACTAGAGGTTTTGAATAACTTAGTAAGCACTAATGAGCAGTTTTGCAGCTCAGTGTCAATAAATGGATAGATTGGGGAGCTAGTTCTACATTGCAAACTTTGTAGAATGCCTGAACAAGCAAATGCATTATACTTTTTTTATATTTATATTTAGATTCTGAAAGTGGCACTGGAATGAATCATTTAAGTCAACGAGTTTCTTCTAAATGAACTTGCTGACTCACAAATAAGCTTTAAAGTGTTTAATTTAGATTGATCAATTGTTCCAGATTTCTATAATGATGTTTCATCCTCAGTGCTGTTTAACTAATGTTTGCTTCCTGAGATCGATACAGAGATGTCATTAAGGTAGCGCCGCTTTTCCAAAGACAGACAGAAATCTTTAATGCGAACCTTAACGAGGCCCTAGATTGATTTTCTGAATGTCACTCCGTTGTTTGAAACAGCACGTCGTCTGTTATGCTTATTCTTCAATCGCACGTTCATTACAGCTAAGAGGAATAGCAATTCTGGTTCACACAAGAATGATTCGGTCATAAATGTCCAGAAGGTAAACTTTGAACAGTCTGCAGTCACCTTGTTTTAAGAACTACAGTATGCTATTTGTTAAAGCATGCACGAGAGAGCAAAGAGAACAAGCAGTGGTTCTTTTGCTGTGCAAGGAAAAAAGCCAAATGTGTTTTTATTCTCAAGAGGAGGCGCTTGCCTCCAAAACTCTTAATGTGTGATATAAGAAATTAGGTGTAACACTTGCCTGAGGAGATCTATGAATTATTAAAGGAGTAATTATTTAAATAAGTAAATAATTCATACCCCCTTTTCACTGCACATATTGGAGAACTTTCATTATTTTCCAGAGAACATGGTGTCTGATGAGGTGAAAATAGAAACATCAAAAATAGGGATGTCAAACTTATGGCCAAGGGTCAGATTGCAAAAAACAATCTGCCACCTTATTAATAATATATATTATTATTGTTTTGGTTAAATGCATACAAAAATGGGAAATTGAAATGTACAGAATCAGCTTTATGCTGATTTAATAACCAATATTATAGTAAAACAAAGTATAATTTACTTATTTCGTTCACCTGAAACCTTTAGATTAGATATATCTACAGAAGTCCTAAACCACAAAATACATTTATAAAAACTACTGCTACTGTATTATTATTATTAAGAAATAAAATAAAATAAAATCCTAACACATAATTTCTCCAGCTTTTATTCCATTTAGCAGTTCAGTGCTTCCAAATATACCTGTACCTATAAAACTGATAGCAGGGCAATGTAAATTAAACAGCAACATTCTTGAGAAAAGAAATACTGCATACTACTAACTTGATTCTTAATAAGCCCCCAGAGAATAATAATAATAATAAAAACTTGCCTATGGCTCATTTTAATTACATGTTTCTCAGTCAGAAATTAATCCGTATTAATGTATGAAATGTATGAGTGGAGACGATTGTGAAATTGACTTTGGTCATGAGTAATTAAAGATGTGAGCTATAAGATGTAATACCTTCAATATATCTTGCCTGCATAATACATGAATGCGGATGTGTTTTGGCATTTTTACTTTAATATTTTTCTTTGAATCATCTTGTGAGCCAGAATTGAGTCTTTTGCATGAATAAAACTAGTATTTGTGGTCAATGGTCTTGCTGGTTTGGATGTCATTGGAATTAAATGTGTAGATACTCTGCAAATCACTACCATTTATTGAGTTTTTTATTATAAATTGTGCAGCTACTGTGGTCAAATATGCACAGAAACAATGCAAAAACGCACATGCATATGCACACACAAAGACAGGGAAATTAAGTGTTGTGCTCTGCTGAGCTCTTTATTGAACGACAACCGGAGTGAATTATTGCTGCAGAGGTTCTGGCTACATCAGATCAAACTCTTTGTTTTTGTCAAAGGTAAAAGCATGAAACACTTTTCCTGAAATACTAATGGAAATCTGTAGTGGTTCTGCTGTTGCGTTGTAATTGTACGCAGCGGTGAGTGAGTTTCACAGCTCTCATCTGTAGCCTGTGCTTTTGTGTATGCGCTGTCCATGGTGCTGATCTCGAGTCAGATACAAAACTATACACTCCTTAATGCACGATTTGTATGCATTTTGTGTACAGCTGATTAAAAACAACTAAAATGCATGCCAGAAAACATTATTAATTTAGCCGGTTGAGAAAAGTCGACAGACTTGTGTGACTGACCTACATTTCCCATAGTTCTCTGTGGCATATAAATATAAAATCCCAGTTTATATTATTATTTATTAAGCCCACAGTATACTGTATTGCACATTTTATTTTATTGCATATTTTACTCCTTATTTTTACCTATATTTATATATATTCTCTTGTGTTATGTTTCATTTTTTTGCACTGTCCATTGAGCGGACCTGTCCTGATTTACATTTCACTACTGATTATATCCTGTATAATTGAGTATGTGACGAATAAAAGAACCTTGAACCTTGGCAGAACAATGTTTAAACAGTGATAAAGCAACACTTAAATGCAATGCACATATTTTGCACATCAAGGGGACCTTTTGTATCATTTGAACTGCAGTATGACATAGTAATAGTACAACCTCATAAATAGGGACCTCATATGGGACTCAGAAGTAGGAAGCATCAAGAAACACACTAGTCTTTCTCATCTGCTTCTTGCTTTCTATGCTCCTGCAGGGTATGGAGAAGCTGCTGACCATCTTACACCGTTACATGGACATCCACGGGACAGTTTACTATGAGGCCCAGCGGCCCCCAGAGGTGCCCGCATTTGTCAGGAACCACGGTTTACTGCCCCAACAGGAGCTTCAGCAGCTTCTGAGGAAGGCTAAGGTACTGTTAGCATGAGGGACTTTCACATCTAAGCGATAATGCAGTTTAAATTACGTTCAGTGTTTAGTAAATTGCGTAATAACTGGTCTCATACATGGTCTAAAGGATCGAGTGATGCTTTTGTTAAACGGTGTGGACTGCAAAATTATGCATGGTAAAAGAAATACAAAGGGAATTTTTCCCAGTGATACAGATGTGTGGACTATGGAAGTGTTTAATTATGAACAGGCCATTTTGGCATTACAAATGCACAATAACAGTCTAAAAAGGTATTACAGAAGCACATTTACTACACATACCTGTATAATTCACAAAACTATAACTTAACCACGCAAATGCAGTTAGTTTGACGTGTGAATAATGTTATCATGTAATCCATAAAAAAGTAACTAACTTGATTATGAGCATATTATCAAATTACATCTACAATTTTTTTGGAATATGATTACATAATCCAGATTACATGTAATCAGGTAATACCCAGCACTAGGACTGATAAAATATACGTTCAGTGAATATATATTTAATAAAATAATGTGTTAAAAATAGCATATGCCCCCTGATCTTTATGCAAATTCCATTTTAAGAGATGTTTCTACCATTAGAGTAATTACTGTATGTACACATACTTTCCTTATTAAATATTCATAATGCTATTAACAGTGTTTTGATTAATGATAATATGTAGCAATTTGATTAAACTTGTTATCAATTAACAACCCTAACAGTCCTAAACTTAAATTTTTCTCTCAGCTCTTCTTGGGGTTTGGCTTTCCCTATGAAGGTCCCGCCCCTTTAGAGGCCATAGCCAATGGCTGTGTGTTCCTGCAGCCAAAGTTCAGCCCCCCTCGCAGCTCCCTCAACCACGAGTTCTTCAGAGGGAAGCCCACATCCAGAGAGGTAAGTGCGGTCTGCAAAAAGTCAGAATTTGTTGAAGAAATGTAAAATATGCTGTATATATTACTCTCTAAAGTGTTTCAAACAAATGTTTCCAAAAACAGCCCATCTGTCCAATTTCTGAATTGTATTCCTTTTTAATTCTACTACCAAATTTTAATTCAAACTATGCATATATTTGCTACCTCAGTTCAAGGGGAGTTGTATTCAAATTTAAAGGCAATCTCAATTCATTTCTGAATGGCACACAATTCTGTTGTCATATAATCCTGCTTTTCCGATCTTCAAAGCTGTGAACTGTGAAAATGAACTGGAGCTGAAGAATTGGTGTAGTGCACTCATGATAGATAGCACTCATGTGATGTTTTCTTCTTCTCATCAGGTGTCATCTCAGCACCCGTACACGGAACAGTATATCGGCAAACCCCACGTCATAACAGTAGACTTCAACAACTCTCAAGAATTCGAGACAGCTGTTCAAGATATTCTCAAAGAGAAGGTAAACTAGTTTGCTTTGTTATAGTCTGTGCAACTCATGTTGTTGCATGGCCATATATAGATATGTAGAGTGTCCATGTTTATTGATTTGATTGATTGATTGATTGATTGATTGATTGATTGATTGATTGATTGATTGATTGATTGATTGATTGATTGATTGATTGATTGATTGATTGATTGATTCATTGATTGATTCATTGATTCACTCATTGCAATGCATATATAGACATCCAGAAATGTCTAGTTGTTGGAGGAGAAAGAGTTGGAGATGCTTTCAACTTGTATTGTATAAATCTCGTATGAGTGCCAATTAAACACCATAAAGTGCCATGCAGTGTTTTTGAGTTGATTTAGACTTCATCTCTGACTCAGTTGCTTTCTCTGAGCAGAAATGTCCCGTTGTTATGGGAACACATACAGTACCTTTCAAAAGTTTGAAATTGCTATGATTATTTTTTTTTATCAACAGTCAAAAATAAGGTAAGTAAACAAAGACAGAAACATGTTTTTTTTAACGAAGAGAGCGAAGGCTTTCGGTTGTAGAGAAATAGCAGTAAGTCTCATCTTGGCACATCATCAAATTATAATCTTTGTCAGTGCTTCTAAAATGGTCAGCAGCAAATAAAATCATATTTTTTGTACTTTGTTTACACGGGGGTCATGTTTGTTTCCTCAGAAGACCTGCTGGAAAGATGTGTTATGAGCTGCTTAAAAAAAAAACTAAGTAAATTATTTGGGAAAAAAATTATAGTTGGCAAGACAACATTTTGGGCCATGTATTTAAAAAAGGAAGTATATGTGCCAAATGTTGCCATTTTCCTAACTAATGGCAGGTAAGTTTGTCTATTCCAGCAATGAATAGCTCACCCACAATTGACAATTGTTTCTTGATTTACTCATGCTCACATTAGGGCTGCGCAATTTATCGAACGTGATGATCGTGCACATCTTGTCAGTAAAGCCGGCTTCTTGATTAGCAGTAAATCTCCATCACCTGCTTTCAGATGGAGCGGCATTTAATACACAGAGCCGTAGTTCACTGACAAGCTACGCAATATGGCGTTCATAATTCGAAGACGATTCATCTGCAATTACAAACGCAATATGTCCTAGCTTGTCAGTGAACTACGGCTCTGTGTATTAAATGCCGCTCCATCTGAAAGCAGGTGATGGAGATTTACTGCTAATCATGATATATCATGCAGCCCTAGCTCACATCATTCCATTTATTTTTTTTTTTCTTTGACACGCTGGATTTGATTTAATTAGTTTTCATGGGTCATAAGCAAAAATGATGAAGAAGAATATCTAAAATATGCATTGGAGAAAATTTCCCATCCATATCAACATTAATTTGAGACAGTTCTTCATACAAACCTGTCGTATGACTTCAAAAGACAAGATTTCTTAGAGCATTCTTCCTGTTTGTTTAAGCAATAAATAAATAAAAAAAATAAAAAATGTTTGGTGCATAAGTTAAAGTTTGTTGCAGAAATGTCTCAAGTTTCTGTTTGTGTCTTTTGTCATTTGTCCGTTTGCAAAGGTGGAGCCCTTTATACCGTATGAGTACACTTGTGAGGGCATGCTGGAGAGAGTGAACGCTTACATTCAACATCAGGTATGTTGGCATTTCAGGCACAATACTATTGAAGAACAAATATAAACAACCATAAATAGTTAAGGAGACATTGATCCATTAAACTTTCCATTTGCCATTTGCATTTGTCTTTAGCTAACAACCTCCAAAAATACACAATTTGAATTCTGTCATCTTAGATAATGGATTATCCGTTCTGGTCTAATTTTGAGCCAATCACACAAGCCAAAAATGCCATGTGACCTATCACTCTGGAGCCACAGAAACATGAAATCATGAGAAAATGTCACAAAAAGAGTCCAACAACATGCACAGATACACACTGGGAAAATAATTTTAATTATTCCGGGTTGCCAGGTCCCAGGAAAAATTCCAGCCTAAAGTCAACTCAAAACTCACCCAAAGGAATGAAAACGAGCCCTTTTTTATCCTGTCCTATTACATTGACAGCTGCAGGATTCCCATAAAATAAATGTTTCAAATATGTCTTTCACAATGTGATAAACTGATAAAAAGCCGATCCATAAAATAAACTGATCCAATAAAAAATAAACTGATCCATAAAAGCCAAGTGATTTTCACAATGCACATCATTTTAAAGCAGCTTTTTCAAAGCTCATTTTAAAGAAAATCGTGACATACAGTATTTTTTTTGCCTTATAGAAGCTTTTAGCATATTATAGATTTATCAGCTTATTTGTTTTAATCTGATTAGAATTTGTTGCCTAAGTGTGAGTGCACTATCCCCAATTCTTGTATCATACTGTACTGTAGATTACACACATCTTAATACAATAAATGAAAAACTGTTTTCTGATATGATATGAGTCAAGATCATTACTAATAGCCTACATACTCTTTAATTTCACATGCTCTTGTTTTGTCTACACACAAGCTTCAATGTGCAATTCATTTACAATGTCAAACTCAATTAACCTGAGTGGGTGAAACTCACATAACTTCTAGATTGTTCAGATCTTTATTCCAAGGATCCACACACGTTAGTAAAAGGATGTATTTTTATTTTCCCTATAGTTAACAGATAAAGTTTTTGGCATCTGTGGTACGTTATATAAGTAGCCCCAAAATAAGACAACTCTGCATTTTCAAAATAGCTTAATTGTTTGGGAAAGACTGCCACCCTGGCAACACTGTCATGCAGGGACCTTTGATATTATTATTTTTTTTATGATTTGGGACACACTTCTCTTTATGCCGTATAATATTTAGGACAGATAGTGTATGAATTGAGAGCGGTGCACGTCTATGATCTGTGTTACACACACATGCACACGTAGACAAAAATGTAAGAGAATAAGCGTAAGCATATTTTTGCCTATGATGTGAACTATGGATATGCTGAGCTTGCTAGTCAGTTGCCTCTGGGACTTGATGTGAGCACATAAAGTGAAACGCACACTTTTGAGTACCACACCTTCAACACTCACCTTCAACACAGCAACTAAAATGACTTCTTTGAATTAAAGGCATAATTCTGTCTCTTTTAAAGAAGACCATTGGGAGTATTTATTTTTTAGAGTTAATTAAACAATAGTTAATAAAAGGGAAACATTTAATTTGTGGTTAAAAAGCTATTTTATTATTATTATTTTTTAAATGTGATCCGTAATGATAAGTATATTAGTGCCTACACCGATGCATGTTAACGTTTGGTTTATATAATGCAATATTAATAAAAAAGAAACCCATAAAAATGACATTTTAATGTTAATTATCAAGAAAAAGTCACAGTACAATTGTTAATGGTCCTAAAAATAGGTCTCATTTTTGGTTTCTTTTTGTCTTTCTTTGACTTAAACATGCTTTTGTGAGAATTTATCCTGACTAAAGTGATAGTGTGGGGAAGCTTTGGGCTCTTTTTTCACTTATATTGTTATTATTTTGGCAAAACCGTTTTTACTATAAATTCTGATAGAATTGACTGGATGAACCATGTCAAAATTGTTGTAAAATAGCAGTTTACATTATTTAAATGCTCTTATCAGTGACAAGTTATTATAAGGCTCTCTTACAAAGAAGTGTTCAGTCATAGTCACATTCAATGTGCATTTTTGCAGGATTTTTGTCGCAACAGCAGTCCATTCCCTACAGCCAATGAATCTAGATCATGGCCTGGGAATCCACCCAGTCCTTTCCTCCAGCTGCCCAACTCCACAGCTTTGATCTGGGCTCCCAACATCACTGCTCCGGCCTGCTGGCCGCCCCTCAGCGCCCTCCGGCTCTTCCTGTCTCCAGAGGCCTCGTCCTGTGTGAAAACCTGCCAGGATGCCGGTCTAATCTGCGAGCCAGCTTACTTTCCTTTCATCAACAATATGGAGGCCTTCAATGGGTGAGAGACAAACGACATTTCTGGATTATGCACATTTTTGCACAAATGTGTTTGTTATTTTATTTATTTATTTGTTCATTGTTCAGCCATTATTGCAGTTGATATGCAGTTATGACACTCATTTGTTGGGGGACACTTTATATAAAACCTGTAATTACTGTATAATACATTATAATGCACAATGTAATCCTTGTTTAACATTATAATAAACATGTATTCATATTTACACCTTTAAAAAGTATAATACAGTATAATATATGGAATTAAATTAATTTAAATTACATTTTGGTAGATTGGCCAAGCAGACAAAGGGTTTTATTTTGTTTCTTTTTTTTGCAGTGCTTCATGTACTCAACATATATATATATATATATATATATATATATATATATACATACAGTCTTGTGCCTTTGTGCTTTTTTCATTTTTGATGCACTATTTTGCTTAGAATCAAAGCTTGTAATATTTTGTTCATCTCACAGATGGTTTGGTTTACAGCTGACAGATCTTCAATCCCTGTGAAGAAAATGAATGAAAAAAATATTTATGTAACCAAGACCGCTGTAAAAATTAGCAGTCATTGTGCTCTGTTCACTCTGCTGGATTGCATTTTTCCCCCTTTTCTCATCTGCGGTTCTTTGAAATGGATAAATCGTGTGAATGTGTGTTTTTCAGGCTTAACGCTCAGTGTGAGTCTTTAGAAGCGGAGAAGAACCACGTGTTTCCAGCCGTACATGTGGACAGGAGAGAGTGTTTCCAGCAAAAGGAGCCGCTGCTGTTCAGTTGCGCTGGAGTCAGCGCCAAACACCAGCGGCTTTGTCCGTGCAGAGACTACCTCCATGGCCAGGTGGCGCTATGCAGGGACTGCCTTTGAGCTTTCACCAGAGACTTCCTCAGATGTCTGTGGTAAACTGAGGCTAGTCCTGGACAGTCAAACCTGTCCCCAGAATGCAACAGGTTTGTGGGAATTGTTGGACTGAGGTCGATGAGAAGTGTCCTCACTCTTGGTTACTTCGATCCACCTCTACCTTGTGAGCTAGTGATGGTAAGTAAGATGGTAACCTGATGTTATGAGGTTCACCATCTATGAAATCCATCTGAACGAGCTCGGCTGGTGGCGGTTTCAAGAGTGGACGACGTGAGCAGAAAGAAAAATGCAAAATACGGTTTCGAGTTTGCAGCTCCTTTGTGCTGCAGGTCAGACTCTAGAAGCTGCAGCTTTGGGAATGCTGAAAGTGCCAGAACTGTGCATGAATTTTAAAGTCAACATGAATGATTATAGAGTGCTGCAGGGATGATGTATTTTTGTGGGCCAGAACCCAAAAACTAGATGCATCTCAACAATTCCATCCTCAAGTCAATAATTTTTTTTTTTTTTTCGTTAAATGCCTGAGAAAGGTCTGTGTTTAACACAAACTCAAGATACTTTCATGTTTTATTCTATGACATATAATACATCATACACACTTGTAATTTTCAATCAAGGTGATGCAACCTTTCAGGTTGGCCTACAAAAATACATTATCATTGCAGTGCTCTAAACACAACCCATTTGAATGTGTTATGTTTAGGAGAATAGGAGATGGTAATTACATGGAAAATAGGCGTTTAACAGAAGAGTAGGATGAGATGTGATTCCATCCATACGGATCTGACTGGATTGTGAGAAGTGGCTGTCACATACCAGGATTTTGTGTTTGTTTGTTTGTTTGTTTTTTCACAAACCGGTTAAACGCAAAACCTTATTAATCTGTAAACTAAATCACACATTTATCTCTAAAGAAACGTTCAGACCTAATGGACTCAGTTTAGAGTTCAGAAAACTCATGGAACTGATTGTGACAAACAGTGCTGCTATCTATCCAGATGTGCTGCCAGCACTATACTGAGGTTAACGTTTAGGGTAGAGATTAGGTTCAAAGGTTAGTATTTTGTTTCAGAGTTGTGTAGGCTGTGATTGACACAACCGGTGACATATTTAGAAATACATTAAGAAAATAATTTAGAATCACACCGTGGTGTCAGAGCTGAGTTTGCAGTGGTTTGTAAAGAAATCATTTCCTTTTGAAGCACCTCTGTCATGTACTTTTGGGGAGGCTTTATGACTAGAATTAACCTGCATTACCAACAACAGTATCCTGAAACAGCTTGACTAATATATACTTGGCTACTGGTTAACATGAACCCTTTCAGACACATTGGTGTAGTTTTGCATTAGAGTTTCAAGTAGGAACATTTTTGTGAACATGTATGTATGTTTGTTTAGGAGAAGAAAAAGCAACTTGAACATAGGAAATGATGTTATAGCTGTAGTTTCTTGGATCTGCATGGTTGCTGCTGCCTACCACATCATTATAGGCATTTCTTACTCATTTCTGTACACATTTTACACTTTTTAAAGGTAACGTTACAGATGGTCAGTTTATAAAATAATTATAAAATACATCCGTTACTTAAAGCTGCTAAAGTTTTGCCTCTTTGTCGCCATCTCTGTTTGAAAACCTGGAAATGCAGCTCGGTACGGAATTATCTTCCTTGCGTGGAGGTTATGAGTCGATACGGCTCCAGCGCGGATTAATCTAATGTTTTGAGGAGTATGTGTATCAGTCTGTCAGCAGAGGTGTAAAGTAATTGAGTAAATGTAACTAATTACTGTACTTAAGTATCTTTTCGGGTACTTTGTAGTTGTACTGAGTATCAAAGATTTTAGCAACTTTTACTCTCTACTCCACTACATTTCTGAATGAGTATCTGTACTCTTTACCCCACTATATTTGAAATGAGTGTTGCAGTTACACATTACATTTTGCATGGACCTAGCTTTTCTGCAGCAGTTTATTTCTGCTACAAAAGATGTGACATCGCCAACTACAGGGCACTGAAAGTAGGCTACTATATCTTGTGTGTTTTGCCCTTACTCACCCAAACTTGTCAACAAGGTTACTTTAAGTGAATGTGAGTTTCTTAGCAAGTATTTGTGAATCACAGGTGTTTTATATATGAGATGAAAACATGACTGCAGCTGGAAATGAGGCCGAAACAGCACATCCAGTTCAAGAAGACTTTGGCTTTTTATTTTTACTTAACATTATTTTATTGATCCTTTATACTGTAGAGAGTTTTTTGAAGGATATAGTGTTTTATTTTGTTGTTGCAATTTTGAGGTGTTCAGTTTTATTTTGGTATCAGAAAATATGTGATTACTCTCCTCACAAATCAGCTCTTTCTTGTTTTTGTTGCATTTTCTGTGCTTTGTCTTGGACTTTTATGTCACTTCCCTTCTCCCGTGGTGTTTGTAGTCAGTTTGTATCTTGACTTATTCAGCTTGCTAGCCTCCTGTTCTGTATATACAGCGCCCTCCATAAGTATTTGAACAGTAAAGACAAAATTGCTCTGTTGGCTGTGGAGTCAAGACGTTTGCAAATATGATTAAAAGATGAATATGAGACAAAACTACAGAATGTCACATTTTATTATTAGCCGTTTCAACACATACATGTTTTACCAAATAAAAAGGACAGCACTTTTAGAGTTCATCCCACTCATTGATGTGAGCATAAGTATTGGGACAGTTGAACATAAGGCAGATATAAAAGATTAAATGCTATTATTTAGTTGCAGATCCCTTGCGCACAATCACAGCAGTGAGTCTGTGACCCATAAACATCACCAGACTCTTGGTCTCGTCCTTTGAATACTTTTCTCAGCCTTTAATGCAGCCAATAACAGTTGTTGCTTGTTTTGGGGAGTTTCTGCCTTTACTCTCCTCTTCAGCTGGTGAAATTCATGTTCAATCGGATTTAAATCTGGAGATTGACTTGGACAATTTAAGATTTTTCCATTTCTTTGCCCTTATAAATTCCTTGACTGAACTGGCAGGGTGTTTTGGGTCATTGTCCTGAGGCAATATGAAGCACTTACCAATGATTCTAGTGGCATTTTCTTGAATATTGGTAGGCAAGATGGTTTTGTACCCTTCCAAATTCATTCTGCTACTGTCATCATACATTAAGTCATCTGTAAAGTTAAGAGGGCTTGTTCCAGAGACAGCCATGCATGCCCATTCCATGACAACACCTCTACCATGCTTTACAGATGAGGCTGTACGCTTTTTGTAGTTCCCTTTTTTCTCCACACTTTTGCTTTCCCGTCACTTGGTTCATAAACGCAGTTCCAAAACTCATCTGGCTCACCTTTGTGCTTTTTTTGTAAACTAATCTTGCCTTTCTATTTTTGGTGCTGGTCAGAGGTTTGCATCTTGCCGTGTAGCATCTGTAATTCTGTGTCAAAGTCTCCTGAGGACAGTAGATTGTAAGAGCATCACCCCAGCTTTCTAGAAGATGTTGGGGATTTTACAGACATGTCTTTAAGGCTTCATTTTCACAGCTTTTATGATTTTTCTGTCATCAACTACTTTTGTTTTCTCAGCCGATCAGGTCGTTGTTGGTTGCTGGTGTCGCTGGTGTCACTGTTGGTTTACAAACTCTTGATTTCTCCATGCCCTTTGTTTTTGCTATAGCTCTAGTTGACTTCCTGTTTTCTTTTAGCATCCGAATTGCTTGCTTTTCTCTCAAAGTCAGCCCCCTCGTCTTCATCCTGGTTTGAGTCTGTCATCATTAAATGCAAGATTCAGAATACAGAAGTAAGGGATATAACAGATACGACACATTCCCTGTTTTTGATATCTGAAGAAATAATGCAACAGGACACAGCTGATCACTTAGAAAGATCTGTGAGGCAACCGTTCCAATACTTATGCTCACATCAGATAGGGGGATGAAACTCTAAAAGTGCTGAACTTCTTAGCTGGTAAAACATTTATGTGTTGAATTACCCAATCATATTTTAATCATATTTGTAAATGTCTTGACTCCACAGCCAACAGAGCAATTTTGTATTTACTGTTCCAATGCTTTTGGAGGGCACTGTATGTATCCCTAGTGTTTCTTTAGTTCTTTGTGAGTTGTTGAATGTAATGGTTGTCTGTTTGCCCGTCATTCTCTTCTTTGTTCTCTTTGGTTTTTGGCTTATTGTTTGTTCTAGCTTTTCCATGAAATGCCTGCCCATAGATCCTTGTTTTCAGCTTCTCCACAACGTTACAGATTTTGACTGCCATGTCTCTTTGACTAGTGCATCTTTGAGCCTATATTTAGTATAAGTAAATAATTAAGTACTGTTCAAATCAGATACTCAGACTTTTACTCAAGTTGTTTTGCAATTGGTGATTTGTAACTTATAGTGGAGTAATTTTTCACTGTAAGCTATCTCTACTTTTACTCAAGTATGGTTTTCAGGTACTCTTTACACCTCTGTCTGTCAGTCACCGTACCGGTGTGGAAACTGTACGTAGTAATCACAGATTCTTGCCTACGTCTTGGAATAAATGACCCAAATAAGAATTGTCACCGTATATTGCCATCTGAACAACTAATAAGTCTGCCACGTTTGTTCTGACCAACTGAGGAAAATATCATTATCACGCTACCAATGGTGATTAAATCTAACGATTGGTTAGCTCATATCACATCTAACTGTGAAAATTATTATTATGTTATACTTTATTCTCAAATTATTAATGTTGACAACATCAGCATTGCGTGACAATGAGTACAGTATGTATTAGAGTGTATATTTCAATTTCTGTAGTCTAATCTCTAATTGTCATGCCATTCAAATTTCATACCAAGAAATTATTTAAACCCAAAAAGCCAATTATTCTTCCTTCAAACTGATTTAAAAAACCAAAACAAATCTTGTGTAATCCCAGGCTATCTGTAATCAGAAGCACATTTAAAAGTGGAATATAATTTAATTTAATTCACATGTGTTTCATAAACACATAATCCTTTCTGGATTACAACCCGCCATCAAAATCATGCATTTAATTATTCCAGCTGCTGTGAGAAAAGACTAAACGATACGTCACCTGCAGGATCCTCAAGTGCGATAGCCTAGTAGCCGGAACAACTACTTTATGTTTACAGACAGACGTAATGATGCAGCAGCATGCTCGAATTTCCTGCGAAAACCTACCCGTACCACTCAAATTAGAAGACATTATTATAAGCTAACCGTTGTGAATCGGGCTAAAGTAAGACGATAGTTTTGAACACTGGCTGGTTATGTACTTGCTCAAATATTGATTTTGGATCATTTTTAATCCAAACAAGTTACGGACTGCAGCTTTAAATTAAAACATGGTGGGTTTTCACAGTAATCACTATGCATAATAGATACACACATGAACAAAATAGAATTTGATTTAAAGGGTAAAGGTAAAATATATGGCAGTAGAATCAAGATCAATGTTAACACTTTATTTTAAGGTGACATTGCTACTACACAAATAAGTACTGAGTAATACTAATTAACAACACGTTCTTACTGTAGGATTCAGGTTGGGGTTTGTTTTAGGGTTAGTTGCTTGTACTTATGCATACTTTGCTGTTATTAAATAGTAAGTGCATGTAACATATGTACTGTCACTTTAAAATTAAGCGTTTCAAGATCCAGTGACAATTTTATCACTGAATGCTTTGAATTCACAGCAAACAAATCTGAACCTGAAGGGTTAACTAGTATCAGCCCAGGTGGAGCGAGTTATTACATTTTGATGAAAGTTTACAGAGAACGTTTTCTTCAGAAAAACATGTACTATAAGACCAGCTGTGCATATTATGTAATTAGGGTTAGTTTTGGATTCATGTTGACTTCTAAGTTCATATGGAATGAAATTATCTGCTGTGAAAAAATTAAATAAAAAGAACACTCTCTGCTTGCAGAGAACAGATGTGAAATATTTACGGATTTTCTCAAATTCATTGTTTAAATATGTGCATTTTACATATTTAGTATGTGCTGTCATTTGTACAAAATAAAATATACTTTTAAAATGGGTGTATTTACATTTTAGCTGCTCCAGCCGGGATGGAAATTAATATGGGACGTTTCATGCAGCTTCAGAAAGAATTAGGACTATTGACTGTAGAGCTGCGTGAGTGTATTTGTGAGTGTGTGTCTTTTTAAAGCTGTTGACTCAGATATGTGCGATATTCATTGTTCGCTCCTGTATCATGCAGAGCTGGCGTTCTCAAAGCAGGAGGAATTCTGGGATATCTGACAGTGATGATGCAGCTTTGCCATCAGCGGCATCATCTGAGAAACCTGCTGAGAATAGAAATGCATGCTGGCTCTGAGACACAGTAGAGCTGCTCTGTTCTTCAAAGCTTTTCTTAAAAAAATTTTTTTATATATAATAAATAAATACTGGCAGTGCATTATATCCTCAGAGTGCAACTCAGGTCCCCTGTCTAGATATTTCACTTTTGGGATGACACTGGAGAAGGGGTTCCATTCATTAATTTGCAAAAAATAAATAAATAAATACTTCAAAAGTCTCAAGATATAAGCTACTGCTAATTAGAAACAATTTATCTCATTCAAAACAACTACACTATTAACTACTGACAAAAATTACTATATCACAGCATCACATATATTTAAAGGAGCAAAATACTCGTTTTTAACTATATGATTTTTTTTCATTATAATTAATTTAGATGTGTTTATCTAAAACTAAAATAACGAGGATCACACTTTATGTGTCAGCGTTCAACTACTAATGAATAATTAATAACTAAACATACTAATTTGCATAACATACATAATATAAACATACTAGTCGAAACTAGCTTTTGTTAATGGATATGCAAATGAATTCAAACCAGTAATGGCAATACTACATCATTATATGTTAGCAAATGGTAGCCTACAAAAAAAAAATATAATACAAATAAAATAATTCTACTGAAAAGAAAGTTGAGTTTGTTGAAAGAGTTGAACAGAGTTTCATCATGATTCATATGATCTTCCGTGAGGCATCTTTCGGTCTGTCAATGAGTTACAGACTAAATTAAGCTCATACATTTATCAGCCACCCCCTCAACACTACTGCCTCTATCCATCTCTCATTCCTGATTCCACATGTCAAATTCTGTTCAGTTCTGCTTTAAATAATGTTTATCACTGGTTCTTTACAGGGCATCAGGCCAAAACCCCAGTGAGTGAAAGAAGGTCTTTTTTTAGTGCAAGAATGGAACCTTTATACATTGTCAAATATGTATGATATTCTTCACGATGCCATAGAAGAACCTGTTTGTCCAAATTGTTCCATAAAAACCTTTAACATCCGAAGAACCATTCTGTTTCACAAAAGGTGATGAAAGAAGGTTCTTCAGATTATAAAAAGGTAAGAAAGAGATGGTTCTTTAGAGAACCTTTGACTGAATGGTTCTTTGTGGAACCAAAAATGGTTCTTCTACGGCATTGCTTAAAGAACCTTTTGAATCACCTTTATTTTTAAGAGTGTAGGTTATTTTTCAAATGGGTATTTAAACTAAATCTAAATTTACAGGTTTACAATTTCAAAGCAGATTCTCCAACACTGGCTACATTACATACATCTATTTATCTAAAAAATGGTTTTGTCCATTATTTCTATCTTTTGCTGTAGTGTGTCAGTAGGACATATCAGTTTACATTTCCAAACATTTATTTTGCCATTAATTGTAATAATCCAGTGAGATTTTTGTTTGCACAAGGAGTCAGACAACAGCCAGCGCTCCACACAGAGATCTGATCTGATCATCATCCAGTCTGTCTGGAATGGCATTAAGAAACAAATACAAACTGAGACAGACTAAGAATTTTGCACAGTACATATATAACCAAGACAATTGAGCCAGGACCTTTATTTTTCAGTGAGAATTTGTTCACAATTCTCAGCAGGTATATTTGGCTGTGGCGTTTTGCCCTCAGCTGATACCTCTGTATTTCTGAAAAGGCGTAGAAAAGCAGGCATATGTAAAGGAGAATGAGACCCGCATGGCTGCAGAGAACAGAGAGCAGTTCCGGCCATGGACTCAAAACTTCAAAAGCTTCCAGGAAAGCTTTGAAACCCATGGCCTTCAGAGACTTCACACACAAAACACTGCAGCCAGGTTCAAATGTCTTATGCTGAACTGTGTTCAGAGGAAATACCCTTTTGCAATTATGGCTTTACAGCAAGTTATTTACAGGCAATTCTACTTTACGGTTCTGTGGTTTGATTTCTCTACTCTTTCACTGTCAGTCCTCACATAATATGCAATCTCTTCAACTTTGCTAATTTAACTAATATCACTGCAATCAAAATATTACATTACATTAGTCCAGGTCATCATCTAATGGGTGCATTGTGGCCTTCCACTCACTATTTACCCATGAATTTAAGCGACAGCCCTGCATTGGACTAAATTAACATCAAATTGTACAAAATTTCATCAACACTCGCAGTTCATTCTGCTCTCAATATTAACAAACAAAGCTTTCTATTAGGCTCTGCGGTTTTAAAACAATCAGCATATTCTGAGATGAAATCCATTTAAATCATGTCAGTGTGTAAAATCATTTGCACAGTCCATTTACCAAACAATCTAAACTCTCTGGAACTATTTAATTCTGATGGATATATCATTTAGCTTTTTTGCTGATGCTTCATCTACTACAAGATATGAGTTGGGTGATATAGCTAAAAAATTATCTTAATATTGTTCAGCCTTTCAATGACATTTAATATATATGTTAATTTGTCCTCTGAAATAATGTTGTTGTTTTTTTCAAGTATGTTTAATGCCAATCTTTATAACAATCAAGAAGTTTCCGACGCTGTTTTTCACAAAATGAACACAAAGAAGCCTGGTATTTGCACTTACATCACAATGCATCAAAATAGAGAGGAATAATTAGCTAATTTATATATTTTGACAGAAATATTATATGGAAAATGCCACGTCGAGACTTTCGTGAACATTAGTGAGTGATAACACTACTGAATGGCTGTATTTTGAATCGATTTATTGAAATGGAGAGATATGCTGTAAACAGCTCCACTCTGGCAATTCACCGTTTATTGTATTAGGAGGTGCCCCCACATTTACATTTATATTTATTTTCCAGATAAATGGTTTCTTATCAGAGCACCAGGCAAGAATATGCATAATGTGCATAATTACCCTGCACAAGATAACAAAAGATGCAAATCAAGCAGCAAGCTTCAGCTGTGACTGTGGATGCAGGGTCGTAAGGTTGAGTAAGGTTCCCAGCATGGTGCTGCTGCTAGGGCTGGGTTTCTGTATTTATGAAACATACAATAGTTTTTGGAATATCTGAGGTTTAGTAGATTAAAAAAGTTCAATAATAATTTAATGTGTATCATATTCTGTTTCATCAAAGGATGTCCCTGGGCTAAGCCCTGAATATCCAGTGACCCTACAGCCGTCTGTTTCTCAGTTTTGGATTAAGCAGAAAGCTACAGGTAACAGATTGGTGAGGTTTTATCTGACAAACACGAATATCTAACCTTTAGAGGACATCCTTTCCTGGATCAGCAGGGGAGGCAGCTTTAGTGCTTTTTAATATGTTTAGAGGTCGTTATTGTCAGATCAGCCTGCATGGGCTTCCAGTCTAGTGGCATACTCAGCAAACACCACCAGTGAGGCAAAGACAGCTAATGAACCCTGCAGTTTCTGGCCTATTTAAACAAATGGATCTGTTTTGCTTTTTATAGCCGGACATAAAGTAAGACACTTTCTGATAATGTTTGTAGAGTTTGTAGTACAACAAAGGCAATACATGTTTTACTTTGGTATTGGAAATATGTGCTATTGTCAACAGTGTTTCATTTTCTTTAAATGGAATCTTTACCTTTCTTTTTTCTTTCTTTCTTTCTTTGTAGTAATGTTTTTTTGTTTTTTTTTTGGTAAAAGCTGAGCCTGTTTTTTGATGGCTGTTGTGAGATTCAGCTGCTCATGTGCTGATGAGCTGCAGTCTGTTGTCTTGATCAATATGATGAGTGATCTCTCAGACAGACACGTGTAAGCACACTGAATAATAGTTTCTGCTGCTCCCTCAGCACTTATGCTGTTACACAGCCACTGTCCAGGCTGCTGAAGCACTCAAAGACCCAAGCCATTATTAGTATGGAAGAGTTACCTTATTAAACGCAGTGTTGAAAAAGAGGTGAATAAGTTCACAATACAGTGACCAAGCTATGAGGTTGATTAACTGTATTATCACTTGGGGTGTCTATAACCAACTCTACAACACTCCCACCAGTTCAAAAATCCACTTCTCTCTTTTTCATTCTTTGTCTCACATTAAAGGGATAGTTCTCCCAAAAATGTAAATTATGTCATCATTTACTCACCCTCAAGTAGTTCCAAACCTGTATGAATGTCTTCGTTCTGCTGAACACAAAGGAAGATATTCTAAAGAATGTGGGAAACAGAGCAGTTCTGGGGCACCATTGACTTCCATAGATTTTTTTGTCCTACTATGAAAGTCAACGATGTCCCAAAACAGCCTGGTCACAAACGTTCTTCAAAATGTCTTCCTTTGTGTTCGGCAGAATAAAGACATTCATACAGGTTTGGAACTACTTGAGGGTGAGTAAATTATGACAGAATTTTCATTTTTGGGTGAACTATCCCTTTAAGACTCACACATTACACAGCATATTATAGTATAGCCACCATTTTAAATATACTGTATTTCATATTAATGTTGTTCAATCCTTAAGTAATTGTGCACAGATGACCAATTAAACAAAGCAACATAGGGTTGTCAAGAAAGGATTTGGGGTTTTCGACTCAACAGTGACAGTAACACAAATTTCAGCTTCAATGTTGACCTTAATTTGGACAAAAGGTTGTATCTCAGCAACTCTCCAATCAATTGGAACTAAAATTGATATGCTTCATTAGCAGTATGATCTGGGGGTGCCTGACAAATTTGGTTAATGCACCACCTACAAAAAAATGGGAAGAATTGGATGGTATGGATTATTGACCATATGTCATGAAGATAACTGAACATTTGAAGATAATGCCACCAAGCATTCCAAAGATTTCCAAAAAATGCTTTTTATCAAACCATTTATACCTTTCGAAAATATTGTCCAACTGTTGTTTTCTTCTCATTTCTTGGTTAATGCTGATTATTTGTAATTTTGCCTGTCCACCATTTTCATTTTGAAATATACAGTATATAGTAAATATAACTTGTACACCAATTTGACATATGTAAATAGGCCTATATATACTCCTTCTACAAATTGTGTCAAATTTTGTCCAAAATTGACTGAGACAGACCACTTGTATTACAATATATGGCAGAGATGGGAACATCCAATATGGCAATTTTACTTGCATTTGTATAACATTATATGTGTGTCCCATTTGGTAACCAAAAAGTTCCTCAAACACTTGCAGTTTTCACACCCACACAGAAACTGATGACTATCTTGTGGATTTTAGCTTCGATCCAGTTTCCAACACTTAAACCTTGCATAAGGAATGTGGTTACAGTTTTAGAGGATAACAAATGCTAAAATGGTTTGAAGCTTCTTTTGCGAGAAGTGCCTTTGGTTGGTCAAAACAAGCACCACACAATTAAGCGGTCGTTGGCTGTTGTATGGTCTTTCCTGTGAGTTGTCACATTACATAATATTTTACTTTGAATGTACAGTAATAAATAAATAAATAAACAGGGACATTTCTAGGGATAGTTCCAACTGGAGACAAGCCATCAAATGAGTATTGTCCACAGAGAATTGTATAGTACAATACAATATTCTCAAAACTTCATGCTGGAAAACTTTTGCAGTGATGAATTCATCTGTCAGAAAGTAGCAGAGCAAGTTCAGAACACGTTATTTTTGCAGCTTTGTTAATAAATGCTCTTTTTAAAATGGAACGTTTTGAGTTCTGAATGTCACAGTATGTTTTCACAATATATTAAATGTTTTATCTTAAAAAAATCAAGGAAAATGAGTCTCGGAATAAATTATATGAAGAAAAATATGATTCCTTTAAAACCTGAAAGATGAAGAAGCATTGGAAACAAGTGGAGCCAACTTCAGACTGGATTATTACTGCATACTTTATGATCTTCATCCTCACAGACAACTATAGATTTCAAAGCGATTTCCAGAGGGATTTAAGAATAACAAACACTCCGGAGACCATTAAAAAACTATACAGATCTGCCAGACAGTTAATAATAATCCCTATTAAAAGCCCACATTTCACAGACTTATGCAGTTTTATATCTTTTTAATATGATGTTTTCAAGAGAAAAAGCACAAAAACTCAAAAATCCCACTCACTGCTTTTCTACATTTTTATTTGTAAATGATTTATGAATATCACATCTCTTTTGAATATACATTAATGTACATTTCAAAACTGAAATACTATGTTTACGTTTAAGTGTGCAAATTACTACTGAGTTATATTGTTTTCCTCAATTTCCATACGATTGAATCAATCTCCAGTTGCCATCATTCCAAAAGCAGGAAATTAATTCAGTAAATGTCAGAGAAACCAAAGGAGAGGCATTCACTGAATCCCAAATCAAATATACCGTGCTCAAGATTGAGTGGCCACACACAGGCCATCCAAGAGTATAAACTCACAGTAGCCGCAGTAGAAGTGTAGGGTCCCATCTGATTGAAAGGAGCTGCGCCTCTCAATAATTCGGAGGCTTTGGTGTTGTGATGTGGCACTGAGTCCTAATACGGTCTGACATAACCTTAAAAGCCACCTTGACAGGCCCCAGACTGATAGTGACACAGAGTCCCATCTTCACATTTTAGCAGTTGGTATAAGAGGGAGTTAAAATTATGAATAAATCAATGGATGAGAGTAGATCTGCATTTAAAAGTGCACTGCCATAGTCATAATAAATCACTTAGATGGAAATTCACATCTTTATTGAGGAACTGAACACTCAAAAAGAATGCCAATTTTGTTAATCTTTGCACCCCAGTGCTCAGTCAAAAAGGACAAATTCAGTGTTGGGTTGTATTGATGCAGTTGGGTTGGGTTAAATGTTTGACTCAACATGATGGACTGTTTTATATTGCTTAAAAGTGGCTATACTGCTGGGTTAAAATGTTGAAATAAACCCAAAATGGCTTGTAAATTAAAATATAATTTTAATGCACAGAATGACAAGTAACAACACAGGCAACAGTATTATTCATAAGATGGCACTCAAAAAAGTTGGAACCTGTATGACTTGTGACTCTTTCATATCCATTCATACTGATTATGAAATACGATCAACCCAGCTTTCTTACTCTACAATCTGAACTTTGTGTTTGGGTTGAATAATAACCCAACTTTTTGTTTAGCTGTGGGTGGGTGTAATTCATAGACAGAAACATAACAGTCAAGTATACAAAAGGTCTAGACTAAAGCTAAACACATTTAGACTATGTCTAATTTGTTTAATGAGATTATCATAAAAAATTGCTCTGCTGTGACAATTGATCTGAAAAGGAAAACTGGCTGTAGAAGAAGAGTTTAAAATAATGCACCCCTGGCAATAGCAATAATAATTCTGTGTTGCATTATGAATTGATACATTTCAAGCACAACGACACATACAATTATCTTTTGTAGCTCCCTGAACCATTTGTGTTCACACATACTTGTGAAGAGTATTCTTTTACTGCAGTTGTGATGACTGCAGTCATCTGATGTGAATTCTGGTTTCCATTCAACTCATTTCTTTCTAATGGGAAGAAAGCAATAAACACCACTCGGAATGGGACAACTCTGATTGTGTAAAATGTGTGATACCACATTCATTGTAAGCAAATAAAATGCATCACTGAATCAAAGTTCCTAAACTCCATAATGATAAAACCTGCCAACATTTGCAGGAACAGGTGTGTAAAACATGGTAAATGATCCTCTCTGATGATAATCGTTCACCTGCAGAACAAATTATAGCACTGCGCAGCATCATTTATGTTCTGCAGCTTGGTTAATGGGATAATTCTGTGTTGACAATCGAAAACCAAACGACAGCATTGCCAGGCTGTGGAACACCTTTATATTCAGAAATATTCCACTTCCGACATGAACTGAATGGCCTCTTAGTCATCTGGAAGACTTGTGTACTAGTGGTAGCTGTTTAATACAATATCTACATGGCTAATAATACTGGTATTACATAGTATTCATTTTTTCAGAAAAAAATATTACATGAACAGAACCCCACTTGCAATTGTCTGTCAAAAAATAAACCAATTAATGTAAGTGTATTTCATAGCCTACTACTTTAATAGCTAAGACACTAAGTTGTTAGTAAACTTAACTTAAATATAATTTAATATTTGTATGTATTATTCTTGTTCTTTAAACACATACTAGGTTCCTTTTTAGGTATTAATATTATACTTTAAATAAACTGCTTTTCAAGTAGACCTGAAGTTAACTCATATGTACACTTACAGTGATTTAATGCCACTGATTTATATTTTACATGAAAAGTTCTAATTAGTCTTGTTTCAAATTTTCTTGAGGATGCTAAGCAAACATGGCACTGCTTACCCAATTCTCCCCTACACTTGAAGCGGCATATATCAAAAACACTGTGGTTTGAGATTTTCCATTTCCTCAGAGAAATGTCATGCCATGGAGAAACTGGGATAACCAGAAAAATCCCCAGTCAAGTCTGTGATTTGCTTTCATCTTGTGCCACTATCTCAGCTGGGTGCCTGTAAATCTGCTTAACCAGATGACCTCAAGCTAACATTATGCTCAGGTCCTGCACACATTTCAGCATAAGGCAAGAGATGAAGGTTCTCCTGTCATTGTAGCATAAGATGAATTCTTAATTCATGAGGCAGGAGAGGTGCAGAAATTGAGTCGAAAACATAAAAATTCACTAGAAATAAAACATGATCTGTAATCTTTACTAGCCAAATACTCCCACTGCCTCATGTAACATGCTTATTAAAAGACCACAAACAAGCTGATAAATGTTTATCAGTGTAATCAAGCATGTTGGGCTACATCATATTATGCCTGCAGAATGAGAATGTAAGGTGACAGTGTAATATTTCATGACATTTAAAGAGATAGCTCATCCAAAAAATGAATATTCTGTCATAATTTTCTCACTCTCAAGCTGTTCCAAATCTATATGAATACAATTCATCTGACAAAGATATTTTGAAGAATGCTGGTAGCCAAACATTTGCTGGTCCCCATCGAACTTCCACTGTAATTTTTCTTCTTCTTTTGTCATAGGGAAGACAGTGGAGACCATCAGCTGTTTGGTTACCCATATTTTTCAAAATATCTTCTTTTGTGTTCAACAGAAGAAAGAAACTCATACAGGTTTGAAAAAAACTTGAAGGTGAGTATAAATGATGACTGAATTTTCATTTTTGGATGAACTATCCCTTTAAAAGACGAGCGTACTTGTATTCAGCAACCTGGAGCAACGTTTTCAGATGTTAGTGGTGCACCTGTGCGTCTTTTCTTTCTGAAATATTTTCATTTCCACCTCATCTTATAAAATACACAGTGTTGGCAAAACAAGCAGCGTGAACAAACCTTGCTCTCTGTTGACTCTGTCTCTATTTTCCATTTATCTAGTTCTCTCTGTCTCTCTGGCGTTCTCTCCCCTGTGTGACAGTGAATGTGTGTTTTCAGCCCTAATTGGTTAAGGGTCTGAAGTGAAATTGGCTCGTTCACTGTCCTCTCTCAATGGAGAGAGACTGGGTGACTCTCAGCAGAGTAAATTGTGCATGGAGGGAGTGTAATTGGGCCGTTAGGGCTGGAGCATTCTATAATAGCACACAACTCCGACGGTCACACTGTGTACAAACATCGCTGATAAATGATTCTTTTCAATCACGCTGAGACGACAAAATGTAAATTAAGTTCAATACTTTCAGGAGAGTGGTTTGAGGAGTCGTGATTTACTTTCAGAGCTCAGGACTGGTGTGGATTTGTTCACAAACAAAAAGAAAAAAAAAATATTATTTCTACTGGTGAAAATTCACCAGTCGATGTGTTCACGGACAGACTTTTGAATACCTGTGTGAAGTCTGGACCAGTTTTCAGCTTAGTCTTACAAATACAGTGAAACAACAGGAAAAGCAAACAATCACTGCTCTTTTTTTTACTAAATGTTAAATGCTCATATTTAAATCAAATAGATATAATAGACACACACACACACACACACACACACACACACACACACACACCACACACACACACACACACACACACACACACACACACACACACGTTTGTTTTTGTGAAAAGTGGGACATCTCATTGTCAGACCTGTCTTGTCTTGTGGTTTTCTGTCTCGTGCTCCCCTCAACTTTTTCCCTCATGTATGCCCATATTTGGTTTCGTCCCTGTTCCTATCCTTATTGTTTAATTTAGTTAATTCAGTCCTACCTGTGTTTATTAATTATCTAGTTTACTCCCCAGTATTTAGCCCTGTGTTTCCCTGTCTCGAGTGTCCGGTATTAACGTCGATGTCTTGTTCCTGAGTGTCTCTGCCTGTGCTGTGTTCCCTTCATTTTGAGTTTCGATTATTAAAGGACAGTTTGTGTTAAGTTTATCCTCGTCTCTTCGTTAAAAAAACCCTCAGAATTAAGCGTTTTGAAAAATGGGGACATGGGGCAATGTCCTCATAAGTAACCTTCTCCTTGTAATTCTTATGTCATACCCATGTCATTATACAAATTTATGTCCTCATTGTCACAAAAACGCGCACGCGCACACACACACACACACACACACACGTTAGATTTCTGTAAATTGTAGGAACTTTCCATTAATATTACTTGTATACTGACCAAACAATATGTTATATCCCCTAACCCAACCTAACCCTAAACCTACCCCTTACATAAAACCTATTGCATTGTTGTATTTTCAGGTAACATCATTTACTATTTTTAATATTTATATTTATTTAGTTTTCTCGTGGGGACGAGTAGTACATTGTATACAGTGTAACATAAACAAGTACACACACACACATTGATGAAACCATTTTTTTTAATTGTGTATATATATAACAAATTAACTTCCTTTAAACTTGTTTGGATCTTACCATATGCATTAATACAAAAAAGTGCTCACCTTATATATAGATGGATTTGGGGAAAAATGGCACCAATTGAGTAATGCACAAAATCAAGCACACACACTTTTACTTAGCTTAATTTTAAATGAATACATTTCATAGACCTCTATTGTTTTTTATATTCCGTTATTTATAAATACAGTAACCAAACTCTAACCCTGCATTTTTACAATTATAATATCCCAAAAAGAAAGTTTTAGAAGATTTTGACAGGTTTAGCTCAATTCTGGGTACATAGTCTCTAAAATATTGTGAAGCAGGTACACTGTAAAGACTGGTCAAAGGCGTGTGGATCCACGTGCAGTATATATTTATTGAGACAGAGGCAGAATCAGACAGGCAATGGTCAGCGGGCAATAACAGGAATATCAGAGGCAGAGCAGAGACGTAAACAATACCAGGCGGGGTCGAGGTCACAAGCACAGGTTCAGAGTTCCAAGGTAAGGCAGTCCGGGGTCACACACAGAAGTAGCAATCAGAGGGAATGGTAAACGCTCAGAAATGTCAGCCGGGGCAAGAACAAGACTTCGCGGTGAGTGCATGTGAGAGTGCTGCTTAAATGTGTGTGTGTGAATGAGGTGCAGGTGTGGTGAGACAATCAAGGCTAATGAGTGAATGGTGACAGCTGTGTGATTGGTGTAATGGTGGATGGGAATGTGTGAGTGCAGTGCATGATGGGAGATGTAGTCCATGGGTGATGTGCAGTTGTAGTGAGTGGCAACCAGATTCATGACAGAGCCCCCCCCCTAAGAGCGGCTTCCAGACGCTTTACACAAAGCATACTCCAGGAGGGCGGTGGAGCGGAGGTGGAACCGGGGGAGGGGACGGAGGGCCAGGTCCATGTGGGGCCAATGAGACAGCAGGGACGTGAAGGGACACTGGGTAGACCGCTGTGACGTGAGGTGACTCTGGCAGGTCGGCGGAGGCGTGAGGTGACTCTGGCAGGTCGGCGGAGGCGTGAGGTGACTCTGGCAGGTCGGCGGAGGCGTGAGGTGACTCTGGCAGGTCGGCGGAGGCGTGAGGTGACTCTGGCAGGTCGGCGGAGGCGTGAGGTGACTCTGGCAGGTCGGAGGCGACTCTGGCAGGTCGGCGGAGGCGTGAGGTGACTCTGGCAGGTCGGCGGAGGCGACTCTGGCAGGTCGGCGGAGGCGTGAGTGAAGTAGTGAAAGGCGAGAAGTGCCTTTGGTTGGTCAAAACAAGCACCACACAATTAAGCGGTCGTTGGCTGTTGTATGGTCTTTCCTGTGAGTTGTCACATTACATAATATTTTACTTTGAATGTACAGTAATAAATAAATAAATAAACAGGGACATTTCTAGGGATAGTTCCAACTGGAGACAAGCCATCAAATGAGTATTGTCCACAGAGAATTGTATAGTACAATACAATATTCTCAAAACTTCATGCTGGAAAACTTTTGCAGTGATGAATTCATCTGTCAGAAAGTAGCAGAACAAGTTCAGAACACGTTATTTTTGCAGCTTAGTTAATAAATGCTCTTTTTAAAATGGAACGTTTTGAGTTCTGAATGTTACATGTTTTCACAGTATATTAAATGTTTTATCTTAATAAATCAAGGAAAATGAGTCTCGGAATAAATGATATGAAGAAAAATATGATCCCTTTAAAACCTGAAAGATGAAGAAGCATTGTAAACAAGTGGAGCCAACTTCCGACTGGATTATTACTGCACACTTTATGATCTTCATCCTCACAGACAACTATAGATTTCAAAGCGATTTCCAGAGGGATTTTAGAATGACAAACACTCCAGAGACCATTAAAAAACTATACAGATCTGCCAGACAGTTAATAATAATCCCTATTAAAAGCCCACATTTCACAGACTTATGCAGTTTTATATCTTTTTAATATGATGTTTTCAAGAGAAAAAGCACAAAAACTCAAAAATCCCACTCACTGCTTTTCTAAATTTTTATTTGTAAATGATTTATGAATATTACATCTCTTTTGAATATACATTAATGTACATTTCAAAACTGAAATACTATGTTTACGTTTAAGTGTGCAAATTACTACTGAGTTATATTGTTTTCCTCAATTTCCATACGATTGAATCAAGCTCCAGTTGGCATCATTCCAAAAGCAGGAAATTCATTCAGTAAATGTCAGAGAAACCAAAGGAGAGGCATTCACTGAATCCCAAATCAAATATACCGTGCTCAAGATTGAGTGGCCACACACAGGCCATCCAAGAGTATAAACTCACAGTAGCCGCAGTAGAAGTGTAGGGTCCCATCTGATTGAAAGGAGCTGCGCCTCTCAATAATTCGGAGGCTTTGGTGTTGTGATGTGGCACTGAGTCCTAATACGTTCTGACATAACCTTAAAAGCCACCTTGACAGGCCCCAGACTGATAGTGACACAGAGTCCCATCTTCACATTTTAGCAGTTGGTATAAGAGGGAGTTAAAATTATGAATAAATCAATGGATGAGAGTAGATCTGCATTTAAAAGTGCACTGCCATAGTCATAATAAATCACTTAGATGGAAATTCACATCTTTATTGAGGAACTGTACACTCAAAAAGAATGCCAATTTTGGTAATCTTTGCACCCCAGTGCTCAGTCAAAAAGGACAAACTCAGTGTTGGGTTGTTTTGACGCAGTTGGGTTGGGTTAAATGTTTGACTCAACATGATGGACTGTTTTATATTGCTTAAAAGTGGCTATACTGCTGGGTTAAAATGTTGAAATAAACCCAAAATGGCTTGTAAATTAAAATAATTGTAATGCACAGAATGACAAGTAACAACACAGGCAACAGTATTATTCATAAGAGAATTATCAGCAAGAAACACAGAAATCATAAGTGTTAAATGTTTTGGCACTCAAAATAGTTGGAACCTGTGTGACTTGTGACTCTTTCATATCCATTCATACTGATTATGAAATACGATCAACCCAACTTCCTTACTCTACAATCTGAACTTTGTGTTTGGGTTGAAAAATAACCCAACTTTTTGTTTAGCTGTGGGTGGGTGTAATTCATAGACCAGAAACATAACAGTCAAGTATACAAAAGGTCTAGACTAAAGCTAAACACATTTAGACTATGTCTAATTTGTTTAATGAGATTATCATAAAAAAATGCTCTGCTGTGACAATTGATCTGAAAAGGAAAACTGGCTGTAGAAGAAGAGTTTAAACTAATGCACCCCTGGCAATAGCAATAATAATTCTGTGTTGCATTATGAATTGATACATTTCAAGCACAACGACACATACAATTAAGCTTTTGTAGCTCCCTGAATCATTTGTGTTCACAACATACTTGTGAAGAGTATTCTTTTACTGCAGTTGTGATGACTGCAGTCATCTGATGTGAATTCTGGGTTCCATTCAACTCATTTCTTTCTAATGGGAAGAATGCAATAAAACACCACTCGGAATGGGACAACTCTGATTGTGTAAAATGTGTGATACCACATTCATTGTAAGCAAATAAAATGCATCACTGAATCAAAGTTCCTAAACTCCATGATGATAAAACCTGCCAACATTTGCATGAACAGGTGTGTAAAACACGGTAAATGATCCTCTCTGATGATAATCGTTCACCTGCAGAACAAATTCTAGCACTGCGCAGCATCATTTATGTTCTGCAGCTTGGTTAATGGGAGAATTCTGTGTTGACAATCGAAAACCAAACGACAGCATTGCCAGGCTGTGGAACACCTTTATAGTCAGAAATATTCCACTTCCGACTTTGAACTGAATTGCCTCTTAGTCATCTGGAAGACTTGTGTACTAGTGGCAGCTGTTTAATACAATATCTACATGGCTAATAATACTGGTATTACATAGTATTCATTTTTTCAGAAAAAATATTACATGAACAGAACCCCACTTGCAATTGTCTGTCAAAAAATAAACCAATTAATGTAAGTGTATTTCATAGCCTACTACTTTAATAGCTAAGACACTAAGTTGTTAGTAAACTTAACTTAAATATAATTTAATATTTGTATATATTATTCTTGTTCTTTAAACACATACTAGGTTCCTTTTTAGGTATTAATATTATACTTGAAATAAACTGCATTTCAAGTAGACCTGAAGTTAACTCATATGTACACTTACAGTGAATTAATGCCAATGATTTATATTTTACATAAAAAGTTCTAATTAGTCTTGTTTCACCTTTTCTTGAGGATGCTAAGCAAACATGGCACTGCTAACCCGATTCTCCCCTACACTTGAAGCGGCATATATCAAAAACACTGTGGTTTGAGATTTCCATTTCCTCAGAGAAATGTCATGCCATGGAGAAACTGGGATGACCAGAAAAATCCCCCAGTCAAGTCTGTGATTTGCTTTCATCTTGTGCCACTATCTCAGCTGGGTGCCTGTAAATCTGCTCAAGCCAGATGACCTCAAGCTAACATTATGCTCAGGTCCTGCACACATTTCAGCATAAGGCAAGAGATGAAGGTTCTCCTGTCATTGGTAGCATAAGATGAATTCTTAATTCATGAGGCAGGAGAGGTGCAGAAATTGAGTCGAAAACATAAAAATTCACTAGAAATAAAACATGATCTGTAATCTTTACTAGCCAAATACTCCCACTGCCTCATGTAATGTGCTTATTAAAAGACCACAAACAAGCTGATAAATGTTTATCAGTGTAAACAAGCGTGTTGGGCTACATCATATTATGCCTGCAGAATGAGAATGTAAGGTGACAGTGTAATATTTCATGACATTTAAAGAGATAGCTCATCCAAAAAATGAATATTCTGTCATAATTTTCTCACTCTCAAGCTGTTCCAAATCTATATGAATACAATTCATCTGACAAAGATATTTTGAAAAATGTTGGTAACCAAACATTTGCTGGTCCCCATCGACTTCCACTGTAATTTTTCTTCTTCTTTTGTCATAGGGAAGTCAGTGGAGACCATCAGCTGTTTGGTTACCCATATTTTTCAAAATATCTTATTTTGTGTTCAACAGAAGAAAGAAACTCATACAGGTTTGAAACAACTTGAGGGTGATTATAAATGATGACTGAATTTTCATTTTTGGATGAACTATCCCTTTAAAAGACGAGCGTACTTGTATTCAGCAACCTGGAGAAACGTTTTCAGATGTTAGTGGTGCACCTGTGCGTCTTTTCTTTCTGAAATATTTTCATTTCCACCTCATCTTACAAAATACACAGTGTTGGCAAAACAAGCAGCGTGAACAAACCTTGCTCTCTTTTGACTCTGTCTCTATTTTCCATTTATCTAGTTCTCTCTGTCTCTCTGGCGTTCTCTCCCCTGTGTGACAGTGAATGTGTGTTTTCAGCCCTAATTGGTTAAGGGTCTGAAGTGAAATTGGCTCGTTCACTGTCCTCTCTCAATGGAGGGAGACTGGGCGACTCTCAGCAGAGTAAATTGTGCATGGAGGGAGTGTAATTGGGCCGTTAGGGCTGGAGCATTCTATAATAGCACACAACTCCGACGGTCACACTGTGTACAAACATTGCTGGATAAATGATTCTTTTCAATCACGCTGAGACGTCACAATGAATTATTTCAGCCACCATTCAGGAGAGTGTTGTGTGGAATTTACTTTCACTAGCTGGACTGGTCTGCACAAAAAGAAGAATAAAATCATTCTTTCTAGCTGGGTGAAAAATTGACACCAGTCGATGTGTTCACGGACAGACTTTTGAATACCTGTGTGAAGTCTGGACCAGTTTTCAGCTTAGTCTGACAAATACAGTGAAACAACAGGAAAAGCAAACAATCGGTGCTCTTTTTTTTTTTACTAAAGTGTTAAATGCTCATTTAAAATCAAATAGATATAATAGACATGAATAAAACAACTAATTTAATTTACACACAGTTTCAGTTTGTGACCGACTATACAAAATGCCATTTTACGTATTTTTGCAGTCGTCTAATACTAAAGTCTAATTAATTATTAAGCTCAGGTGAGCTTTATTTGTCACATACACAATTATACAGAGTATAACCAGCAGTGAAATGTGTTCTCTGCATTTAACCCATCCAATCCACACACTGGAGCAGCAGTGCCGAACTGCGCGCCGGGAGCAGAGATCGGCCTTGCTCAAGGGTCTCACCTCAGTCGTGGACACAATTCCTGCCGGAGCCGAATTCTCAACCCCACAACCTCAGGTTACAAGTGCGACGCTCTATCCGTTAGAGCCACGACTGCCCCCCATAATAATACTAAATAGTTCTAATACTAAAACAAAAATAAATAAATACATAACTTAATACTTTGAAACTGATTTTTTCATTTTTTAAGATTAAGTATAAAAATATGTCAGACGTATTCAATTATATATTTTTAACAAAATGTTAACATTTCCTTAGTAGTAAAAATAAAATTATCAGTGACAATAAAATTATGCACTTATCTTGAGAATGAGAAGTAGATACACACACCCCCACAATAAAGACATTCAATTTCACATTCAGCAGAATAAGTGGTAAAACAACAGCCTGCTGTTTTGAAAATCATCACAGAGGTTGCAGGGACTCACAGATAGCCCGAGAAGCGTAAAAAATTCTCATAGCGCTGTGCACATACTTTCCACCATAAAAGCACATTCTTATCTGGTGGGATGCATCTCTAATAAGAACCAAATATAACATGTAGAATCAAAATATTGCCACACTTCGATGCACTCGGCATCAACTCACATTGCCTCAATGTCAGTATCCACAGCGCCGCCCTGCGCATTTAATCATAACAGCAAGATTTAGATGGGAAACTGTATGGTTAAAAGTATGTGTACATGTAAACTGGGTGCTTATTTTTCAGCCCAGTACTGTTTTTGTCCACTCTCAGTTTGCTGGACAGTACCACACTAAAAGTTGCACGGCTAACATGATTTTGTGCAGCTATTAGGTGCAACAGCCAATTACAATATACATTTGAATGAATTAGAAGGGTATTCACATACTTTTGATCTTATACATCTCATTGGTGGCTACAGCAGGCCAGTGCTCCAAAGAAAATCAATCTATGATTACTCGTGCCACCAGCCAATCAGATTGGAGCTGCTACAGCTAAGTGTAAATCAGACAGCCAGTGAACAGACTGTGCACGTAACCTCTGAGATTCAGTTATTCTGTTGTAGTTGAATCTAGTTCAATTTGTGTTCAACATTTGCCCATATTACCTGTCCATGTGTTAAATGAATATGAATATTCATACTTGAATATGAACAATAAACAGATGGTGAGAAATCTAAAAAATAAAAATACCCAGGCTTGGTTGTGGACAATTTACGCTCACCAAAGGTTTGATATTTGGTTGGTTTGTCCCAAAAGGGAATCCATGGACTTTTTATTATTTTATATTATTTTTTTGAGAACATTTGGGGTCTAATGGTACATTGTTTGGTCCTTATGCACTCAGCAGATGTAGGCGTAATGCATCTGGGGCATTTTCTGGAATAGTTAATAGCCTGTACAGCAGATTTGAGAAGTTATATTATGGGTAAACACAATCTTGCTGTTAAGTACAAAAATACACCTAAGTATCCTGCAATGAAAGCAGTAAGTCACATTTTGAGAGTAGGAGCTTGGTCAAGGTCATCCAGGATTGTATTACGATGTGTTTGTTATTAGATGGTTCATTGCTATCAATAAACTCTTTGCACGGATCTTCTCCTTTGTATGTATTCACCCAGCGTATCCACATAATGACTCACTGTCACTCAACCCATCATCACAAAATGAGGGGAATGGATCCTTTTTCATTTTATATGAGCTAATTAATTTCTCCACTACACTTTCCACCGTGCTTGACTGTGTCTAGGATCGTGGCCAAGGACTTTGACCTTGCAGCTGTTGGAAATTTAATGGATTGTGAATGGCTCTCGACCGCCGCTCTGATGGGATGTCAAACTACCGTTAAACAATGTTAATGATACACTGGATATGATTCAGTGCCATGAAGGTCAAGGCTCATGTCATTATCTGGCCACATTACTGTTATTTTGATCTTTAATTGTCAAACTGTGACACAACCTCTTGTTTTAAATCCTTTGATATGTGTACTTGTGAATGAAGCAATGAATATATCGAATTGGGGTGCTATTATAGGGGGTGAATTATAGGTCAACACTCTCTTGTGAAAAAGAAGAGCAAGTAATTATATTAAATATGCAATTCTATTGTATCTGAAAAATGAAAAACTGTACTTGCAAATAATGCATTAATTAAATAAAAAGTACACAATCATGACTTATTTTATAAAAAAAAAAATGTTTTCAGTTGTTTGTTTACATTGTCATTGTTATATGTTGCATGTACATGTACATAATTATTACAAGCAACTAAACATAAATAAAACCCTAATCCAGTCCTAACCCTATGGAAAGTACATGTTGTTAAATAATATTACTCAGTACTTGAATGTATAATTACACTGTAACAAGCACACCTTTAAATAAAGTGTAAACCACTTAAGCATACTTGGTAATAATGGCAAATTTAAAGCTTAACATTTTGATTTAGTTGCAATTAATTTATTAACATGCATGTAAGTGTCCAGAAACATGACATTTGATTCACACTTAATTATACTTGAGTGTAATTGTCTTTCACAAGGACCATACATGCAACATTTCTGGATTTTTTGTTACCACACTAAAAACAATAAAATAAAAAACCATGCCTTCATACAAAAAAGTTAAACATTGATATAAATATTAACATAATTAATAATCAGTAACAAAATAAACAAAAAAGCAAATTACATGCATTAGAACAAATCATAATAAAAACAATAAAGCCACAAAGTACGTAAACTATTCAGGTAAACATTCAGAAACTGTAAAGTAAATACAAAACTAAGTTATAATATTAAAGTTAATTTGGCTTATGACTGGTTGTTGTCCCATTCACCTCAGACAGTGTGTTTAGATTAATATTTCGACTTCCCTAGTTGTTGGAGATGGTGGAGATAACTTTGTGTGTGCATAAAAGAAGGCAGAGAAAAGGCATTATTATGTGCAGACTGTCGCCTGACCTGACACTGCAGTCTAGCTGATGGCCATTCATTCTGACAACTTCAGGGCACACAAAAGAGCAAAAGAGTGAAAAAAACGAGATGGGCAAACAAAGTAACTGTCTGGAATGACAGAATACAATTTATAAAGGTAGAAGAATGCTTAGTGTTACTAAGATCTACTGCATGTGTGTCACAAACAGGGTGTAAAACGAACTCCCTGTACATGACAAATGTGAGTAAAAATTGACTTGGAGAGTAAATAACCTTTCAGAGAAAATATGAAATGCTTAAAACTCCATGTGGCGGCACATCTGTGGAATATTCCTCATAAAGCAAGCAAAACCATGTAAGAAACAAAATCACAATGGGTCTTCCTCACATTTTTATGGCAGGTGCCAATGACTAACAGCTCACAACTCAAAGTCTGTTTGACACCAACATGCAAGGAAACAAAACTATTTCATCCAGTTGTGATAAGGACAACCATGTATTTTGAATGAAATCCATGCCATTGGCAGGTGTGGGAAACTGAAGCCTGCTCAAAGATACAGCGTTAGGCAGATGTTCTTGTATCTAGTGTAGCCTTTTCAGATCCATGCAGAGCATTGTGTTTGAGGTGTTTGCTAATGTGATATGCTGCCCACATCCCAATGCCATTGACATTTGACTTGGACTGAACAAAACAGCGAAGTTCAGTGTTAAACAGTGCCAGATGGCCTAGAGCAAAACAACACAAACATGTTTGCTACAAAAACTGTGGCATGATCCCTTGGGGAGAAAGTTTTTTGGGGCACAATCAAAGTATGTAGCCGAGTTCTTTCTCTTTTCCCACTCATTCTTATGATTTATTCAGCAAGGCTGCGGAAAAATTAATTTTGGTGGAGAATGTTGAGACATTACAATCTTAAGCAGGGGGAAACCTTCTAAGTTTCTTTTTAGGAAATTAAGGGCCACTCTATATGTTTTTAACCCGCTTACTGGATGCAATTTGAGATGTAAGTGAAATATTGATCGGTGACAACTGACCACATCAATTCTTGACTAAATTAAGTGCCCAGATGCTTTTGTGATTCAGTCATTTTGATTTTAGCTCACTGGTGTGTGACTTTATTGCATCTGTTGTAAAAGAAAAAAAAAAATATTACATTAATTTTTAATGTCATACTAAAATGTCACACACTATTACACACAAGTTAATTTAGGGTCTACCTAGACAAATTACACTAGAGGAGACTAATTACTCTAGAGAATTTATGATAACTTAAGTGCTTAATATTTTAGACATTTTAATTAATACAACAGAAAATCCAGTGAAAAAAAAGATGTTCACCAATTAAATACGGAAGAAGGGGAATAAAATAAATAAACCATGGTTTTACTACAATTGTAAAATAGAGTAAAATAAATAATAATAAAAAAATAGATGCAAAAAAATATTGTAGTTAAACCATGGTAACCACAAATTGCTACACTAACCATAGTTTAACCATAGTATTTATAGTAAAACTGCAGTCATACAAATAATAATCAGCCTGGGGAAAAAAAACATGGTTTGTAATCCTTTAACATTTATCATTCTTAATTGGTTATATATAGTCAACATTTGAAGTGGATCAAAAAAGTTGTGGATCAAAGTTGTCATATAAGACAATAACGCATTTTGGTTTTAGATTTTAAGGAAACTTTGATGAAAGGTTTTGATCCACTTCAAATGTTGACTAGTGTAGATCTTCAATAGATGCAGATATTCTTCAGTATGGAATGATTGCACAAATGTCAAACGTCTTACTGTCAAATTTAGTTTGGCTGTGTGTGGAACATACAGTACATTTAAGTTATATAAAACAGCATATCAATGTTTTGCAGATTCCAGTTGTTTTACTAATGGCTGAATGTGAGAAAAATAAATCATAAATTGTGCAACTGTGGTCATTTGTCTTCTAGCAATTAAAAAAGCTGAAGAGACACTGGGAAAGCCAAATCCACTTGTAAAAAGTGACTAATGAGGGGAAAATAACTATGTGCACCTTTACAAACTGAGGGACAAATTACTTTCTGTGGTATTCATTAATGTTATGCCACAAATGCTGTCAATAGAGCTCGACTTGTATTGAACACTCATTTAATAAGTCTCAGTGACTCACTGTCTGCAGAACTTGAACTACAGCGACTTTCTGATTATTAGCTTCAACCATGACACCACCCCACCCTAAAACAAATTGTCATTCTTCACAGATCCATAAAATGAATATGCATACATGTGCACTGGAGACAGAGCTAGATATCCTCCCCTTGTGAAATTGTTAAATGGGTCAGCAAAGGGTGTAGCTTTACAGAAGTCTGATTAGCATGAATTTGCATCAATGAGTGATGAGCTAAAGGGAAATGTTCCTCTTGCTGTCTTTAAAGGGATTTTAGTGTCATGCATTAAGCCAAGCAACGTTAAAATCCATATTTTATGATTACTTATGGTGGCTGCATAAAAACATGTAAAAGCTTGTATAATACTTTATCTGCTGTATGCAGACTGTTAGCCGTATAATTTATGAGAATTGCTTTTTCATGGTTACATCTACTGTATATCCATGGTTAGTTAACAATCATGTTCTGCTGAGATTGACGTTACTGTCTAAAAATAATTTTTCACTGCATAAAAATAAGTGATAGTTTTCTTCTTTAAACTGTTTTATGATGTTAATCTGATCTAAACAAAACTTTTTGAAGCTTTAACCATCTCTTCTATCACAAATCATTAAGCATTTTTCTGAAATGTGACTGGCGTCTAATAATCCAACAAAAAATGCATTGTACAAAAATACAATAAAATAAATTAAAATGAACAACTGAAATTTGTAGCATGTGTACACTAGAGAATATTTGCATGAACAAGTTAATTACACCTATTTATAGCTGCTTCATAGCTGATGTCTTTTAAACCTAAGACAGAAGCAAGGAGGATGTCTGAAGTGTGTTGTCACGTTTTGTTTATTATAAGTCAGTCAAAGTAGAAACAGTCTTGAAATATCTGCCTAATACTTTCCCAGCTAGCAAAAATATGTTCAAAGAACAATATGGTAATGTCCCCCATTAAATAAAGAATTTATTTTATTCAGTTTGTTTATTACTCCTTGGTTATTCATAAAATGCAAGTCAGTAAGTGTCCGTATTTGACAATAAAAAAGCATATCAAGGAACACAAAATTAATAGACGTGGCTCCTAATAATATATTGAGGTCTTATGAAGTGAAACAGTCGATCTTTGCAAGAAACTGAACTGAGCGGAACTCCTTATTCGTTTGCATATTCGCACAATGACATAACGAATATGCAATTATATTAATAAAGCATAAAAAATGACATAAAATATGGACAATTTACATATAAACTGAATAAACTGGTCTTTATCAACTCACCTTTGTACATAAACAATGATAAACCATGAAAAATGTAATTTGGCGCCTTCATTTCAATGCTTGGTGCATGTATGCGCATATCACCGACTCATCGGTCTTCGGTCCGAGTCTGATTTGGTGAACTGTTTCAAAGCTTGAATTATTTAGGACCATGGATTTCAGCTGAAAATCTTCTTTACTGCTCTGCTGAAGAAGAAAAAAAGAGTCACCTACATCTTGGTTGGCCTGAGGGTGAGTAAATTAACAGCATTTTTTTCATTTTTGGGTGAACTAACCCTTTAAGTTTTCTTTAATGATTAAACAATCAAGTAGTAATGTTTAAAAAACATTAGATGAATGTCCAAAAAGGTTCCATGAATAATGTATTACGAAATGTTTTTGTGCTAATATTTTGAGAACATCATCAAAGATCAGATGACTTTGTACAAACATTCTTTTAAAGTCACTGAAGGAACGTTTGTTCATAACTTTGAGAGGACCTCGCCAGAAAATTTGCTAAAATTCTAAAAAACGTTCCCTGTTTGTTGGGTCTAGGTATTTCAATGTATTAAACCGACCCTCAATCTATAAAGGACACCAAACACAACATGAAGGTTAAACCATGATACTTTATAAATGTTTATACATGTTTATGAGTGCATACGCATGCACTATTTAAGGCACCAGGATTACAATCTGGTAGAGAAAAAAACTGAGCTGATGTTGCATTTCTAGCACGTTCTGATGATTCCCACAGAGACAAAACCTACATTTCTGAAGAAAGGCTATTTATGTTTGCTGTATTTGGCACTAACAGTGTATCTTATCACTGCTTAGAGTGTGACTGAGTTCTCCATGCACCAATTATGATTGCTCAGATACACTCCCAGCCGGTTAAAGGCACAGAGCCAGCACAACTGGCAGAGTTAGACTGTGTGTATGTGAAGTATTCTCCGCCAGTTTCATATAGTGAACATGTTCTAGGTGATGCTTCATAATGCTTCATTTTGGCGTAAACAGCAGTGAAGTTGGGTGCCTTCCAAACAGCAACTGCCTAGATGCTCATGCATGGCTCAAAAACACAAAACACAACAACATGACCTAATTTCAACATTCTCATCTAGTTTTATATTATACTTCTTCCCAGGGGAACAAATATTCATCACAACCTCAAACCCATTTGTGAGGAATAAAGAGATATAGCAAAGGTCAGCTGCCTTGCGTGCTGCACTCTAAAGCTAGTGAGCCACTTACAATTTTCCCACTTGCACAATTTTTCCATTTTCATTCATAGTTTGGCAGAGATCAGCCATATTGACATTTAATATTACCCACGACCCAACAAAAATTATCTGGACCAAACATTTTCCTCTGCAAAAGCACATATCACAGATGCTACAGTTAGACACCAATTGTCATTCATGATGATTCTGTAGCCAATATTTTTTCATTAGACTTGTTTATGGTCCAGTGGTTCTCCAGCATCACATTTGTGCTTTCATCATATCTGAGCTCTGGTTTCACATGTAATACAGCCCTCTGGTTTTGAACGTGTTTTTGCAAATGATACAACAGTAGCAATGACAAAAACTTCCCATTACATACAATTTACTTATAAATTCAAGAAGAACACTAGTGACAGTAAAACAACTTTTATTCCTTTTTACACAAACTATGGTTACAGGAAAAGATTACCAATAATACACATTACTATCATGACCACAAAATAGTTTTAGCATAGTGCATGATTTTAACCTAATACTTTTTGATGACCTAATTATTTTTTTCTGACATAGTAAACTTGCACATGCTAGTTTGCAGTCGGCTGTAGTCTGTGAAGCATGTTCAACACAGCCTTTTTGGTCCAGACACAGCCGACGTGAGGCGACAACACGGGTGCCAGTTGTTTTAGCTTTGTGCAGTTGTGGCTTTTGTTGTCGCTAGTTCTTTGAGGTTAGCTTGGCGGGTCCCAGCCTTTAGCGCTACTCACTGGACATTACATTTTCAAACTGAAACACATACAACAATGTAATAAAACATTTCCAGTTTTATGTTGATCTGTTTTAGACTAAAATTGTATGTGCTTTTATCACCTCTTATTTGAGAAAGTGTTGCAAAACATGCAAGAAACATTAAATATAATTTTGAAGAAAACCCACCACGGCCATGCTTCTCCAATGAGCCTGGATTGAGTAACAGTGTAGTAATTAATAAATGAGAAAAAATTCAATTAGCAAGCTTTTTTCCCCTTTTCTTTAGTTTAAAATTGGTTTAATTGCCATTCAAAGCAACTGAAGACATATTGACAAGTTTAACAGATTTTAGATCAGCATGAGACGAAAATGGTCCAGCTTTGCATTACAATGGGCTCGTCTAGACTTTCTCTCACATTAAGCAGAGGGTGTGTTTGCTTGTTCATACTGATAAGACACACTGCTGTTTCACCTTTGTCACTCTGATCATTAAATCCCTCCATCCAAGATGAGGCTGAGAAATCAGAGTGACAGGATTAATTTACAACTGGACAGATTTAAAGCTTGAGAGTGGATTACAATTATCGATTCCTTCTCTCTAAAACAACATTGCTGGTTTTCCTCTGGCTTAATAGTTTCAAGCAAATAAATACTGGCTTTTTTCACATGAGTTCAAGTACAGCTGTGGAAAGCTATTTTGGTTGACACTGAAGACATTGAAGGCTATTTATTTATTTATCTTCATTCTCAGAAAGTCTTGCTCATAAAATGCCTCTATAATACTTCCAGCTCATAAACGCTGGCGCTGCAGTGAGACCCCTGGAGATAGATCTTACCATGGCACATCTCAGCAAAGAAGACCGTGAAGAGACGTTAGAACATAGGTCTGTATGTGTATATGGGACTTGCTGATAGCTTTACAATACTAACCTCGACATGTTATTTGACAGATTTAACTTGCTTGCTTACAGTGTTACCTGTAATGTTTGTAATAATCACTTCACAAGAAAGCCACATTACTGTAAGACAGTTGCTCTTTCAAAGGGCTTCAAACATATTTCAGTTACTTACAAGTATAAAAATGTTAACTTAATATTTAAAAATGACTGGAACATGGAAACAAACAAACAAACAAACACATCTGGGATCCCATTGTGGTTCCCACTGTCTTGAAAAAAACCTAGATAAAAGATAATCTAATTTAAAGTATAATTTCTAGACCAGGAAAACTCATGTAAATTATCAAAATATAATAATTTAATATACATTTTATATACATTTGAATAATTATGCCAAGCTCAAATCTTTAAATTGTGAGTTGTCAATATAGTTCCTGTTCCTTGTTCAGTTTGTTTATAATTTAAATAGCCTAAACCCCCCTCATGACACAATGCTGTAATACACAAATAGTATTTGTGCTTAACATGCATGATATAACTTATTCCATATTCCTGAGACTTGCATAAACTCTCCAATGAATTTGCACATATGACATGATGAACCCCAAGTGTTTTTGAAGCCTGTCCTGGAGGTGTGTTAAACGAGGGGGACATTAAAATTGTGCAGTGCTGAAGGGCCTCCAGGATGTGTTTGAAAACCCCAAGCAGTGCTTTTCAAAGCTCTCATTTTGGATTTCATGGATGACACACACAACTCAAGTCTTGCAGACTCGTCTAATGAGCTGCTGAGTTGAATCAGGTGTGTTAAGTAAGGAAGACATCCTAAATGTGCAGTGTGGGGGTCTCCAGGTCAGCTTTTAGAAGCACTGTCCTATAGCACTACACTGCTAAAAATAGAGCCCCTTACTGCTCTATATGCTAGTGCGCTTCTAAATGTTGCCAGATTAGCTTTTAGCAGATAAAGGCATTTCCAATTTCAGTCTTTTTGTTCAGGGAAAATTTAATAAAAGTATTAAAGCTTAATCTATTTTTTAAGTTGTAATTACTAATGTTGTAATATCATGTTCAACTGCTTTGCTGTTGGAGGTAAAACGTAACCATGAAAAATAATTCTGAAAATGAATAATTAGCTTCCATTCACTACAGAAACTTTCTACTTCTCTGTTGTAATAATAGGTAATGACTAACTCCAATGTTCCCAGTCATAATTGGCATTTTTTGTCCAATCAAATGCTGTTTAGAATTAAAATGTCCCTCCCCCTTCAACTAACCAGTCATGTTTCACAGCTGTGACTTAAAGCATGTTGGCCATTTGCATAACATGGATACACTCATTGGTGTACTGCTGAAAATTAGGTACTCAAAGGGGTTTTTAACAGCTATGTATGGTGTACAAGAACCAATTAGGAATCTCAAAATAATCTTAAAATACTTCAATTCCACTACAGGAGCCTTTAGAGTGAACAAAGTTTTTGTTTACAAAATGTATAATTGTCACGGATCGGTCTGTCCTTCTCCCTCTCCAAGCACTACACACGCCCTCACCTGGGTTCACCTGAGCCGTGATTGAGCACACCTGCACTCCATCATAATCACTCACACCTGACCTCCATCAGGGAATCCTCCTCACCTGTTGCTACCAAGCAAGCTCTCTATAAAACTACACTCATTCCAAACACTCATTGTGTGGTCTTGAGGTTACAAGCTCTTCATCTGTTTCATCACGTACTTGCTGGATCACCGTTGCTCTGTGGATGTCTTCCTCCAGTGGAGTCTACTAAAGGGAGAGATAAGGACTACTAATTCCTCAGTTTATAGAGCTTCATTTATTTCTGTGTTATTGCACTTACTTGTTGAGGTTGCTTTCAGTTTGTTGAATAAAGAAGCTCTTACTTTACTCCTCCTCGTATGCCTCTCCATCCAGTGTGTGACAATAATGGGAAATATATCCTCACAGGACAGAAAATGATTGCTAACTTTACAATTTTAGAACGGTTTTTAATGTTAGTTACAGTAAATTGCAGTGATCCTGTGTACAAACATTTGAACTTCAATAGGGTTCTATCCATATAAACAGACAGAGAAGATGATGCATATGTTGTGTGTTGCTTTTATCAGCCTTAATTGTTTTGGAAAGCTCAAAAGATCCAACATCCAGGATTGTTTTAGATCTCGCTTTTCTCTTCTGAACTATTACTAATCAGACTGAAGCTGTAATTTATTATGGACCATAGCCCTCGCAAGTAGAGTGAAGTTCATTCTTAGACTAAGCTTAATCTGTATCAAGCAAATAAAGCCAGTGTCTCATTAAAAAGAGTGACATTACAAGAAACAAATGACAACAAGGGTCCAATGAGAGCCTCTATTGAACACTTTTGTATGTAACCCCTCCCAAAAAAAAAAAAATTGGTGTCTCTCTTTTTTGGACCACCTACTACGGCCAACTATTAGAAAATAATCAAACAATGGTTTTGTCAAGCTGTGATTTAAACTAATATATATTGACTATTTGAATATTAGGACAAGCCAGACACAGAATGAGGAGACAGACAACTTGTAGGACAGATAAATAAACAATATGATAATATTAATACCCTTTCAGCAAAAGAGCCAGACATATTTGAATTTACCTGCTCTTTAGTGACAAGCCAGCACACAGAATGAGGAGGAGACAGTTTGTTTTGGACTTTAAGGCCCTCACCACTGCATTTTTTTATATATCTTCCATATCTAGCAAATTACACATTTTGAAAGAACAAGACAAAAAAACGTGTCAATATTTAGCAGTTTAACCTTATTTTAAAGCTTATTTTGTGTTATTTAAAATATTTAAGCCATTTTGCAGCCCCCTTGGACGTTTTCCAAGACATCCTAGTTGAGAAGCACTTTGTCCTGATTTAAGCTAAAGAGCAAATTATGATATTTCAATTTGTGATACAGTTTTTGTCATATTTTGCTGCTTGAAAATATGCTTGTAAAATGTAAGCTTAAAACCAACAATTTTGGTCTTGCCATTTTCAAACAGATTGGACCTCTATTTGCATATCTATTACCTAGATAGAAAACAGCTGCCTGGATGTGTTGCTTGGGTGGAAGTACCCAGTCTTTGCTCAGGGGCATTCAGTTCCTTTTAACTCAGTTACCTGAGCTGCAAATGCCTTTGACTAATTACTCTGAAGCTGCAGCAAAATTATGTTATGGCAACACCAAAAGAACATCCACAGTCTCAAACCCTTACAGTAATTATCCTGAGCTTCAATGTATTTTTTTTCTAATGAGTTGATGCAGAGGTATCCAGGCCTGCTCCTGAAGAGTTTAGCTTCAACTTGCCCCAACACACCTAGCTGGAAGTTTCTAGTAAGCCAAGACTATGGGATCCCCATGGGTCTTTAAAATGACAGCCATTGAAAGAACAGCCTTGACTAGCTGTTTCAGATGGGGATGAGCTAAACTCTGCAGCATAGTGGCCCTCCGGGAGCAGGATTGGACACCACTGATTTAATGAGTTGAATCAGATGTGTTTGATTAGGACTGGGTTTCTCAACTCTGGCCCTTGAGGTCCTGAAGAGTCAGCCCTAATCAACCACATCTGAAAAAGCTAATCAATGTCTTCTGGGATACAATAAAGTTGTAGGCAGGTGAGTTTGGTAGGAATCGGAGCTAAACTGGAAATTGAGGGTCACATTTGAGAAACCCTTTAATGGAAGAGCTGCAAAAACAACATTGAGAAACACTGTGTTAGTATTTTTGAATAGTTGTTAATGGTTAAAAAAAGATTAAAAATATTATTTGCTTTCTACAGAGTTCTTACAATTCCTTGTGCAATCTTCCTCAGACTTTTAGGGAATGAACGTTCTTGGTTTGACTGTAGATGAGGAAAAAAAAAACCTTTTCGAACCTCTCAACCATACAAAAGGTCAAAGCTAATTTCTTTTCCCACCACCCTGTGATCATTCATTCTCAGTTATTATGTCGTAATGAAAGTCTAGCTTCCGCCTGGAGCTCATTTTTACTCCGGTATATTCACCGTACGGGTCAATGCAAGCCCCATCCTTGTTTCATTAGAATTTGTAATCAGTAACATATTCATCATGATGATTGATGTGTTCAATATGGCAGGAGGGAATTTGCTTTTTTCTTTCTTATTACTACTAAGTAATCTCCATCATATGCCTCACACACAGGACCAAGCTATAAAATAATGACTAAATGACAATATGTGTTGACATTTACATCTGTTTTCACGAATCAATAGCGTTCATATATTCTAAGATCTAATTAAGCTTATATGTGCCAGTGTTGTGAGTTTAGTGTGAGTATGGAGCCATTAGTTTCGCTGTAAGGTTTTGTTTGAATCAGTTTAATGGGATAGTTCTCACAAAATAAAAAATCTGTCTTAATTTCTGTGCATTTCTGTCATTTTTATGCAATTTCATAGAATTCAGAAGATTTTAAGCTTCAAAAAGGACACAGAAACACCTTATGTATTATAACAGTGACCCATAAAACATCTGAGGCCATCCCAATTTGTATTTTTTTTCTGCATAGTTAGTTACCTTCAAGGGTCAAGAAAGTACATTTTAAGTCTTAAAATGCATTTTATGTGAATGCAAAATGTAACTTTTAAAATATCCTATGAATACATGGAACTCTAAATGGTCATTTAAATGCAATCTGCTTGCAATCACATTATTTATTACACAACACAAGCTTATTGGCCAATGCTGATTCTGCAGCCAGCAAGATTACTTGCTCAATTTTAGCCTGGTTCAGTTCATTGTAAGCTGGTCCTGCAGTGTGCTATCATTTTTTTTTCTGAATCCCTCCTCCTCCCCAGCTCAACCTGTTTAAATCTAAATATAAGATAAATATTTTAACATCTATGTTAGCAATATTTGTGGATTTTTTATGCATTTTTTTTTGGGGGGGGGTATATTTTGAAATGTATTTAAATATCTGAAAATATGTTTGCAGTATGCGATACAATAGCTTTGTGTGGGAATTTCAGTGAATCGTTGATCTGGTCTGAATGATTAGTTAATGATCCAGTTACTGCAGTTAACAGTGCACTGGAGGGGAAGGTTATCAGTAAAATCGACTGAATATTGAAAGTAAGTATTATTATCATATGGCCTTGGAAGACCTGGGATATAGTGCACTGCTTCCATATGAACCACACACATTGCCATTTTTTGTAGGTTGAAAGCTTCAGTCTCCCTGTTCATTATTTTTGGGTCAAGCAGCGCAGTGTTCAGATTTTCTCATTTTGTGCTCCACAGAAGAAAGAAAGCCATACGGGTTTGGAACGGCATGATGGTGAGTAAATGATGACAGAACTATTCCTTTCATTTGTTCCACTATCCTATGAATACATAATCACATTAACTCAACAATTCTGTCTTTCTGCCCTCCCACACTGTCATAATTCTGAAGTGTTCTGAAAGCAGGGCTAATGTTTTCAGCCCTCTCAAAATAAAGATCTGTCTACATGTTAGTGCTAAAACATCAATAAAACAAATGGATCTGTCGTTCTCAGTGCAAAGATAGCGGCAATAGGCACCTTCAAGGTTTATGTAAGAATTATTAGATTGATGCCTGAACTGCATGTGTGTGTGTTCCTCTCACAGAGAAACCCATGCTAAAGAATGACTGTTTAAAACAGATAAATAAAGCAGAGCCCATGGGCGTACTTCAGTGGCTCTAATAAAAGCACAGTGTATAATTGAATTCATCAGGATTGCTCTCAGAGCAATAGGAGAAACTGTTATTTAAAATGATGTTGATAGTGAGCGTTTGGCAGTGCCTGTGACAGATCACTCTGCTTTAGTTCATGTGAAGAGTCCAAAATTAGCACTTAGACAGTTTAATTTCCTGTTGAAACAAGAATTTGGGCCAGGACATTTTGAAGGGCTCATCCCTTAAAAAAAAAATTGCCAGTATACTTATTGTCCAATTCCATTCATTATCAATTTTTGGAATGATGCATGTACTTTCCAGGAAGGTCAGAAATGTTCATGCCATTACTTTTTGGCCCTCTTGTTAAAGTGGAATTGCATGGACTGTGTTATTACTAATTGGATTTCATCTGAATAAAAGCTTGCAATGAGGCAGACTGTAATGTGTGCTGGAATCCGCGTACAGTGGCTCCATAGAGTAAGGCTGTAATCCAGTATTACAGTCATTGTAAAATGCAGTCCAGTGAACAATCCAAAAAAATAAACTCCTGCACAAAAGCAAGAGAGCATAAGCAAGAAAATAAAGGTTAAAAGCACAAAAATAAATGTGTGATGACTCAGAACAGGAAAACAGATGATGGAAATTATGGTAAAACAGTTTATTGCTTGTAAACTCATAGATAGATTTTCTAAAAGTTTAGTATCAAAATGATGATGATTGTTTTCCAAAGTATTGAGTCATAACAGCAGTATTCTTGAGATATTGCTGAACCAAATGAACATGCTGGAGTTATCAGCCTTGGGACACACTCTGCAGTCTCCAATAATCAACTTATATGCGTAGAAAAGACTTTCATTATTCACTTTTGACTAGAAGCTCTTTATTGAAATTAATTTAATAACTGAACTGGTCCTGTGAAGCTTATGTTGCATAGATGCCACAGAAAGCGGCGTATTCCTACAGAATGTGCTTTCAAGCTCATCGTGCTCAATGCAGTGTGATTTAGTGATAACCTAGAGATGAAAGGAGCCGTCGCAGCACCCAATGAGCGTGACAACAAACTTAGAGAGCTGCTAACTGGATTGATATGGAAAAGCAGTAGTGTTCTACTTGGGCCAGTACTGCCAATTTAACCATGTTCCCAGAGAAACAGCGGCACTGAGCTTCCCCTGCAGTCTTTGTGTCATTTAAATGCTCTTTACTCACCATAATTCTCACCAAAGAGTGCAGGAAAGACAAAAAATCCCTTCTAGCTAGTAACCTCTGGTGACCTTGTTCACTCGAGATGGGATTCTGGTACCTGAATAATTCCATTTTAGATCATTTAGTTCTTGAAGAGGATGGATGGATGGTTGGATGGACGTATGGATGGAGTTTGGATGGGTGGGTGGATGGGAAAATCTCACAAACAACATTTGGTTCTAGCACTGTACAGTATTTGTTTAAAAATGGAAAAGATTTTGAATAAGGAGTCATTATTCGGTCCCAACTCTATTATTTAAAAAAAATTCTTCACTAAGGAGTTAAGTCACTAAATATAGCAGCAAGGCAGTTGATGTACTGCCTAAGGCAGGAATCTTTTGAGACTAAGGCCGAGTTCAAATGGAATTGGTCTAGGGACTGTCATCAGCCTTGAGAAATATAAACCTGCTTGGTGGAGGTTGTAATGTGAAGACATATTCATATTTATATTCATACTGGACAAATGTTAATGAAAGCAAAGGCTGGTATCTTAATGTAATAGCAGCAGAGCATCAGTATGTGTGGATAACCTCTCATTAGCATGAGCCGTTTCTATGGCTATCCAAGGAACAGCTGCTGTTGGAAATGCAGCACCATCTGGCCTCCTGTACACAGGTCACAAAGTTTGCAAAACTAGTTCTGTCTCATCATTTGTATGGCACTTTTTATAAAGTATTTTGTGAAACATTCTAGAAAATTCAGCATGGTTAAAAGATGCTGTTTTCAGACAGTGAAGGTTGGTTCAGATGTACTTTAGACTTGCATAGTGTAGTTTATATAAATGTTCAGTTAGAACAGGGGTGTCAAACTCAAGGCCCGTGGGCATATTCCGGCCCGCCGCATCATTTTATGAGGCCAGCGAGAGCATATGATTGTCTTAAAAAAAAAAAACACCTATGCTATTGTAGCGCGTTATAGCCTGCAAGAGCCCATCAAATGCATGAGCGCAAATCTCTCTGCTCGCAGGATTCCCATTCATTCACTCTCACAGAAAACGGACGCGCTCTCTATTGGTCAGACATTAGCCTACATGTGTGCACTCAAAAATGATCTCTTCTGAATTTAATGTTGCCATTTAGTGGGCATGCACCGGCAGAAACATAAATTGGCGCATATGCCAACGAATGTAAATCAGTATTTACACAGCATAACAGTATACATTTACCTATCTGTCTCACACGTATCCCGCATTGTCCAGTAAAATCACATCTACTGTCCTGAAACAGATTTATAGCCAGGTGGTCACCCTAGCGCAGAGTAGTACAAATAATTTGAATCAGTACATTTTTACGAAAGAAAATAAAACGTTATAAAACTGAAAAGTAACTCATGGAATATCTAAGGATCCAGAAAGTGAATGCATTCAAACAGTTAGTTCAAAACCACTCTAATGCAGAGAAAACAGCCGATTTCATCAGAGATGACGGACATAACAGTAGGCCACTCACGTACAGATGTCAGTAAAACATAATTTGGCTTAAAATCACTAGTGGTTTATACTGGATGCTGGCTGAAGGTGTTTTAGAATCTGCAGTAGTCAATGATTTAGTAATGGAACAGTCAGGTCAAGGTAGCTCGTTTAGTGGTCTTTTGGCGTCCCCCCTGTGTTCATGTTTGTATCGCAGATTGACTTGTGCTGTAAACTACTAAATGTAACTACTGTAATGTAGAAATGTTCATTTTCTGTGAAGCTGCTTTGCAACAGTGTATCATGACAAGCGCTATACAAATAAATGTGAATTGAATTGCAAACAATTATTAATTGATTTATTGTTGCACCATATACATTCATTGCGAATTATGAAAATTAAAAAGTAATTTTTAGTACTTTAGTTTGCATTTATTTATGGGTGAGCGAGTGGGGTTGAGTATGGCCACTTCTTTTTTCTACTTTAAGCATTGATTGCATATAATATGCATGCCAAATGTGTGTGTATAAATCGCACGCCAAATAGAAACAAAAAAATGTGTTTTTGATATGCATTTTCATGAGACCGGGCTTATTTGTTTTATCTTAAATGCCATATCTGTCACACATTTTTAGCAGCGCATAATTATTTATTGTAGCAAAAATGTAACAAAAACGTTTTTAACAAAGTTTATGTACATTTGACAAAGTTTATCTACACAAAGAGGCATTTATTTAACAATATGTTAAGGAGGTAACGTTTGTACAGTCTTACAGTCACAACCGGCCCTTTGATGGCAGGCATAATGTTGAAGTGGCCCTCAGTGAAAATGAGTTTAACAGCCCTGAGTTAGAAACTACAACAGGAAGGTTTGTCACGTCGAACTTTGGATGTTTTATCTTGACGTCTGAAGGTTATATGACTTGTATGTCATTTAAATACTCAGGTTGAAGAGATATTTTAACTTTAAACCGACCCGACATCACATGGAAATGTAAATACTTAATGAGGTGGCAATTTCATATGAATTAGTACAATCTGAACCATAGAAAACAGTATTTTGGAAAAAAAAATGAGTGTGTTGGTTTAAACGGGTGTAGGATAGATGGTTGCTATTTCTGGTTACTAGTATTTCCAGTGTTGCATCTTCAACTTCACCTTCAAAAGCAATACTACTTTTAAAACAATGGACTAGTTGGATGCATTTGGAACATGTATCTTTAGTCAACTAAGAGTGTACATTAGCAGCTTTCTACAATAACAGTATGTTAGCTTTGTTAAGCCAGAATAATATGTTTAGTCTCATTTAAATGTCGGATATAGACATGACTAATTCATGGAACATTTTCATCCTGACCTTTCTCTCCCTAGTACTCGCAGATGTGTTCTTCCCCTTGATTAGCGCTAATTCATTGATTGAGAGTAATTGAATGTTTCTCTTGTCCCTCATCTCCACTGAGTTCAAGGCCAAACACATCATTAGGGGCACAGCTCTCCTGCCATGCCATTGCTGTAATTTTCTCTTTTTCCTCTCATAACCTCCCTCGCGCTTGCATTCAGCTAAAAAAAAACATTGACATTGTATGCCAGATTTAATGTTATTGATGCATATCGCATAAGAAAATGTTAATATACCAAATGGAAAAAAAAAATTAAGAGCTGTAGTGGTGGGAATTTTGTTTTTCCTTTTGTTTCTGTGAATAAAGGCTGAAATACACACTTTTTGAAGAGATTTATAGTAAATTTCTATCCCGATTTCCAGTCTGGGTGCGTCAAAATCTAAATTCAAATCCTGTCTGTGGATTTTTATCAGTTGGAGTTGACAGATTTCACAGAAAATCACATGTTTTTAGCTTCAGACTATGAATCTGTGCAGTCGGAGAATATCAATATAATTTTGAGCCAGTTTTTAAAATGCATTTTGTTTTCATTTGCCATGTGTCTTCTATCAACATGGTGCTTGTTTCTGCATGAGTATGTTTGTCAGGGTTCTGTCACTTCGGTCTGGTGTCATTTATAAGTTTTGACAGAGCCCTGACTCCCGTCATGTCCTGTTTTCAAGTGAGTGTGGCTTCGAGTGTCTAGTCTGCGTGCCTTGTTTCATGTTGGAGCCTGGTGTTCAGATCCTGGCACTCATGTCTTGAGTTTCGGTTTCGTGTCGGGGTTCAGACACTCACGCTCCATGTTCTGACTCGTTGTGTGAGCGTGCGGGCTCGAGTTCGCTCGACCGTGTGCTCTCCTGTCCACGTGTCTTGTGGTGTGCACACAGTTCCTGTTTTTATCGGCTGCGTGCATTCGTGTTATGTCTTGTGCTGTGTGGCACGCAGCTTGTGTATTTTATTGGCTTCGTGCTTTCATGTGGTCATGTCTTGTGTGAACACGTGGCTTATGATTATTCTCATTAGCTGTGTGTTCATGTCCTGTTTTGCACATGGTTGGTGATTTGTTTTGCTGGCCATGTGCTGGTGTTTTTGTTTTGAGTGAGCACATGGCTTTTGTCTTAGTTTTCTGTGTGCCATGTGCTCTCATGTCAATTGTCTTGACCCCACCCATCTTGTCACCTGATCATTGGTTAATTTGCCCCACCTGTCTTCCCTCGTAGCTCCCTTAATAATCTCTTGTGCTTGCAGTCCTGTGCCAGTTCGTCATTGATATTACCCTGGTGGTACTGTCCTGCCCTGACCTGAACTTCCGTGTTCTGTATTTTGTTTTATTTTTTATTAAATAAAGCCCATTCTTCTGCATTGAGTCCTCGCCTTATCCCAACCCTAACAATGTTATGCACAACTATGGTAGAGTTTTTCCTCACTCATTTAGTGTATGATGATTTTTCCCTGTAACCATTTACAAAGACTGTATGCCCAGGTAACAAATTTAGGTTATAAACATTGTTTAGAAATGTTTCTAAAATATTGAAATGTCCAGTTCTCTTGTCGTGATTATAATGTTATTTAAGGGTTACAAAAGTGTTTATTACATTGTTTTAGTAACTTATATACTAAATATGTTTATGAAAGTTTATTGTTTTGCATTCTGAGAATGTTGATGTGTTTAGAACGTTATATAAAGAATAAAGAAATGTTTCTTAAAATGTTTATGAAGTACAAAGACTTGGACAGTTCAAAATAACAATGCTCTTTGACTTCTGGGAATCACCCCACTGTCAAAACAAAGAAAATGAGAAACGATGGTTTGCTGGAAGATCTTCTAACTGTCCGATCTTGCTGCAGCATGATCTGCTTTGATATGGTGTTTATCAGTAACCGTTATTTCTCAAACCATCAGATTCATCCATACAAAAGAGCAGTGTCAAAGCACATCGGTCATAAAAGAACTACAATACAAGTCACATGCAGTTTGATGTTTCTACCACAGATGGAGAGGCCAAAGTTCTGTAGTGCAACCACAGCAAAATCTTTACATTTACTGCATTCAGTGTAATTTGTGTGCTACAAAGTCAAGTCACCTTTATTTTTATAGCGCTTTTAACAATACAAATTGTGTCAAAGCAACTGCACAATATCAAAATTGGAAAATGGTGTATCACTAATGTAAAATGACAAGATTAAACCCCCATGTTTCAGTTAAAGGCATTTCATTATTGATGTGATGTCATCGTCCAGCTCAGTTCAGTTTAAATAGTATCTGTGCAATCAAGTCTGTGATATCGCTGGAAATGAAGTGTCCCCAACTAAGCAAGCCAGAGGCGACAACGGCAAGGAACCAAAACTCCATCTGTGACAGAACGGAGAAAAAACCTTGGGAGAAACCAGGCTCAGTCGGGGGCCAGTTCCCCTCTGGCCAGACGAACCAGTAGTTTGTTCCAACTGCAGCAAAGTCAGATTGTAAGGGCTCCACTGGTTCCAGTGGTCTTTTCCCGATGGCTGTCTAGGTGACGAGGTCCTCACTGGGGATCTGTCTCTGGGGCTCATCTAGGTGTCCTGGTCTCTGCTGACGTTCAGAGCTGTAGAGGTCGTCTCTAGGTGCTGATCCACCATCTGATCTGGATACGGACTGGATCTGGTGACTGCAGTGATCATCTGATCTGGATACGGACTGGATCTGGTGACTGCAGTGATCATCTGGGCTGGATAAGGACCGGATCGGGTGGCTACGGTGACCTCGGAATAAGAAAGAAAAAGACTAATATTAGCGTAGATGTCAATCTTCTTACGATGTAACAAGTACATTGTGTTTTATGGGAAGTGTTTCCGGTTCCGGTTGACCTAATTAATGCAGCCTAACAATCATTTAACGGATTTGAATATTAGGAGCGTATTAGTGTGTTAAGTGTACGTCAGGTTAAAGAGATGGGTCTTTAATCTAGATTTAAACTGACAGAGTGTGTCTGCCTCCCGAAAAGTGTTAGGTAGATTGTTCCAGAATTTGGAAACTAAATAGAAAAAGGATCTGCCGCCGGCAGTTGATTTTGATATTCTGGGTATTATCAAGTGGCCAGAGTTTTGAGATCGTAGCGGACGTGGAGGACTATATTGCGATAAGAGCTCGCTCAAGTACTGAGGAGCTTAGACATTCAGGGCTTTATAAGTAATTAACAAGATTTTAAAATCTATACGATGTTTAATAGGGAGCCAGTGCAGTGTTGACATAACCGGACTAATGTGGTCATACTTCCTGGTTCTAGTAAGAACTATAGCTGCTGCATTTTGGACCATCTGTAGTTTATAGCATATAAACTGTAGCATGCAGAACAACCACCTAATAAAGCATTACAATAATCTAACCTTGAGATCATAAACGCATTAATTAACATTTCTGCATTTGTCATTGAGAGCATAGGTCTCAGTTTAGATATATTTTTAAGATAAAAAAATGCAGTTTTACAAATGCTAGAAATGTGGCTGTCAAAGGAGAGATTGCTATCAAATAGCACACCTAGGTTCCTGACTGATGATGAAGAATCGACAGAGCAGCCATCAAGTGTTAGACAGTGTTCTAGGTTATTACTTGTGTGGTTTTTAGGTCCAATAATTAACACCTCTGTTTTTTCAGAATTTAGTAGTAAGAAATGATTCATCATCCAGTTTTTTATATCGACTTTGTATTCCATAAGTTTCTCAATTTGGTGTGTTTCACCGGACCATGAAGAAATATAGAGCTGAGTATCATCAGCATAACAGTGAAAGCTAACCCCATGTTTCCTGATGATATTTCCCAAGTGTAATATGTAAAGCGTGAAAAGTAACGGCCCTAGTACTGAGCCTTGAGGTATCTCCATACTGCACTTGTGATCGATATGATACCTCTTCATTCACTGCTACGAATTGATGGCAGTCAGATAAGTACGATTTGAACCATGCTAATGCACTTCCACTAATGCCAACAGAGTTTTTAAGTCTATTCAAAAGAATGTTGTGATCGATAGTGTCGAACGCAGCGCTAAGATCCAGGAGCACTAATAGAGAGATACAACCATGATAAGAACAGATGTTTTACTCTAATGAGAGCAGTCTCAGTATTATGAGATGGTCTAAATCCTGACTGGAAATCCTCACATATATATTTTTTCTCTAAGAAGGAATATAATTGTGAGGATGCTACCTTTTCTAGTATCTTTGACAGAAAAGGGAGATTCGAGATTGGTCTGTAATTAACTAGATCTTTGGGGTCAAGTTGTATTTTTTTAATGAGAGGCTTAATAACAGCCAATTTAAAAGTTTTGGGACATAGCCCAATGACATGACAAATTAATAATAGCCAAAAGAGGATCTATGACTTCTGGAAGCACCTCTTTTAGTAGTTTAGATGGAATAGGGTCTAACATACATGTTGTTGGTTTAGCTGATTTAACAAGTTTATACAATTCTTCCACTCCTATAGTAGAGAATGAGTGGAATTGTTCCTCAGGGGATCTATAGTGCACAATTTGATGTGATACTGCACCTGGCAGCTGCATGGTTACAGTTTGATCTCTAATAGTATTGATTTTGGAAGTAAAATCCTGTGTTCCTGTGGCTCAGTGGTTAGAGCATTGCGTTAGCAGTGCAAAGGTTGTGGGTTTGATTCCCAGGGAACACACATACTGACAATACAAACGTATAGCCTGAATGCACTGTAAGTCGCTTTGGATAAAAGCGTCTGCTAAATGCATAAATGTAAATTAATAAAAAATAGTACTTTGCTACTGCAGTAAGTTCACAGGTCCATCACTGCAGTAGTCCAAAAAGTTCATTTATTTCAGTAATTAAGTTCATTTGAAACTCGTGTATTAAATAAATTTAAACAATTAAAGTTTTAAGTTTTTATTTTATTGTATTTTTCTCATTTTTAATTTTCCTATCTCTAAATTCATCAAATTTATAGATAATAATAAAACATTTTTTAATGAATTGTTTTCTGGAAAGTATGTTAATTTACTGTATATGTACTCAATACTTGGTAGGGGCTTTTTACTTTAATTACTGCCTCAATTCGGCGTGGCATGTGATCAGTTTGTGGCACTGCTGAGGTGGTGGCCCTGAGTGGTCAGTGGGTCAGCTCATCTGCCTTTTTTTGTCTCTTTTTTTCATTTTCCTCTTGACAATACCCCATAGATTCTCTATGGGGTTCAGGTCTGGTGAGATTGCTGGCCAGTCAAGCACACCAACACCATGGTCATTTAACCAACTTTTGGTGCTTTTGGCAGAGTGGGCTGGTGCCAAATCCTGCTGGAAAATTGAAATCATCATCTTTAAAAAGCTGGTCAGCAGAAGGAAGCATGAAGTGCTCCAAAATTTCTTGGTAAACGGGTGCAGTGACATTGGTTTTCAAAAAATGCACGGGCGGTATATCATACTCCTTAAATTTTCTTCTTGTTTCATTAAAGGGATAGTTCACCCAAAAATGTAAATTCTGTCGTAATTTACCAGAGGTGTAAAGTAATTGAGTAAATGTAACTAATTACTGTACTTAAGTATCTTTTCGGATACGTTGTAGTTGTACTGAGTACCAAAGATATTAAAAACTTTTACTCTCTACTCCACTACATTTCTGAATGAGTATCTGTACTCTTTACCCACTATATTTGAAATGAGTGTTGCAGACACACATTACATTTTGCATGGACCTAGCTTTTCTGCAGCAGTTTATTTCTGCTACAAAATATGTGACATCGCCAACTACAGGGCACTGAAAGTACTATATCTTGTGTGTTTTGCCCTTACTCACCCAAACTTGTCAACAAGGTTACTTTAAGTGAATGTGAGTTTCTTAGCAAGTATTTGTGAATCACAGAAGTTGTATATATGAGATGAAAACATGACTGCAGCTGGAAATGAGGCCGAAACAGCACATCCAGTGCAAGAAGACTGTGACTTTTTAATTTTACTTATCATTATTTTATTTATCCGTTACACTGCAGAGACTTTTTTGAAGGTTATTGTTTTTTTGTTTGTTTTGTTCTTGCAATTTTGAGGTGTTCAGTTTTATTTTGGTTTCAGCAATCTCCTCACACAAATTAGCTCTTTCTTGTTTTTGTTGCGTTTTCTGTGCCTTGTCTTGGACTGTTATGTCACTTCCTGTCTCCTATGGTGCTTGTAGTCAGTTTGTATCTTATATTGTTCAGCTTGTTAGCCTCTTGTATACTGTATATACAGCCTTAGTGTTTCTTTAGTTCTTTGTGAGTTGTTGTTTGTAATGGTTGTCTGTTTGCCCGTCATTCTCTTCTTTGTTTCCTTTTGGTTTTTGGCTTGTTGTTTGTTCTAGCTTTTCCATGAAATGCCTGCACACAGACCATTGCCTCTGCCTGTTTTTAGCTTCTCCACATCGTTACAGTTTTTGACTGTCATGTCTATTTTACTAGTGCATCTTTGAGCCTGTATTTAGTATAAGTAAAATACTTAAGTACTGTTAAAATCAGATACTCTAATACTTTTACACAAGTTATTGTGGAATTGGTGACTTGTAACTTGTAGTAGAGTAATTTTCACTGTAAGGTATCTGTACTCTTACTCAAGTATGGTTTTCAGGTACTCTTCACACCTCTGTCATTTACTCACCCTCAAGTTGTTCCAAACCGGTTTGAATGTCTTTGTTTTGCTGAACACAAAGGAAGATATTCTGAAGAATGTGGGAAACAGAGCAGTTATGGGGCACAATTGACTTCCATAGTATTTGTTTTTCCTACTATGGAAGTCAATGGTGCCCCAAAACAGCCTGGTTACAAACTTTTGTAAGAATTAACTCTGATTTTAATTTAATCCTTTTGGGAATCAAATCTTATAGATTCGGGTTGATGTGATTGAACTGATCTGATTCAAATAATTTATCTCTTATCAACTTAAGACGTCCAGCGTCATAGTTGAACTTAGTATCTTATCAATTTGTTTTACTTTTATATTTTACCATGAGCAAGGTAACATGAAATCTTGGCATATGTTTAGATTTTTCACAACATGAGACAATGGTTCTTATAAATGAAAAGTTTATTTGCTAACTGTTACTCTACGATGCATGAACTAAACTTACTAAAACACATATACACAGTTCAGGAGTTATTGCGTTTGCATGGAGTTTAAGTCTTGCACTCTTTTGCTATTTCATAAATTCAAGGTCCTACACTTTCTTTAAAATATTTTCCTTTGTGTTCAGCAGAACAAAGACATTCATACAGGTTTGGAACAACTTGCGGCTGAGTAAATGACGACAAAATTTTAATTTGTGGGTGAACTATCCCTATAATAAACATTGCAATTGGCTCTCTTGTACACATTCTCAATATTACAGTCTTACAATAATAAGGCAGATAGTGGCAAAACCTTTACTATTCAGAACACTAAGAACATTTCTCCAAAAATATTAACATATTTTAGTGTGGTTCTGTGCCTGTAAGTATATTCATTCAAATCTCTGACTAGGCAGTACTTGCATGCCTCATGTAAATATAGTCTTTAGTCATGGACGCTGTGAAAATGCCACATAAGGGCAGCTTTTTTTTTAAACGTTATCTGGGGAATTGAAGCATTTTCGGTGTATTTTTGTGTATGTAAACAGTCAATAAGCTTTTCAAGCCCATTTTGAAAACAGGTTACTGCAACAGTGTTCAATAATGGATTTGAATGATTTGAATTGCAATGAACTGCAGTAACAGAAAGAAAAAAAATTATAAACCGCCAACAACTGTTTTAATGCTGGAGTCCTTGAAGGTCATTCACAAAAGTTTCTTGTTATCTATTGATGCAAATAAAACAGATTTTAAGGGCACAGGTGTGTCGAAGTAGTTCAGTTCTAATTGAACTGGATTAAACTTTAATTTTAACTGAATTAAAATTAATAAATAAAATATAATAGTTAAATATTACAAATATTACCTTATTACCTATGGTAAGCATTGGGTCAGAACATTGTGACAGTAGATGATAGTGCAAAAGGCATAGTGTAGATTGTAGATGCTAAAACCTAGCTAGTGGGCTTCACCCTCCTTACTTTCATCCCAATCCCAATTTATGTGGACTGATAAATAAATTATGCAGTCTCTATTCAGATTACCTGAAAACAGCATCTGTGGTAAGCAATCTTCCCTTACCAGTCACTAAAAAATCGAATTAAAGCTTAAGTATTATAGTATTATACTTCACTCTGATCAGTGCGAGATCTTTGCATATCTGGAGGGTGCTGGATTTTTACGGGACGCATCCTTGCCAGGATTTCTATATTGCCTGAAATATCCAGGTTTTGACTGTTTGCACTGTGCAGATCAATCATCGTATGACATTCACAAGAGCTATAGAGAGCAGAGCAGATGGCTTTCGAATCGCTCTCGTGGTACTTTGGTATCATACAATTATCGGTGCGCAGATATGCGCTTCAAGTTGAACGAACGAACAAACACACATAATTCTCTGTAGATCTCACCTTCTCATGTGCCACGGTTGGTCGATTATGTACAATACCTGCATGTTATTGGTCAAACTACTTTGGATGTTTTAGGCGATATAAAAATCATGGCCAGGACATGTCCCGTATAAATGTCACATATGGCCATCCTATGGATTGCAAATATTGATTTAGTCTGTCAGTTGACCATTGCTGAGCATCTGTCAGCTAAGTGTGTTCTGCACAGTCGGCAGCTATAGTTGGCCATTTTTGCATATAGAATCGGCATTGGTGAGAGACTTAACTTTGATTGGCTGTACAGCTTAGCGAACCAGTGCAGAAGAAGAAAAATGACAGTGGTATAAGTGAGTAAACAATCAAATTCAGAAATAATAAAAACGGAAGAAGTAGTGATCAGCATCAATCATATTCAAAATGGTAAGCAAGTGCTGTTTTGTTATTTTTGTTATTTGACTGCAGAATACATACTACTGCCACCTGCTGGTGTGGAGAGTTATTTCCACTCACTCAGGTATAGAATGTGCTAGTTTGGCCACTGACTGTAGTATTTGTGTGTTCAAGCACAAATTTTTGGCCCAGACACATGAAATGCTGCTGGTTCTTTGATGTCGGCTTGGTGTGTCACAGCCTTAAGACCATCAGTGAACAGACTGTGGGTGGTCCATAAGATGTGCCATCTCAGGATTCATCTATGTGTTGATGAGAAGCTTTAAGGCAGTGATCCTAGAGTCCTTCTGAGACCGACAGCTCACTCTGCCCCACTTCAGTCGTTCATCTGAATCAATGTATGAATCTTCTCCAGCATGATGAACTGTATTAAGGACACTGAGCTCAACATGCTTTAAATATATATGCTAAGTGAAAGAAATGCCAGATCCCCTTATTCACGCACCAAAGCTGACGCTGAAGATCTGCACTGAATGACAGCTTTGCTATAGTACAATGAGAAGCTTTTTCAAGACCCCTCAGGGATACTGGCCTATTCTCTCTGTACTAAAAAACTGTGCTCACTGAGCCATAACCAAAGATTATCTGAGTCACATCAAAACATTGTGAAGCACAGTGGATGACGGCGTTAAATTCCTAAACTGACTCTTCTCTCAACCATACTCCTACTCAAACAAATCACACACCCTGTTGAGCTGTGTGTATGTCAGCCTCATCATTTATTTATTAGCTTGCTGAACATCATCCATGTGTTAAGCTATGGGTGTATGTTTAGACTGAAAAAAATATTTATTACGCCAACATGCAGCTGAGCCAATATATGCCCACAAACAGGGCCGCCTGTAGGATCTCAGACCATGGTAATCCAAACACATTACTTGTTTTGAAATGACTGAAAGGTGGTCATATGCATTTAAATTAGTAAATGTATGTAATTGTTTGTTTTGTTACATTTTAATGCTATCATAATAAGCTTTGTTTACACTTTGGTGTCCTTGTTACAGTGTAATTATACATTCATTATTTGTATTATCATTATTATTATTATAGTATAACAAAATAGTATCAATATTTAAACAAAATAATTTTTTGCTAATCAAAAGTATTAAACTTTTTTTTTTTATTGCCAAATTATAATATATTTTTAAAGACTTATTGGCCTTGACGGTCTTGGGGTCTGTAAGGGCCCTGATATAATTGCCTGTTTTACATTTCTGCATGTTGGTTGGTCCGCTACTGTATTGGTCACACCACATTACTTTTATTTGGCAAACTATTTATTTATTTACCCAATATCAATAAGCAGTGACACAGTTTTGTCATTTCAGGTTTCTAGTCATTTCAGATAGAAATGCAGCTTTTGATACCACCATCTGCAGATCTCCACTCAGCTGAACTTACTATATATCATGGCACTCTGTTTGTTAATAAAAGTACAAAGACATTTCTGTAACAACCATTATTAACTTATTTACTACCATTATTACTAATTTTGTAGGCAAACCCAGATTTAGCATTTGTTCAAGCTCCTAAAATTTGTTCAAGCATCTGCCAGTGATATGGAATACCTTTTGTTGAATACATATCAACAAAACAGAACAAAAAGAATTGTTAGCTCACACATCATGGACACTGCATTAGCATGAGTGAGTTGTGCATCTGATGGTCATAATGGATTGGCATGCCTCTAATGTCAGCATGAGCATATGCTTGGATGCCAGCTAACCTCTTGTGACATATTGTACAATGCCTGTGAATCAACCAGGATCCATCAAAAGGGAAATATAATGGGCTGGTCGTGTAAACAAACATCTGTTCACTATCAGGGATAAATAGGAGAGGACAAAAACTGCATCGGCGACTCAATGGGGTGAGTTTGATCCCTCATAGGGCACTTGTTGTAGACTAAGCAGGACTGCTGAATGCTCCCACAATAACTTGCACAATTAATAATTTCCCACACCAGCGTGCAACTAATTTACTGAATTCTTAAAGAGATCCCTGGGTATTAAGACTTGTATGGCTTAATATAACGTAATTGATGTATCTTACTAAAATATGTAGAAGAAAACCCATGAATGTGTCTGTTATTTAAAAAAAATCACATCGTTTTATACATATTTTGGACTATGGGGGGCGCCATTTTTCTGATGACGTAAAATGGTTGCACTCGGTGAGCTACTAGCGCTACCTGTTGCTATTTTTACCACAACACAACTCGGAAAATGAAATACTGACATGATGACCACAGCGACCGAAAGAGCTTATATGGGGCGATGGATATAAGTATAGGTTTAAACCAAATGCCGTACCATGGATTTTTTTCCCCACAAGGATTGTAAACGCCTCTGATATCAAGTAAGATCTGTGCTGAGAAACTCCTCTAGCGGCCGTGGCGTTTTCATCCTAACAGACGGCATCTAACGTTTCTTGTCTCAGCCGTTTGTTAGCTCTTTCTGCAGCTGTGGTCTACTAAAAGACTCAACGGCATCAGGGCTGAAGTGGAGAGAAAAAGAAGTGGGTCTTTAGGAAGTTTTATTCATCCTCAGACATCTTCCCATTCTTTTCTCCTCTTCTTATCGCTAGGAAAGTCTTACATTGCTTCTCTTGGTGCCCTTCTACTGAAAATTACAACCAAAAGCCACACAATGTGGTTTCGTATCAGTATTTTATTTTCTGAGTTGTGTATTCTGAGTTGTGATTGGGTAAAAAACAAAAGGCTATAGAAATAAGCGCCAGTAGCTCACTGAGTGCAACCATTTGACATCATCGACACAGAATGCACTGTGCACATAAAGTAATGGCACCCCCCATAGTCCAAAAACGATGACGATTTTTTAAATAACATGCATCTTTCATGGGTTTTCTACTACATATTTAAATAAGAGACATCATTTACGTTATATTAAGCTATACATGTCTTAATACCCGGGGATCCCTTTAAGAAAATTGAGGCAAAGTGCATCGTAATGTATGATTTACACCATAGGTCTTCAACCTTGCTCCTGGGGACCCACTGTCCTGTATCGCTTGCCTATAGCTAAAACCCTAATCAAAAACCCCTGCATAAGCTAATGAGGCTCTTCAGGATCACTTGAAAAATCAGAGGCCAGGTAAGCTGAATGAAGTTGGAAATAAAATGTGCGGTTCTCAGCAGCTGTCACGGTGCAACACGGGGGAGCCAGGAACGAGGAGACGAGGATAGTGAGGAACATCAAACTTTACTGAAACACTTTATATGGACAAACACACAGAGATCGCTGGAGACACGGACACACAGGTAATGACGTGTATACTCGACAAAGACACGGGGAGAACTGAGGACTTATAAAGGGAGACATAACTAGAAACACCTGGAACGTAATCAAGACACAGACGGGGACTAATAAACTAATGACGACAGGAAACTAGGACAGGAAAACCAAATATGGGCAGGGAAACACAAGGCAGAGGGAGACAAACTGTGACAACAGCAGTGTTGAAGACCTTTGGTTTTCATTATTATAATGAATTTTATGAATAAGACATTGTAGAATTTGTACATTGTACAATAAATCAATTTGCACATTAAAAAGGCAGCGGCTGTTTGCAATTAGATGCTATTTACACTAATTGAAAATAGCGGAATTTTTTAACAATATGCTATTTACACTAAGTGCAAATAGCTGTAGATTATATTTAAAATAGCTGGATTTTCTGCTATTTATTCTACTTATTGCAAATAGATGCAATTATCTGCACCTCAGTATTGTAATACATTAGAAAACAGTATGCAATGTTAATGTATTATAATTATAATTTTAATTCAAATTATTAAATGGATGCCACCTTACTGGGGCAATAAAGCCCTCCCTACACCTTCCCTAACCCTACCTGATACTCTATTTGCAACTTTTTGATTATTTCCTTCATTTTTTATTGAAAATAAATGCCTTTCCAATGTGAAATGATGTTTGAAAAGGAAGAAAAAAATTTCAGCAATAGGCAGATTCAACCATCTAAGCCACGGAAAACTAATCTTAATGGTCAGTTTTTGCAATGTTAACTATCCAAATCACATGTTGGTGGGCGGAGTTAGTGTAAATAGCCTCTGTCAACAAGGCAGGCTATTTGCACTTAATATAAATAGACACTCCGTATTAAAAATGTCAGTCTTGTGAAATCTTTAAGTCAGAGTAGCCTGTTCAAGCTTGTGATCAGTCACATAATCATCTTTAGCTCCTGGTCTTGTACAATCTTAAAGTCATTCATTCTTATTTAAAATGTTAACAAATCTGTTGGGTTAATGATTCAATGACTCACTCATAATACTGAAAAGACACTCACTGCTTGCCATGGTTACCAACATAAAGTCAATAAATGAATCAGTGAACAAATATTTTGGCGAATGGAATCAAAAGCTCACTGGGGTGAACCAAGACACCAGTTTCCAGATGTTGAAGCTCTTCTGAGATGTGTAGAAATTTGGTAATCAAGGTAATAAATATAATCTATAATATATGTGTGCTGGCACTCAATCCCTAATTCCCCAGAATTAAAGAATCATGCCAGGACTCATAGCCCTAAACATAGCATAATTGTGTCTCTTGATTCACTAACACAATATTGCAAGTATTGTTTTTACTAAATTTACAGTATTTCTATTTAAACCAGGCACTATGTACCGCAGCAGCAGATCACTAAATGCTTTCCAAATGCACTGAAGGACGCAAACTCTAAATTTGTTATGGCACATTGGACCCACTCAGCACCTCCCCCCTAACTTGTACTTTTAATAAACATTCGTCACAGTAACTTCCAACTTCAAAATGTAGTTTGTGCCTCATCCTTCACCACACTTCTACAAAGACTTATTCCCTCACAACCTGTGCAGGCAGCATGAGTCAGTGTATGCTAATTGGGAAACTTTTGCTGCTGATGTTAGTTCATGAGCGTTAATGGAGGACGTTGCCACTATGATCAATAGCTGTGGTTTGACACATTAATATGCTTGAGAGCTCACATGCTTTTCAACAGAACTGTTGAAAGAACTGAGAGTATATTTTGATGCACAGAATCAGATATGCAATGTTTGATTTTATATTCCTTCATCATTTACTCACCTTCATGTTGTTCCAAACCTGTATAAATTTAACTACTTTAACTTCTGTTGAACAATAAAATGTTTTGCAGAATCTCTGGTTGGTGTTTTCTTAAGTGTCTTGATAAGATAACAAGTTGATAGGTTTTCAAATTAAATCAAGTGAGACAGTGACAGTAACAGACAAATTAAAGGTAACTAAGAAAGGGAAAGGAGAAGCATGAATTTAATACACCAATTGTCTTGCTCATGCAGGTGACTGTGGTGATTTTTTTTTTTATAACACTGAACAAAATTATAAACGCAACACTTTTGTTTTTACCCCCATTTTTCATGAGCTAAGCTCAAAGATCTAAGACTTTTTCTATGTATACAAAAAATGCCTATTTCTCTCTCTCTCAAAAAAAAGCCTATTTCTCTCTAAATATGTGTTAGTGAGCACTTCTCCTTTGCAGAGATAATCCATCCATCTCACAGGTGTTTCATATCAAGATGCTGATTAGACAGCATGAATATTGCACAGGTGTGTCTTAGACTGGCCACAATAAAAGGCCACTCTAAAATGAGCAGTTTTATCCCACAGCACAATGCCACAGATGTCGCAAGTTTTGAGGGAGCGTGCAATTGGCATGCTGACTGCAGGAATATACCAGAGCTGTTGCCCATGAATTGAATTTTAATTTCTCTACCATAAGCCATCTCCAAAGGCATTTTAGAGAGTTTGGCTGTACATCCAACTGGCCTCACAACTGCAGACCACGTGTAACCACACCAGCCCAGGAACTCCACATCAAGCATCTTCACCTCCAAGATCGTCTGAGACCAGCCACCCAGACAGCTGCTGCAATAATCGGTTGGCATAACAATTTCTGCACAAACTGTCAGAAACTGTCTCAGGGAAGCTCATCTGCATGCTCGTCGTCCTCATTGGGGTCTCGACCTGACTGCAGTTCGTCATCGTAACCGACTTGAGTGGGCAAATGCTCACATTCGATGGCGTCTGGCACTTTGGAGAGGTGTTCTCTTCACAGATGATTTCCGGTTTTCACTGTACAGGGCAGATGGCAGACAGCGTGTATAGCATCGTGTGGGTGAGCGGTTTGCTGATGTCAACGTTGTGGATCGAGTGGCCCATAGTGGCGGTGGGGTTATGGTATGGGCAGGCGTATGTTATGGATAACGAATACAAATGCATTTTATTGATGGCATTTTGAAAGTATAGAGATACCGTGACGAGATCCTGAGGCCCATCGTTGTGCCATTCATCCATGACCATCACCTCATGTTGCAGCATGATAATGCACGGCCCCGTGCTGCAAGGATCTGTACACAATTCCTGAAAACTGAAAACATCCCAGTTCTTGCATGACCAGCATACTTACCGGACATGTCACCCATTGGGCATGTTTGGGATGCTCTGGATCGGCGTATACGACAGTGTGTTCCAATTCCTGCCGATATCCAGCAACTTCGCACAGCCATTGAAGAGGAGTGGACCAACATTCCACAGGCAACAACCAACAACCTGATCAACTCTATGCAAATGAGATGTGTTGCACTGCGTGAGGCAAATGGTGGTCACACCAGATACTGACGGGTTTCCGGACTCCCCCTCCCCAATACAGTAAAACTGCACATTTTAGAGTGGCCTTTTATTGTGTCCAGCCTAAGGCACACCTGTGCAATAATTATGCTGTCTAATCAGCATCTTGACATGGATTATCTCGGCAAAGGAGAAGTGCTCACTAACAGAGATTTAGACAGATTTGTGAACGATATTTGAGAGAAATAGTCCTTTTGTGTACATAGAAAAAGTCTTAGATATTTGAGTTCAGTTCGTGAAAAATGGGTGCAAAAACAAAAGTGTTGCGTTTATAATTTTGTTCAGTATATATTAATTTCTGCTGCATTTCACAATGCTTTCAAACACAAAGTTTTAGTTAGTTTATTTGAAGCAGATGAACATGAATCTGGCAATCTTTTATGATGTTATTTGTTATGTGCATCATGGCAGTTTATTAATGAAATGTCTGTTGAGTTACCTTCACCTACCCTAAACCCTAGCTTAAACCTGACTTAAAACATTAACAAAAGCAAATGTGAGATAAAAACATATTTGCTTAAGCGACCATGTCATTTTAGCTTTCTTCTACAAGTCTTTGAGCTCTTTTATTGTGACTCTTGTTTCACAGGACTTAAACCTCAAAGTGCAATGCTTTACCAGGTGGGCTTACGAGCAAGTTTACTACTTCAGAAAAGCTATACACCTGGAACTGATTATGTAAACATTAAAATATATAGGATTAAAAATCATGCACTATATGGTAAACGTGTTTTTAGGTCTATTAATCGATAACCTGGTCATGTAATCATGATTTTTAGGGGAAAATAATAAAGTTGTTGATTATTTACTGTTTCTAGTGATCATTTCAGCTGTAAACTACATTTATGTAGTGTACAGGTACGTTTTTTAGTTTTGAAAAAAAATATTTAAAAAGTCAGATTTTTTTATTTAGTATGTATTGGAATTTTTATTGTATATCTTCTTTACTTCCTTAATTACATTTTCTTTTGTTGAGAAAAAAATAACGCTCAATAACAGATCCTATGCTGACTTCTGAAGACACCAAGGCTGTGTCTCTCTCTCCTGTTAGCGGTTAGCGTGATGAAAACCATCCCTCCACATTAGCCTCTCCCCCTGGAGCTCTACCGGTAGATTCATTAACACATTAACAGAGCGTCTGATTTAAATGGAGCTGCTCTCATGGGCTAGAATGTATTAGAGCAGACAACCTCTGTCACACCTCCTCAGCATCTCATCTGGCTCTCATGACTCCTGACAGCTCTGGGAAAAAGAAAAGTGGCCTCCAGTAATGAAGAAACACTTTAACTCAGCAAGTCTGTGAAGTAGGCATACATTTATGCAAACGAGCTGCATTGACAGGACTCTTCTGTTTTCAGAAAGCTGGGACTACTACTCTAAAACCCCAGTCGCAGCTTCGGTTCATTTCACTCTGGCAAAACAAATTCTTGTTTGGAGCAGTCGGCCGATGTTTGAGTTGGTTGACTGGATGTCAGTTGTAAATTTATTGAGTGTTCAATTCATCCCAGAGGTTCCGGATGCCACTGGGAGGTGGGAAGTACGTTTTTTGACATGCTTCCTAGGGCTTGAAAAAAAAATCAATGATGGCCACATTGTGGTGACACATGACAATGAACATATTTATTTACAATGTTCTAGTCATAAAATAATCTTGCACAATGATTGTGATTTCACAATGATTTCTTTCCTGATGAGAACATGAAAAAAAATACTGCTCATATACTCTGGTCTGGAATGCTGGAAAACATTGATATTCCCATAATAACAGACCAGCGTGCAACCAATTAATCATTCGTTTATGAAGGTCATGCAAGTTTACAGTAACAATGGAGCACAATGTATGCCATGAACCTAACATATTTTTGAAATTCCAGTGTTTGGTTAATCTGATAAGCGATCATTGTTACAACTGTAAACACAAAGGCTTTCTTCTTCCATGAAGGAGTTTGGCATAACAACAGCTTTATTTCCAGATTAATGGCACACGTCTCTGGAAAATCTTCTAGAATTCAACCAATCAGATGATTACTTCAAAATTCACCAGAGTATTTTCCATTTTGTGTGCCTTTTGCACATTCAGACATTCAGCCAATGGTCCATGGGCATGGCGTCTGCATTCTTGAAATCTTAGAGTATTGGAAATATGTGACATTTTACAGAATATGATGTTATTTTGTACATGACAGTTTTGAACATTGTTATAGCTGACCCATTATATTTTATCTACACTCTAAATTTAGGTTAAAATGTTCACTGTAGTGGGAATACAAAATTACAATTTGGATAAAATGTGTAGTTTAAAGATGTTGTAACTGGTCACAAAAAAGTTAAAACAAGAACAATAACGTTTACTCCAGCTCAAAATAGTTTGTCTGGCCTTTTACCATGGCCCAAGTTTCCTGCATGGTTATAAAAGGGCTTTGGACTTGAACATTTAAGACCAGAAAACCACCATTGTGTAGTTTAAGCTGTTTGTTTCATCAGGGAAGATTCCCTTGTGCCAACATCCACACAAATAAGAAAAGCGTCAACTTACTTTATGATGTTAATTTCTTTCTATTATAGAGGAGTCATACTGTGGCGATGCGTTAATGAACACCAATGTAGTTCCACATGCACATTAAAAACTTAATTAATAGTGGGAGGTAAAACTATCCCACAAACTCACATGCTAGAAAATCTTATTTACTTCCCGGTGAGGTCCTGATGAGCAGCATTTTAAAGAAAAGAGATTTCCTAATTAGATTTCCTGAGTTACTCCAGAAGACTAAACACATTGTACATTCTTGACCAGTCTTTTTTAAAATAGACATTACATTGCTCTTTTCGTTTTGTTTTGTTTTTTACTGTCAGACTGTGATATTTTTCATTGTTGAAGATGTGTGTATACTGTAAGTGTGTTTCTAGTTTGGTTGTATTTTTATATAAGATGTATGTGTCAGCTTCTGAAATGTATTGAATATTTGTTGTACATTGTATTATCAGAAGAAGTGCATTTTATAGGACGTTGGGCTGTTTTAGGTTGTATAAATACCAAATGTTAGATTTAATACATCACACAAATCCAGCTAATACGGGTGATATAATAAGCCTACTAATTAAGGTAAGGTAACAGGTCACATAAACCACACAATAACATCTTTAAAAAGTACAGTATAATACAGCTTTGACACCTTTATATAGGGACATATGAAATGAGGTTAAAAAGCATCAGATTTTAATCATAATATACTTGACATTTTATTTTAATTGTTCATCCTTTTCAACTTATTATGTGGTTTTCCATTTAGATTAATTCATGCATTAAAAAGAACCTAGAACATGGAAAGGTGACTTAGTGAAAAGAGAAGAGTGGAAAACTTCACTGAGACCAAACAGATAAAGAAAAGAAATGAACAAATCTTACAGCAGAAATCTTTATAATTTGTGGCCATCAGTATGCAGGCTGAGAGACAGCGGATGACTCCATCACACACTCCACTGCCCCTTACAGCTCCACAATCAGCACTGTCATGCGGGTTAGTGTTTGTGAGGGCCTGTCAACCTGCCTCGATGCACATCACTGTCTTTCATCTGCATATAAAGGACAAGGGCAGCACTTCCTGATAATGGGAATAGCATACATTTGACTTCTGCCACCCACTGCAGCAGTACGGCATACAAATGTTAATGGCTTCAACTCTTGGGAAAGATCCTGAGGTCTAGATCTACGTACTGCACATTATTTGTATTTGAAGATCACTGCTAGATTGTTTGTGTCATACAAAGCATCAAGGTGTGCAGGCAAGTTTGTTGGTAGATGTTACACCAGCTGGCTCTAAAAAGTTGTATTCTCCATTGATGACAATTACACATATCCTTTTTTATAAAAGACAAATATTATATTATAGTAGATGGTTTGGCAGTGGCACATGATGTTTGTCAGTACTGATGCAGGTGAATCATACTAATTATTGCTCTACATAATTTGCTTAAAATGCACAGATGAGAAATTTTCCATTATAGACATCAGCAGATCCCCAGCCCATTGCTTTCCATTCTGTTCAATCAAATTGTTTTTGCAGACGCTCCAAGAGCTCACACATGCTGTCTCTGACCAGTGTTCCATAACCAGAACCAAATGTCAGCACTCCTCACCAAACAATGGCTCTGTAATTAATCACATGTCAAAGGCGAGTCATTTATCAGTAGCTTCACATCACAACAATGCAAATGTTTCGTCAAATCCTTGGAAAGTTCAGTGGATATATAATTTATTTTCATTCTCATGGGTGCCTTGACCTTCTGATACATGGTGTTCATTGTAGTGGACGGACATTTATTCTGTAACTCATTTTAACTATTCATGGTGGGAAATCCCACTAAAACCATTAATTATTTTTGTATATTTAGCTCATGTACTACTGTTCTCTTTATAGGTGTGTTTAGGATAACATAAAACCAAAATGGCTACAACAGTTTACAAGCAAATGATCCATTAGTAATTGAATTCATGGCTCAATTTATCTAACTTAATATCCAAATCTGATAGACCTGAAATAACAGTTGATCTGATAGACCAATCATCTGACTATTTTCTCAATCGGATTAAAAAATACCTTCCATATCTGCTGTTCTATGGCTCACAAATGTGTTAATTTACATCAATCCGAGTGAATGAGAATTCATATTTACTATACTATATATTTGCTAAAAACGTTCTACCGATATGTCAGCTTTCTATTTAGATATGTCAATTATGCTTCGGTAACATTAGCAAAGTAGCTTTCTCTAGTTCTGAACACAGCGTGGGCTTAAGTTTTTTTTCAGAATATATGTACTGCACATGTAAACGATTATGTGAAATAGATAAAGTTTCAGAATCTGAAAACGGATTGGATTTATTCAGATTGATTAAAGGTGTAATATTATTTATGCCCATTTTCCAAGTCTTGATATGGTTTTTGGGGTGTACTAGAATAGGTTTTCATGCTTTATCTTTACAAAAACACATGATTTTTGCACATATGTTACATTGTTACAGCACTCATATTCTAGTCTGTCTCAAACATTCTGTCTAGCTAATCGTTTGATGAAACCCCTCTTTCTAAAATATGTATGCTAACAAGAACACTAAAACATTAGTGTATCTTTTGAGCTCAGAAGAGTTATTTTTAACCACAAAACTTTACTAGATGGCCTCCGTTACACTCATTCCCTAAACCTCAGTTCCATCCGGGTCAAGGCACCAATGTAACCCCTCTGGTTCTACTTACCTCACTTGCTCCGAGTGGTATTCAACGTTTCTGGCATGGGAGGCTTGTGCACTAACAAAGATGCTAAAGACTGCAGCCCTTAATTTCAGGCTATAGTGCCCCTCTTGAGATCAGGGGAGTAAGGTTTACCAGCACAGCTCTTACTAGCAGGCCTCCAATACACTCACTCCCATTCAAGTCGTGGCACCAATGTAATGTAACATTACAAATGACTTGCTTCTTGCGTCAGACCAAGGCTGCATCTCATTGCTAGTTTTACTTGATCTTAGTGCTGCGTTCGATGCTATAGATCATGACATACTCATAGATCGATTACAAAACTATAAAGGTATTCAAGGACAGGCTTTAAGATGGTTTAGATCCTACCTGTCCGAACGCTACCACTTTGTTTATTTAAACGGGGAGGCATCTCAATTATCAACAGTAAATATGAGTACCACAAGGATCTGTCCTAGGTTCTCTGCTATTTTCATATACATGTTGCCCCTGGTAATATTATTAGGAAAATACAGGATTAGTTTTCCATTGTTATGCTGATGACACTCAACTATATATCTCAAACAAAAACCAGATGAAACTTCTAAACTATCTAAGCTAATTTTTTAAGTGTTAAAAATGAAAAAGATTGGATGACCAATCATTTTCTCCTATTAAATTCAGATAAGAGAGAGATATTATTTATTGGACCTAAAAACAGTACACAGAATCTATTGGATTACAATTTGCAACTAAAGGATGTACTGTTACTTCCTCTACAGTCAAAAATCTGCTCGTTATATTAGACAGCAACCTATCTTTTGAAAATCATATTTCCTATGTTACAAAAAAAGCATTCTTCATCTTAGAAACATTGCCAAGCTACGGGACATGTTAACTGTTTCAGATGCAGAAAAGTTAGTTCATACATTCATGACCTCTAGGACTGGGACTATTGTAATGAACTGCCTAGGTGGTTTGTCCTGCATCTTCAATAAACAAGCTACAGATAGTACAAAATGCTGCGGCTAGAATCTACCAGGTCACAGGAAAATATGATCATAATACTCCAATTTTACAGTCTCTGTTACTGGCTCCATATTAAGTTCTTATCAGTTACAAAATATTTATTACTTTCCTATAAGGCCCTAAAGGATTTAGCTCATGCCGTACCTAACTAATCTTCTATCACACTACATCCAAACCCGCTCCCTCAGGTTGCAAAACTCGGGGACTCTTGTAGTACTTAGGACTAGCATAGTCCACTTAAGCTGACAATGGTAAGAACCTTTTTTCATATTTGGCTCCCAAATTCTGGAATAGCCTTCCTGACAACGTTTGGGGTTCAGACACACTCTCTCTATTTAAATCTAGATTAAAGACACATCTCTTTAGCCAAGCATTCATATAATTCAATTCAATTCAATTCAAGATTATTTGTACAGCACTTTTAACAACAGCTACGTTAATTGTCTTTATTTGTTTCTCTGTTTCTGCCACGGGATTAACATCCCGTGGTAACTAGGAATTACACACGCTTTAGTCTGGATCCAACCGTTAAATAATCTGAGATAACCGAACACCTGAGAAGAGATGATGCCAACCGCTCGGAGGACCTCAGAGGAAGCCAACCATCAGCAATTATAAAGATTAACCAAATTTTGCCATAAGTTAATTATATTGAGTTTCTACAATATAAATCTATTTTAGAAACTTAATTTCCTGTGAAGTTGCTTTGCAACGATTGTATCATAAAAAGCGCTATACAAATAATCTTGAATTTAATTTAATTAAATTACTTGTGGGGGTTTTAGGTCCGATAATTAACACCTCTGTTTTTTTTCAGAATTTAGCAGAAAGAAATTACTTGTCATCCACTTTTTTATATCAACTATGCATTCCATAAGTTTCTCAATTTGGTGTGATTCACCGGGCCACAAAGAAATATAGAGCTGAGTATCATCAGCATAATTGCTAAACCACTGCTAAAAATCAACATTAAACACTTCACTTACAGATAGCTACAGGCCTTTCTCTCTCCTTACATTCATAGCGAAAATACTTGAACGAGTTGTTTTCAACCAGCTATCCTCATTTCTTTCAAAGCATTACCTACAGGATGCTAACCAATCAGGATTCAGACGTGGACATTCAACTTAGACTGTGCTACTCTCAGTCACTGAAGCCCTGCAATTGCAAAAGCTGATGCCAAATAAT